>OX451739.1:407744499-408079764 GCA_948472305.1 Vicia faba | reverse complement strand
TAATATAATATATATATATATATATAAAATATAAAATATGTACAAAAATAAATTATATTTTAAATAATATTTTCAGTATGAATAAAAATAAAAAATAAAAATAAAAGTATAATTTACATATTATTTTCAAGTTTAAGTAAATAATACAAAAGTATTTAAAATGTTTTCTATATTAGAAAAATTAAAATAAAATGCTAAATAAATGTAAAAAATTATGAAAATATTTTTTAGGCATTTTTTATATTTGGAAATAAATAAACAAAGTCAGAAAAGAAAACAAAAATGCAAAAATGTAAAAATATAATGAATTGGGCCAGGGGGTGTAAAAATTAAAAGAGGGGTGTTAGAAGCAAGCCAGGCCAAGCCCAGCCCACCACTTCATCTTCTTCCTCCAGCCTTTTGAAAAAAACGCGTGCCTGTTATACAAACTTGGACATCCTGTAAACGTGATCTTTTGCCAAAACTCACAACATCAAACTTGTAGAGAATTTCAATACGATTCTAACCATATAAACAACTAATCCTAACTCTTAAAGACCAGAGAGAATTTCTCTGGCCCTAAAATCTGACCTAGTTTTTTTCAGCATATTCATGGATGAAATTCTCCTAGCACACTTAATATAAATGAAAGTTGAGCATATGTATGGCTTCCTAGCAATGAACACTATATTTTTTATTCACAAACCTAAGGCTAAATGTTCCTAAATAGAGAGATAAAAAGTGAGAAAAAACTTGTTTCAGTTGGATTCGTGTAGGACAATGCAGTGCTTCTCAACAGGTTTTGAGGTGTCTGGTAGCTTGCCTGAACTTCACTTGTTCTTTTCCAATAGCTAGCTTGCCTTGAAAGTCCCTGAATCAACCTCTAGAACTCAACCTGCACAAGCTTGAAATGAAAATGGTGAACACTGTAAATGGAGTTACAGTTGGCAATGGAGGTTTGGGATAGCTTGAGTGAGTGAAATGGAAGGTGTTTGAAGCAAAAAGGGGAAAAACACACGAGCCAAATGAGCTATGGCACTCAAGTTGCAGCACCTGCCCTGTTTTGCCAAAGAAGTATGATTTCTGGCTATGGGAGGTTTTGAGGCTTAAGTACTCGTGTTTCTTGCTCAAAGGGTTGTGTGAAAGTTGTTTGAAATGTTTGCGTAAGCTAACAATGGCTGGTTTCCAAGTTGTGAGGATTTGGACAAGTTTCTTCTTTGTGAAGCAAGAAATGGGAAGTTGTGTTTACAGGCCTGTACCAGTCATCAAATATGCTGCATACAATCCTCTTGGTCTCTGCAATTTGTGGATTTGATTTGGCTTCTGAGATCTTGGCCCTATGCTCAAAGATCATGGTTTGACATAAAACACACTTTTGCAAAAATGGAAATGTGCCTTTTACCATTTAGGGATTAGTTTTGTGTACAATGTCCAAATGACCAAGATAATGCATTAGCTCAATGGATTTGCATTAAATTATGGTGTGTGAAATGGTTTAGAGGCCTGCAAACTAGTACAAGGCATGCTGGTTTGAAAATGCCACTTGAGTGAACATGAATTTGCCATGGATACAAAGTGAGTTTTTGCGAACTTCAAGCATTCGATTCTCCCTAACCAAAAATGTGTTTGAGGAGTTCTTGGACAATTTGGAAAGCTTACAACATGCATTATAATAAATCTTTGAAATACAACTTGAGATTCCAAGTGGAACTATGAGAAAAATGGCCAAGAAGATAGGGCAAAATCCTGCCTAAATTAGGGCAAAATTTCTCTAAGTTAAAAGTTTTAGGGACCCTTGTTCCAAAAATTATAACTTGAGATCCAAGCTTCTTTTGAGAAAACTTTGTGAATAAAAGTTGTAGACTTTTTGGAGGACTACAACATTCATGTTTTAAGTTTTGTTTGAATCCATTTTCATCATGATGAAAATATGGGGCAAAGTTAGGAAAAATTAAGAAAATTTCATAACATAGAAAAATTCTAAGTTATGAAATTTTTTCAATTTCAAACCCTAATTTGCAATTTTGGGTTTCTTGATGAACAAGTTTCATAATTTGACACATCTTGATGAAAAATTACCCTTGGCACTTGATTTTGACCAAAAAGTCAAAGTTTGACTTTTCAGTGTACAGTCAAATTTTGATCAGTTGACTAAAAAAATCATCTGTCAATCCCATGCATTTGAGATCTTTTGAACTTGTTGAATAAGTCAAGATGATGCCATTGAGTCCTTGAGTCCATGTTTGAACCTAATTTTCCATTGGCTAGGTCAAAAAGTCAGAAATTGCCTTTGTACAGTCAAAACCCTAAAAATGACCATTTTGCCCTTTTGGTGATCTGATCAAATTTCTTGTGGAATTGTGGTCCAAACTTGATCAAATGGTTCATATGAGTTCATAATGTTGATGTGGGTCAAAATTCATGAGGTTTGACTGTAAATTGGCCACAGTTGACTTTTTTCCCAATGCAGCTGATTTCTAGGTCAACTGTCCAATTGACTGGGCAAAAATTTGATTCAAGGCTTGAAACTTGGTATGGACAAACTTATGAGTCCAAAAAGAAGTATGAAAGTTAATTTGAGCATTGAAGGTCCAAAAATCCCTGTGCAAACTCAAACCCTAGTTTAGGTCATCAGTGCAAGGAGATGTCTTGAGCAGAGCAAACCCTAGCTTGATCTTGAGTTCCAAGAGCCTTGTGATGAGAAATGTTGATAAAATGAGAGGGAAAATTTGGGGGTACAACAGTTTCCCCTGTTCAATCTTTTTGAACCTGAAGAGTTAGATTGGCAAGTTTGCCTTTCGTGACTCGAAGGTAAAAGAGGATTGGACACTAGAGTGCCTGTAAATTTGCACTCGTCAAAATGTAGCTGGGGGAATGGGCTTAAAGATGCCATTTGGAAATGGTAGAGTCTTGATGGAGATGGGCTTAGAGATGCCATCCAAAACTTGTTTGTTGAAAAACAGTAGAATGAACATCAGAATGGTATCCGTATTTGGAACGTATCTGAGTTGTATTTGGAGACTGGGTTTGTATGAGCAAAGGAATGGCATTTGTGTCTAGAGCATATCCGAGCTGTAACTGTATTTTATTCTTGAATGAATATCAGAATGACTGCCGTGTCTGGAGTGTATATGTATTCTAAATAGGTAACAGATAAACATCTGTATATGGAGCATCTATGTGCTAGGGATGAATTCCGAATGAGTGATAGAATGGCAACCGTGTCTGGAGCATATCTGGATTGTATCTAAAGTTGAGATCTGTATGAGTAGCAGAATGACTTCCGTGTTTGGAGTGTATCTGTAATGTAACTGGGATCTGGACAAGTGACAGAATGACTTCCGTGTCTGGAGTGTATCTGAACTTGAAGTTGATAGTTGAATCTGAATGAGAAATAGAATGGATTCCGTGTCTAGAGCGTATCTAGTCTATATCTGATTGCTGGAGTCTGAAAGAGTAGTAGAATGACCGTCGTGTCTGGGGTGTATCCATACTGTATCTTGACTTGAAATTCTGAATGAGTAATAGAATGACCGCCGTGTCTGGGGTGTATCCATACTGTATCTGAAATCTCTGAATAGTTGTTAACGATAGCTTTTTAATCTTATCCTGAAAAGGGTAAAATGTTATCTAAAGCACAAAGTTATGTTGCATGATATGTATGATGCAATAAAATATGTTCTATTAATGAATGTAATGGATGTAATGGATATGCATGTAAGCTGAGTAGCTGTCTTGCCGAGGAAAATAAATCCTTGATAACTGGAGATAATGAAATCTTTGATTGTTGTCGGGGAAAGTAAATCCTTGATCGATGCTGGGGATTCCAAAAATCTTTGATTGTTGAAAATGAGAAATCCTGTTGATTACTGCTGGGGATTGAAAATCCTTGGTGACTTGTGGGAATTAACAAGAGTTTTGACAACTTCTGCGGGGAATGAGGATTCTTCATGACCTTCTTGGGAAAATAAGGAAAAATCCGACGACCTCTACTGGGGAATTAAAACCTGGGAGGCTTCAAATGGAGAAACAGGAACTAGAATCTTTGTTCTGTTGGGAAATAACTCTGTGGGGGGATTGTTTATTCTGCCGGGGAAATCAGGAGCTTGGGTTGTATGCCAATCTACTGGAGAATTGTCCTAGTTGGGGATAAAACAAAAAGTTAACTGTTATCTGGTTGATTCTCAGACTTTTTAGATAACCTGCTGAGGAAGTTGGGGAAAACTGAATGGTTTCCGCTGGGAATTGATAGTTGGAAATTTGACTCTGCTGGGGAAGAAGGTTTCATCTTCGCTGAGGGTCCGTAGTTCAAAGTTTTCGGGCTCCACTGGGGATCGGGAGTTTAGAGACTTAACCCTGATGGGAATTTTAAAACTTAACTCCGTTGGGGATATATACTTCAAGGTTTTAGCTTTGTTGGGGATCTGAATGACATACTGCGGGGGATTTCTTCTGGAATAGCCTAAAGACGTTTTCCTATACTTTCGACCTACCAGTAATTATCCTTTCTCATTTCGTTTTATTTGTAAGCAGTGATTATATTCAAATGCATATGCCTATTTAACAAACCATTGGACGTTTTCAAATAAAACATAAGTGTAAAAAGAAAGGAAAGGCAAGCAAATTTCTGCACTTTGAAGTATTTTTGTATTAACTTTTGTAAGTATCTTTGTACAAAGGAGACAGACATCCTAGTAACAGAATGTTGTCATAAAAATTGAAAAAATTTATACAAAAAGAAAGATGGCTATGTGTAACAATTCCACGGGTTTCCCATTCTGCTATAGCCTTCACAACTCTGAGTACCTTGTCCATTCGTTGCTTCGTCTGCAGATGATTGGATTGATCAGAAGCCTGGAGCTTGTCCGTGAAGAGATTGTCCTTAAAGTGATCCGACGAGACAAAGTCATACGCTTTAATTCCCTAACTTTTGCCTGAATCGCCCTTTCGGGTTTTCGATCCACCGGGAAACCCCTTTTTGCCCAAGTCGCCCTTTCGGGTTTTCAACTTACCGGGTGTACAGTTTTTTTTTATCCCTAATTTTTGCCTGAACCGCCCTTTCGGGTTTTCGATTCACCGGGATGCCCATTTTTGCCCAAGTCGCCCTTTCGGGTTTTCAACTTGTCGGGTCGTTTATGCGTAGTATCTTTTGACTATGTCTGCGTTCGCAGGGTGCGGCAAGTCGTCGCCGTCCATGGTGGTCAGAATCATTGCCCCACCAGAAAAGATGTTCTTGATCACAAATGGTCCTTCGTAAGTAGGAGTCCACTTGCCCCTGGGATCACTTTGCGGCAAGATGATCCGCTTGATTACAAGATCTTTGACTTGATATACCTGACGTCTGACTTTCTTGTTAAAAGACTTGATCATCCATTTTTGATACGTCTGACCATGACAAACAGTAGTAAGTCGCTTCTCGTCGATCAAATTAAGCTGATCAAGCCGGGTCTGAATCCAATCGTCTTCACTTAAACTAACATCCTTCATGATCCTTAAGGAAGGAATCTGAACCTCCATAGGTAAAACAGCCTCCATGCCATATACCAAAGAAAAGGGGGTTGCCCCTGTTGTAGTACGCGTCGTGGTACGATATCCATGCAGAGCAAACGGTAACATCTCATGCCAGTCCTTGTAGGTGACTGTCATCTTTTGAATGATCTTCTTGATATTTTTGTTTGCAGCTTCAACATCACCGTTCATCTTTGGCCGATAGGGAGATGAATTGTGATGTTGAATCTTGAACTACTCGCACAGAGTGGTGATCAGTGTTATTCAAATTTGTACCATTGTCCGTGATGATCCTGTCAGGGATACGATACCGGCATATGAGGTTCTGCTTGATGAAGCGGGCAACCACATTCTTTGTAACAGAGGCGTAGGAAGCGGCTTCAACCCACTTGGTAAAATAATCAATAGCGACCAAGATGAAGCGATGTCCATTGGATGTTGTGGGTTTGATCTATCCAATTATGTCGATTCCCCACATTGCGAATGGCCAAGGAGTTGTCAGAACGTTGAGAGGAACTGGAGGAATATGTACCTTGTCAGCATAGACTTAACATTTGTGACAAGTACGGGAATGTTGATGACAATCAGCTTCCATGGTAGACCAGTAGTAGCCTGCCCTTAGAATCTTCTTAGCCATCATATGTCTGCTCAGGTGGGTGCCAAAGGTGCCACTATGTATTTCGGTCATGATAAACTCTGCTTCAACCTTGTCCACACAACAAAGTAGAACACAATCATGGCTGCGCTTATATAGGATACCATTTCTCAAGAAGAACTTGGCAGCAAATCTCCTTAAGAACTTTTTGTCATTGACGGAAGCTCCTTCAGGGTATTCTCGGGTCTGGAGATACCTTTTGATTTCATGAAACCAGGGTTGTTCCACTACTTCTTCGGTATTAATCTCATGACAGTGCGCAGGTTCGTCCATTCGCTCGATGGTGATTTGGGGAGCCTCATTGTCCCAGTTGAGTTTAAACATGGAAGACATTGTAGCCATAGCATCTGCTAGCTGATTTTCTTCTCGCGGGAAGTGCTCGAAAGTAATCTGCTCGAAATGAGGCAACAATTTCAGGACATGTTCTTTGTATGGGATAAGATTAAGATGTTTAGTGTCCCACTCTCCTTTGATTTTACTGATAACCAAAGTTGAGTCCCCAAATACGACCAAAGATTTGATTCCCAAGTCAATAGCAACCTTGAGACAAAAGATACAAGCTTCATATTCGGCCATGTTATTGGTGCAGCTGAAGCAAAGTCGGGCAGTGAAGGGTGTATGGCAACCTTCCGGAGAAATAAGTACCGCACCAATACCGTTGCCAAGTGCATTTGAAGCACCATCAAAGTACAGGGTCCATCGGGATCCTTGTTCAGGTCCGTCATACGGTCTATTACCTTCAATGTTGTCCAATGTCATGATGTCCTCGTCAAGGAAGTCGAATCTCATAGATTGGTAATCTTCGACGGCTTGATGAGCTAGATGGTCAGCTAGTACACTCCCCTTTATAGCTTTTTGGGTTGTGTACTGGATATCATACTCAGTCAGGATTATTAGCCATCTAGCGATTCTTCCAGATAAAGTAGGCTTGTCGAAGATGTACTTAATCGGATCCATTTTAGAAATCAGCAAGGTGGTATGTGTCAACATATACTGCCTTAGCCGGTGAGCAGCCCATACCAAAGCGCAGCAAGTTTTCTCGAACAGTGAGTAGCGAGTCTCACAGTCGGTAAACTTTTTGCTAAGGTAATAAATGGCATGCTCTTTTCGGCCAGACTCGTCATGTTGGCCCAGTACGCACCCCATTGAGTTATCCAAAACAGTCAGATACATGATTAACGGCCTTCCTTCGACGGGTGGCATCAAGATAGGAGGTTCCAGCAAATACTCCTTGATCTTATCAAAAGCAACTTGACAGTCATTGTTCCATTCAACCACCTGATCTTTCTTCAACAGCTTGAAGATTGGCTCACAGGTAGATGTTAGGTGAGATATGAACCTCGCAATATAGTTTAAGCGTCCTAAGAAACCTCTGACCTCCTTCTCAGTGCGTGGGGCAGGAATTTCTTGTATAGCTTTGACTTTAGTAGGATCAACCTCAATGCCTTTGTTGTTGACGATAAATCCCAAAAGTTTACCAGACCTGACTCCAAAAGTGCACTTGCCAGGGTTCAGTCTGAGCTTATATTCCTTCAATCTAACAAACAGCTTTTGCAGATGGTCGAGGTGTTCTTCTTTTGTCTGTGAGCGGGCTGTCATGTCGTCTACGTAGACTTCGATCTCATGATGTATCATATCATGAAACAAAGCTACCATGGCGCGTTGATAGGTTGCCCCGGCATTCTTCAGTCCGAATGGCATCACTTTGTAGTAGAAGGTACCCCACTGCGTAACAAAAGTAGTCTTCTCCATGTCTTTGGGGGCCATTTTGATCTGGTTATATCCCGAGAATCCATCCATGAAGGAAAATACCTTGTGTTGAGTTGTGTTGTCAACCAAGATGTCAATGTGTGGTAGTGGAAAATCATATTTAGGGCTAGCCCGATTTAAGTCCCGATAGTCCACACACATTCTGACTTGCCGTCCTTTTTAGGCACGGGCACGATGTTAGCAACCCATTATGGATAGGAAGTAACATCCAGAAAACTAGCATTGAATTGCTTCATCACCTCAGCTTTGATCTTTTCAGACATGTCGGGCCTCTTCCGGCAGACTTTTTGTTTGATTGGTGGGCAGTCTTCTCTTGTAGGGAGACGGTGAACCACGATATTTGTATCTAGTCCCGGCATGTCTTCGTAGGACCAGGCGAAGATTTCAACATATTCATTCAGCAACTGAACTAGACGCTCTTTGACACTTGGCTCCAGGTTGGCACCCACCTTAACCTCTTTCTTGTCTTCCTCTGTTCCCAGATTGATGGTTTCTAGAAACTCTTCATGGGGCAGAATAGCCCTCTCTTCTTGTTGCAAAAGTCTGGCTAACTCACCAGGCACTTCACAGTCTTCATCACCTTCGTACTCGGCATGATTGATCAAATCTTCAGAGTCACCGAAGGCTAAAGCAGAATAGTCACCCATGCAATCCGGAGTGGATGGGTACCTGGATTTTGTGAGTGTGGGTGTGTGTAAGGGATATCCATCCTTAAACAAAACAAAATGTAAAAGGAAAGAAAATGAACACAACAGTTTATAGATGAAAACGTCCAATGATTCATTAAACATGGCATATGATAATGAAGAAATCAAGCCCTTACAAATGGACCTATATGCCCCGGGTAAGGCATAAGGTGAAAATAATGTACGAATTGTTTAATTATTACAGACCAAAATAGGAAATTGTTCAAAGATAAATTATTGGTTGATGAAAGTGATGGGAACGAAGTCTTTCGCTTCCCAGTTGCTTAATCCTCCTTTGACAGTTGGAAAGATCCAATCTTCAAAGTTGTCTTCTTCATCATCATCTTCTAAGTCATTAATTCCATGGTGAGTTATTTTTACGGGTGGTCCTCCAGCCCGGGAGCGACGCACAGCTTTCTGGCCAGCAGCAGTAAAACCTAGTCCGAACTTGTCCGTCTTGTGAGAAAAATCAGGCAGTTTCCCCCACACTGTACTCCCTCCTTCTTTGATTACAGCCTCCGCATCTTTGAGGGATTCCATCCTAGACACAGGCTTGGGAATGATAGGCACATCGGTCATTATCTTTGCAACTGCGACTTCGGGAGAGACTTCTTCAAAATGTTGGAAAGGCGTTTCTATGAATTCGCCATCTAACTCCACATAGAGGAAGGAGTTAAGGTGACTTATCATGTACTCTTCCTCACCGTGAACCGTTACAATCTTACCCTGAACTGGATACTTTAGCATTTGGTGCAGAGAGGAAGTGACTGCCCCAGCATTGTGGATCCACGGCCTTCCCAACAAGCATGAATATGAAGGATGGATGTCCATCACATAAAAGGTAGAGTTGAAAATTTATGTGCCCACTTTGATTGGAATGTCCACTTCTCCGTGAACCATCCTTTTGGAACCGTCGAAGGCTCTAACAACGATGTTACTGGGCTCTAGGGTCAAACCTTCACATTCCAATTTGTCCAACGCCTTCTTCGGTAGCACATTTAAAGATGAACCGGTGTCAACCAGAACATGGGCAAGTGTGATCCCCCTGCACTCTACCGAGACATGCAGGGCATCGTTGTGCTTCCTTCCCTTAGGGGTCAAATCAGCATCAGAAAAACCAAGGCCATTATCGGCAGTAAGGCTAGCCACGCACTCTTGAAACTGGTCATCAGAAGTTTCTTGAGGCACATGTGCCGTCTTTAGAAATTCGATTAAGGCCTTAGCATGAGCCTCGGAGCAGAGTAGGAGAGCCAGCATGGAGATTTTGGAAGGGGTCTGCCCTAGCTGCTCCACGACATCGTAGTCGCTCTTCTTGATTATTTTTAAGATTTCTTCCATCTCTTTCTGGGTGGTCTCGGGGATTACCACAGTCTGAGCCTTCGTCCTGACAGGTGCTTCTAGTATCCCCTTACCTTTGGTAGCAACATCAGAGGGTCTAACATCAGGAGTATCAAGTTCTTCAATCACTGGGCTTGGCACAAATGGCATGACAGGCACAGAAACTCTCAAGGGTCCGAAGACTGCACGTGGAGGAGCAATCTCCAGAGAGAATATCCTTCCGCTGCGAGTTATCTTGCTCGTTCCCGCAATATTCCCTATATCAGGGGTTTCATCATCGGAATTCTCTTAGACTGATTCAATCTGCTTGATACCATGGTAGAAGATTTCTCCTCCGGAGTTCCATGGTATCGTCTTGTTAGATTTATACGGGACAGGCCCCGGCATGGTAATTTTCAACGGCACAAACTTAGGATCAGGCGTAATCTTAACAGGCCTTTTGCAGGTCTTAGAAAGATCGTCGAAGATGGTTATTATGGAAATGTCATTGGTTGAAGTAACAAAGGTAGCAGGAGTAACTGTGATACGGTGGGAGAACTGACTTGAGGTTTTGCGTTTGTGTTCGCAAATGTTTCGGTTTAGCAAGAGTCGCCACCGACTTTTTATTTTATCCTAAGGAAAGGTCAAAAAGCACAGGAAAGACCTTTGAGATGTTTTCTTGGGTTCGGGGAGTAGATTATAGAAAGGGAAGGTATTAGCACCCTTTCTATCCATGGTTATCCATGGGCTCTTAGTTACTTGCTTAGATCACTTGCTTTGTATTTTCAATTGTTTGAAATGGTGCTTTGTGTGTGGTTTTGAAAGATATTTTGAAAAGAGGCCATTTGTGGCAACCTTTGTAATGATTCTTGTTTGAATGTATACAAAGGTGTATTGTCTTTTGAAAAAGTTTTCAATTTTTTTGAAAGTTGTTTTGAAATTGTGATGTGATGTGTGTGTGTTTTTTTTAAAAGTAGCAAGGATGTTTGTTTGCAAGTTTGATCAAGTAACTAAGAGTTGTCTACCCTATTTTACTCAAAGATCTTTCCTTATGTTTTTAACCCTTTTAACAGTGTTACTTCACCATTGTATTTGGTGAACAACCTTGTGTTAGGATGTAAACGGGACAGGCGCGGGTCATCGTATAGACCATGAAAGCAATAGTGTCAAGTATTTTGGCAATTTTCTTGAGGGACTATGATCATTTTGTTTAGGCAACTAGATAGCGTCATCGAGGGACTATGATCATTTTGTTTGTTTTTGTTTTGCCAAAGTACTCAACATGCAACCATGGCCCATTTCTGAAGGCAACAAGTGGATGTAACCCTAGGGGTGTAAGTGTGCAAGTGTGTTTTGTTGCATATAAGAGTTTATCTTTGAATTAGGATTTTCTATTTCATTGATTTTATCTTGCCATACACATCCTAATTACTAGCATTTATATTTGAAAGCAATAAAAAGCAGAAATATAAAATCCTACGCTATTACAGCAATTAGGGGGTGGGGATACATATTTGTACATGGGGTGTTTCAATGAGAAAAGAAAATAACAAAGGCAAGATAGAGAGAAAGAGAGAGAGCCAGCGCGCTGCTGAGAGGCCATCAGAAGTTCTGACTCAGGCCTGCTGCCAGATTATCAACCTCTTGGTTAAACTGTATGAGTCAGAACTTCTGACTCTGGCACCTGCAAAACAGAAACCTGTTAGTGGGAAGATCAGAAGTTCTGACCCCCATGCGCTGCAAGACAAAAATTTGTTAGTGGGGATATCAGAAGTTCTGATCCTGCTGGAGATACAATAATCTTCAGAAGTTCTGATATTATTGACAGCAGAACAGGCTTCAGATGTGCTAACGTCAAAGTCAGCACTTGGCTTCTCCCTGTGCTAGTCAGAACATCTGTAGTTTTATTATTGTTCCACAAAACAGAAAACATGTTTGGGACAACTTCAGCAAATGTCAAAGTGTTTTAGGAGACAGAACCAACAAGGTTACAGGCCGGTTCTACGCTGATTTACTTCCTACTCAAACATTCTGAGGTATGAAAACCCTCAAAACGCAAACAGCAGCAACATGATATTTACATTGTGTTTATTTGAGCATGCAAATCTGATGATGCTTAGCAGCGTGATGAAGGTCAGCAGGTGCTTACCTGGATGTTGGAAAAGTTTGTGAGTGAGAGCTAGCTTTGAGCTCTGATGGTGTTCTGGACAGGTTCTTTTTGAAGGGGTGGATGGAGAGTATATGTGGTCAGAAGCTGTAGGGGCGTATTTATTTAATCAAGAAGCAATATGGGTACAAATGAGGTTTTGAGACAGAAGATTCAAAGTTATGTTTGAGGCTCTTGAAACACCAAGATTTTTTGACAGAGTTTCAAAGTATTTTCTTGCTAAAAATTTCTGCTTCTCTTCTAGCAATTTTTTCTGGTTTTCTTTTTGGGGCTGCTTCTTAGTGGTCAATGGTGCTCTATTTATAGGAAAAGCTCTTGTGGATTCTTGAACGTTAAAGGCGCCAATAGAGGTTAAATTGTGTTTTTTTTGAAAGAAGTTCATGGAAAGTTGTGATAATGCACAGCTTTTCAGCCTAGGCTGGAACAGCAGGCAAGGATTGAGGAGAAGTGACCTCTATAGGTTGAAGGTGGGGCGTATACCCATGCCTAAGCCTGCATAAAGGTGTTTACCAAGCCACATGTGAAGAGACCTCTTGGATGAATGTTCAGGAGTGGTTGGGAGCATTAATGAGCATTAAATGGTGATGTGACTTATCAACACCAAAATTCTTGTAATAGGAGAAAAACCTGAACCAGCAGTTCTGTTTTACCAAAGACAACGTGAACCAGGCTCTGATCTTGGCCTCTTGCTGTCTCAGCAAATTCTGGGGATTCTCCTGACTTTCTAACACGTTCCTTGGATTTGCTTCTGGAAATCCTGGACTTAGAGATTCTGTGTCAGTGTAACACCCACTCTTTTGACCCTTTCATCTTCTGATTCCAGCATGTTCTGAAGGAGCCTTAAGACTTCTTTGCTTCCTTTGCATTCTTCTAGCAAACTCTGGCTGAGCTTGCGTAACTGCTGAAAGAGCCATGTTCTGTTTGAGGCTTACGTGTTGAACCACGTTTGCAACCTCTAACTGAGTTAATGTAGCTGCTAAAGAGCCAACTTCTGATTGCGTTGAGCCAAGCTTGCAACTTCTGACCGTTTATGTCTGGAGGTTGGTCCAGAAGTTCTGAAGTGCTATTTTCTTCTTAAACACCCATTTTAAGAGAAAATCTCCAAATGTTTAGAATTTAATTTTTCAAGGTAAAAGCGTTGCCTTTAGAGCTTGTGTGACCATTTTGCTCTTGTAAATGGTTTGCTTGGGAAGAAATGATAATTCAGGACTTGGATTTGTTTCAGAGAGACTCTGAGAATCCAGGATGATTTCCTGAAGAGTGAGAGGGCAAATTTTGGGGTACAACAGCTGCCCCTGTTCAATCTTCTTTAACCTGAAGAGTTAGATTGGCAAGTTTGCCTTTCGCGACTCAAAGGTAAAAGAGGATTGGACACTAGAGTGCCCGTAAATTTGCACTCGTCCAAAGCATAGTTGAGGGAATGGGCTTAAAGATGCCATTTGGAGATGGTAGAATCTTGCTGGAGACGGGCTTAAAGATGTCATCCAAGAATCTTTGTCAACTTGCAATGTTGTAAGTCAAAAGAATGAGTATTAAAATGGTATCCGTGTCTGGAATGCATTCGAACTGTATCTGGAGACTGAATTTGTATGAGCAAAAGAATGGCCTCCGCGTCTGGGGCGTATCTGAGCTGTAACTGTGTTTGAATGTAGAATGAATATCAGAATGACTGCCGTGGCTGGAGTGTATCTGTATTGTATCTGGATGACAGAGGAATATCTGTATATATAGCAACTGTGTGCTGGGGATAAACTCTGAATGAGTGACAGAATGGCAACCGTGTCTGGAGCATATCTGGACTGTACCTTGGAGTTGAGATCTGTATGAGTAGTAGAATGACCGCCGTGTCTGGGGTGTATCTGTACTGTAACTGGGATCTGAATAAGTGACAGAATGGCAGCCGTGTCTGGAGCGTATCTGGACTGTACCTTGGAGTTGAGATCTGTATGAGTAGTAGAATGACTGCCGTGTCTGGGGTGTATCTGTACTGTAACTGGGATCTGAATAAGTGACAGAATGGCAATCGTGTCTGGAGCGTATCTGGACTGTATCTGAAGTTGAGATCTGTATGAGTAGTAGAATGACCGCCGTGTCTGGGGTGTATCTGTACTGTAACTGGGATCTGAATAAGTGACAGAATGGCAACCGTGTCTGAAGCGTATCTGGACTGTATCTGAATTTGAGATCTGTATGAGTAGTAGAATGACCGCCGTCTCTGGGGTGTATCTGTACTGTAATTGGGATCTGAATAAGTGACAGAATGGCAACCGTGTCTGGAGCGTATCTGGACTGTATCTGAAGTTGAGATCTGTATGAGTAGTAGAATGACTATCGTGTCTAGGGTGTATCTGTACTGTAACTGGGATCTGAATAAGTGACAGAATGGCTTCCGTGGCGACTGCACTGGGGAGAATCAAACTGCTGGTGTAAGGGCCAGAATGGCATCCGTGTTTGGAGCATATCTGGACTTGAGGTTGATAAATGAATCTGAATGAGAGATAGAATGGCTGCCGTGTCTGGAGTGTATCTAGTCTGTATCTGATTGCTGTAGTCTGAATGAGTAGTAGAATGACCGTCGTGTCTGAGGTGTATATGTATTGTATCTGACTTGAAATTCTGGATGAGTAATAGAATGACCGCCGTGTCTGGGGTTTATCCATACTGTATCTGACTAATTGTTAGCGATGGCCTTTTAATCTTATCCTGAAAAGGATAAAATGTTAGCTAAAACACAAAGTTATGTTGCATGATATGTATGATGCAATGAATTTCGTTTCATCAATGTTTATGATATATGAATGTAATGATTATGCATGTAAGCCGAGTAGCTGTCTTACTGAGGAAGATAAATCCTAGACTGCTGCCGGGGATTTGAAAATCCTTTGATTGTTGTCGGGGAAAATAAATCCATGACCGAAGCTGGGGATTCCAAGGATCTTTGATCACTGGAGATGAGAAATCTTTGCTGACTGTTGATTGCTGACTGCTTGGGGAGCAAGATCTTCAATTGTTGAGGGATCTTAGGACCACTGCTGGGGATTGAAAATCCTTGGTGACTGTTGATTGCTGACTGCTTGGGGAGCAAGATCTTCAATTGTTGAAGGATCTTAGGACCACTGCTGGGGATTGAAAATCCTTGGTGAGTTGTGGGGAATAAGAATTATGACGATCGCTACTGGGGAATTTAAAACCTGGGAGACTTATGTTGGAGAAGTGAGACTGAGAATCTTCAATCTGATGGGAAGTATCTCTGTAGGGAGAATGTTCGCTGATCTGGTTCTGCTGGGGATTGATAGTTGGAAGTTTTAGCTCCGCTGGGGACTATCAGTCTTGGCTCCACTAGGGATCTTGAAACTCAACTCTGAGGGGAATTAAGTTCTGGAAGGCTCTCTTAGCTGGGGAAATCAGCTTTTTAGAAAGCTTTTGCTCTGCTGAGGATCCTGAAGTTTAACTCTATTTGGGGAATTAAGTTCTGGATTTTAGCTCAGTCGAGGAACTTGGAGTTTAATTCCGCTGGGGGTTTCTTTTGAAAGGGCCTCAAGATATCTGTCTGTACCTTCAACCTATCAGCAATCATCTTTTCTTGATTTGTAAGCAAATGATTATGTTCAAATGCATATGCCTATTTAACAAAACATTGGACGTTTCTCAAATAAAACATAGGTGTAAAAAGAAAAGGAAGACAAAGCAAAATTTATGTACTTGGAAAAGTATTTGTATTAACTTTTTATGAGTATCTTTGTACAAAGGAGACAGACATCCTAGTAAGAGGATGTTGTCGTAAACATTTAAAAATTTATAAAATAAAGATGGCTACGTGTAACAACTCCATGGGATTCCCATTCTGTTATAGCCTTCACAACTCTGAATATCTTGTCCATTCATTGCTTCGTTCGTCAATGATTGGATTGATCAGAAGCTCGGATCTGGTTGATGAAGAGATTATTCTTTAAAGTGATCCGACGAGACATAGTCATACGCTTTAATTCCCTAACTTTTGCCTGAATCGCCCTTTCGGGTTTTCGGTCCACCGGGAAACCCTTTTTTGCCCAAGTCGCCCTTTCGGGTTTTCAACTTGTCGGGTGTACAAATTTTTGTTTTATCCCTAATTTTTGCCTGAACTGCCCTTTCGGGTTTTCAGTTCACCGGGATGCCCATTTTTTCCCAAGCCGCCCTTTTGGGTTTTCGAATTGTCGGGTTGTTTCATGCGTAGTATCTTTTGACTATGTCTGCATTCGCAGGGTGTGGCAAATCGTTTCCGTCCATGGTGGTCAGAATCATTGCACCACCAGAAAAGATGCTCTTGATTACAAATGGTCCTTCGTAAGTAGGAGTCCACTTGCCCCTGGGATCACTTTGCGGCAAGATGATCCGCTTGATCACAAGATCTCCGACTTGATATACTTGACGTCTGACTTTCTTGTTGAAAGCCTTGATCATTCGTTTTTTGTAAGTCTGACCATGGCAAACAACAGTGAGTCGCTTCTCGTCGATCAAATTGAGTTGATCAAGTCGAGTCTGAATCCAATCGTCTTCACTCAAACCAGCGTCCCTCATAATCCTTAAAGAAGGAATATGAACTTCCATGGGTAGGACAGCTTCCATGCCATACACCAAAGAAAATGGGGTTGCCCCTGTTGAAGTACGTGTTGTGGTACGGTATCCATGCAGAGCAAACGGTAACATCTCATGCCAGTCCTTGTAGGTGACTGTCATTTTCTAGATGATCTTCTTGATGTTTTTGTTTGCAGCTTCAACAGCACCGTTCATCTTCGGCCGATAGGGAGATGAATTGTGATGATAAATCTTGAACTGTTCGCATAGAGTGGTGATCATGGTATTGTTCAGATTTGTACCGTTGTCTGTGATGATCCTGTCGGGGACACCATACCGGTATATGAGGTTCTTCTTGATGAAGCGGGCAACCACATTTTTTGTAACAGAGGAAAAGGAAGCTGCTTCGACCCACTTGGTGAAAGAGTCAATAGCGACCAGGATGAAGCGGTGTCCATTGGATGTCGTGGGCTTGATCTCTCCAATCATGTCAATGCCCCACATTGCGAATGGCTAAGGAGCTGTTAGAACATTGAGAGGGACAGGAGGAATATGAACCTTGTCGGCGTAGACTTGACATTTGTGGCAAGTACGGGAATGTTGATGGCAATCAGCTTCCATGGTAGACCAGTAATAGCCTGCCCTTAGAATCTTCTTAGCCATCGTATGTCCGCTCAAATGAGTGCCAAATGTGCCACTGTGTATCTCAGTCATGATCAACTCTGCTTCTGCTTTGTCCACACAACGCAGTAAAACACAATCATGGCTGCGCTTATAAAGGATGTCATTGCTTAGGAAGAACTTGGCGGAAAATTTCCTTAAGAACTTCTTGTCATTTACTGAAGCTCCTTCGGGATATTCTCTAGTCTGGAGATACCTTTTGATTTCATGAAACCAGAGTTGTTCCACTACTTCTTCGGTATTAATCTCATGACAATGCGCAGGTTCATCCATTCGCTCGATGGTGATTTGGGGAGCCTCGTTATCCCAGTTGAGTTTGAACATGGAAGACATTGTAGCCAGAGCATCTGCTAACTGATTTTCTTCTCGCAGGAAATGCTTGAAGGTGATCTGCTCGAAATGAGGCAACAACGTCAGGACATGTTCTTTGTATGGGATAAGATTAGGATGTTTGGTGTCCCATTCTCCTTTGACTTGACTGATAACCAAAGCCGAGTCCCCAAATACGATCAAAGATTTGATCCCCAAGTCTATAGCAGCCTTGAGACCAAAGATGCAAGCTTCATATTCGACCATGTTGTTGGTACATCTGAAACAAAGTCGGGCCGTGAAAGGTGTATGGCCACCTTCTGGGGAAATGAGTACCGCACCGATACCGTTTCCAAGTGCATGTGAAGCACCATCAAAGTACAGGGTCCATCGGGATCCTTTTTCAGGTCCGTCATACGGTCCGTTACCTTCAATGTTGTCCAATGTCATGACGTCCTCGTCCGGGAAGTCGAATCTCATGGATTGATAATCTTCGATAGCTTGATGAGCTAGATGGTCAGCTAGTACACTCCCTTTTATAGCTTTTTAGGTAGTATACTGGATGTCATACTCAGTCAGGATCATTTGCCATCTAGCAATTCTTCCAGATAAAGCAGGCTTCTCGAAGATATACTTGATAGGATCCATTTTGGAAATCAGCAAAGTGGTATGAGTCAACATATACTGCCTTAGTCGGCGAGCAGCCCATACCAAAGCGCAACAAGTTTTCTCAAGCAGTGAGTAGCGAGTCTCACAGTCGGTAAACTTTTTGCTAAGGTAATAAATGGCATGCTCTTTTCGACCAGACTCGTCATGTTGGCCCAGTACGCACCCCATTGAGTTGTCCAAAACAGTCAGGTACATGATCAATGACCTTCCTTTGACGGGTGGCATCACAATAGGAGGTTCTAGCAAATACTCCTTGATCTTATCAAAAGCAAATTGACAATTATCGTTCCATTCAACTACCTGATCTTTCTTCAATAGTTTGAAAATTGGCTCACAGGTAGACGTCAAGTGAGAGATGAACCTGGCGATATAGTTCAAGCGTCCCAAGAATCCTCTAACCTCCTTTTCAGTACGGGGGGGCAGGCATTTCTTGTATAGCCTTTACTTTTGCTGGATCGACCTCAATGCCTTTGCTGCTGACAATAAATCCCAGAAGTTTACCAGACCTAACTCCAAAAGTGAACTTACTTGGATTCAGCCTAAGTTTGTACTCCTTCAGCCTGGTAAACAGCCTCTGCAAGTGTTCAAGGTGTTCTTCCTCTGTTTGTGATCGAGCTATCATGTCGTCTATGTAAACTTCGATCTCATGATGTATCATATCATGAAACAAAGCTACCATGGCGCATTGATAGGTTGCCCCTGCGTTCTTCAGTCCGAACGGCATCACCTTATAGCAGAAGGTACCCCATTGTGTAAAAAAGGTTGTTTTCTCCATGTCCTCGGGGGCCATTTTAATCTGGTTGTAGCCCGAGAATCCATCCATGAAAGAAAATACTTTGTGCTGAGCCGTGTTGTCAATCAAAATGTCGATATGTGGTAGCGGAAAATCATCTTTAGGGCTAGCCCTGTTCAAATCCCGGTAGTCCACACACATTCTGACCTTTCCGTCTTTTTTGGGAACGGGCACAATGTTAGCAACCCATTGCGGATAGGATGTAACAGCCAGAAAGTCAGCGTTGAATTTCTTCATTACTTCAGCTTTAATCTTCTCGGACATGTCGGGCCTCATTCGGCGGACTTTTTGCTTAATCGGTAGACAGTCTTCTCTCGTAGGGAGACGGTGAACCACGATGTCTGCGTCTAACCCTGGCATGTCTTCATAAGACCAGACAAAGATTTCAACGTATTCATTCAACAGCTGTATTAGGTGTTCTTTGACACTTGGTTCCAAGTTGGCACCCACTTGTACTTCTTTCCTGTCTTCCTCTGTCCCTAAGTTGATGGTTTCCAACAACTCTTCATGAGGTAAGATGGCCCTCTCTTCTTGTTGTAGAAGTATGGCTAACTCTCCCGGTACTTCACAATCTCGTCGTCTTCGTACTCAGCCTGATTGACCAAATCTTTAGAGTTTTTGAAGGATACAACAGAATAGTCACCCATGGAATCCGGAGTGGATGGGTACCTGCATTTGTGAGTGTGGGTGTGTGTAAGGGATAGCCATCCTTAAACAAACAAAAATGCAAAAGGAAAGAAAATGAACACAGCAGTTTATAAATGAAAAATGTCCAATGATTCATTAAACATGGCATATGCTTATGAAGAGAATCAAGCCCTTACAAATGGACCTACATGCCTCGGGCAAGGCATGAAGTGAAAAGAGTGTGTGAATTGTTTTAGTAATTATTACAGACCAACAGGAAATGTTCAGAAGATAAATTACTGATTGATGAAAGTAATGGGAACGAAGTCCTTCGCCTCCCAGTTGTTCAGCCCTCCTTCAATGGTTGGAAAGATCCAATCTTCAAAGTTAGCCTTTTCATCACTGTCTTCTAAAGCATTGATTCCATGAGGAGAAATCTTGATGGGTGTCTTTTCAATTTTGGAGCGACGCACAGCCTTTTGCCCCGCAGCAGTAAATCCCAACCCAAACTTGTTTATTTTGTGAGGAAAATCAGGCAACTGTCTCCACACTGTGCTCTTTCTCTCCTTTATTGCAGCCTTTGTGTCTTTCAGAGATGCCATCCTGGCCACCTGCTTGGGTACCTCAGCTACTGCCTTCGCTATTGCAACCTCGGGAGAAACTTCCTCAAAGTGTTGAAAAGGTGTTTCAATGAATTCGCCATCCACTTCCACATACCGAAAGGAATTCAGATGACTGATCATGTACTCCTCCTCACCGTGTACAGTTATGATTTTACCCTTAACAGGGTATTTCAGCATCTGATGTAAGGAAGAGGTGACTGCCCCAGCATTATGTATCCATGGTCTTCCTAGCAAGAAAGAGTATGATGGGCCGATGTCCATCACATAGAAGGTTGAGTGGAACACTTCGGTGCCTACCTTGATGGGAATGTCGACCTCCCCATGTACCATCCTTTTAGACCCGTCAAAGGCCCTGACAATGATATTACTTGGTTTCAGCTCCAAACCTTCACAATCCAATCGGTCGAGAGCCTTCTTAGGCAGCACATTTAAGGAAGAACCAGTATCGACCAAGACATGGGCGAGAGTGGTTCCTCGGCATTCAACTGACACATGCAGTGTGTCATTGTGCTTTCTTCCCTTCAGAGTCAGGTCGGCATCAGAGAAACCCAGGCCATTGTCGGCGGTAAGTCTGGCTACACAATCCTGGAATTGATCAGCTGAGGTTTCTTGGGGCACATGGGTCGTCTTCAAAAACTTAATCAGGGCTTTGGCATGAGCCTCCGAACAAAGCAGCAAGGCTAACATGGAAATCTTCGAGGGGGTTTGCCCCAGTTGCTCCACCACATCATAATCACTCTTCTTGATTATTTTCAGAATCTCCTCCATTTCTTTTTTAGAGGTTTCGGGGATGACCAATGGCTGAGCCCTCGTCCTGACGAGCTCCTCTTGGATCCCTTTCCCCTTATCAGCAGCAGCACGAGGGACAACCACGAGAGTAACAACTTTTTCAATTATTGGCGTTCTTGCAGATAGTTTTACCGGTGTAGAGGTAACCTTGGGAATAGCTGAGGGTCCAAAGATTCCCTTTGGAGGGACAATCTCTGGAGAGAAAATTCTTCCACTTCGGGTAATTTTGCTGGTTCTGGCAATGTCTCCAATGTCGGCAGTTTCTTCGTCAGAGCTCCCTTCAGTTATCTCAATTTGTTTAACGCCATGGTAGTAGATTTCTCCACCATAATTCCACGGTATTGATTTGTCATATTTGTAGGGGACGGTCCCAGGCATGGTTATTTTCAGAGGTACTATCTTCGGAGCGGATGTAATCTTAACAGGTCTTTTGGGGACTTTGGAAAGATTGGCGGAAATGGTTATTATTGAAACTTCATTGATAGGAGTTGGAGTAACGGGAGTCTTTTCGAAAAGAATTTGTTGGTTGTCCATTAGGCGTTGGATGCCTATCTTCAGCAATAGACAGTCGGTTGGTAGGGTGGAACAAAGGTAGCAATCTTCTTTACAACCTGAGAAAATCCCAGCCTTCAACAAATTCAACTTGATTGTCAGTAGTGGAGTTATCAGATCATCAACAGCAGCAGCATACAGATCTTCTTCAACAGCATGGACGTTATGACCATGCTTCAGCATTGGAGCGGAGATTACATTCGGCTTCTCAGGGGCGTCGAACTCAACCTCTTTAGCATCTATCAAATCCTGAATTTTATTCTTAAGCGCCCAGCAATTGTTGGTGTCATGCCCGGCGCTGTCAGAATGATAGGCACATTTAGCATTTGGATGATAGTATGGAGATGTGGTGTTAGGGTTTTTCGGTGCCTCCTTTAAACCAGTCAGATTTAACTTCAACAAATGGGGAAGAACTTGTGCATGCGTCATGTTGATGCGGGTGAACTGTCGTTGTGGCCGTTCTACCCGTTGCTGATTTGGTCTCGACTGATTGTTACGAGGCTGATCATTTGACGAATTTTGAATCATCACGGCCCCTACAGTTGGCCGGAGCTCAGTTCTTCCCAATCCTTTCTGAGAGTATATAACAGCCGCTTCCTTCTTTGCCGGGAAAGGTTTTTTAGCAGTTGTGGATGCAGAGGCATCCCTTTGAATCTTCCCACTCTTAATACCAACTTCCACCCGTTCGCCAGTCAGAATCAATTCAGTAAACCCTGCAGAAGAGCTCCCGATCAAATGGTTGAAGAAAGGGCCAGATAGGGTTCCCAAGAACATATCAACTAGCTCCCTATCTGAAAGAGGTGGCTGCACTCTTCCGGCCAAGTCGCGCCATTTCTGGGCGTATTCTTTGAATCCATCATTTGAGGCCATCCCCATACTTTGTAGCTGAGTACGGGTTGGCGCCAAGTCGGCGTTGTATTGATACTGGTGATAAAAGGCAGCTGCCAAGTCCTCCCAATTATGCACTTCTGATCTTTCAAGCTGGTAAAACCAATCTAGTTGTGTACCAGCCAGGCTGTCCTGGAAGAAGTGTACCCAGAGATTTCTATCGGATGAATGAGGCTGAATTTTTCTGACATACGACCTCAGGTGCATCTTTGGGCAAGACAGACCGTCGTATTTTGAAAAAGTTGGTACCTTGAACTTGGGAGGTATAACAATCCCAGCAATCAATCCCAATTCTTCAAAATCTAGCCCGGGAACCCTTTGCAGCTCCATAGCTGCCAGTCTATCCTCCAGGTTTTTGTATTTGTCGTCCGCTGGCGGGTACTGCTGCTCTGAGTAATCTTCATCCTCCTCCACCTCTTCTTCTTCAGCCTCAGACTCAGAGGGTAATGCAGCTCCTTTTCCCTTACCGGTCCCCTCGTCAGATGTGGAGGGGAAATCAAGAACTCTCCTAGCTTCATTCTCAAATCTTCTTCCCAGTGTAGCTACCCCAACTCTTTTCTTTTTTCCTTTTTCTTGCTCTTTATTCCCTAACAGTGCTTTAAGATCCTCCTGACCCTTTGCTAAGGTCATGAGAAGTTGTTGAAACTGCGAGTTTTGTGCCTGCAGATCTTTGACCGTCTGCTCAATATCCATCTTACTGAAATAAACAGCAGAAAGATAAGGAAACCTGGTGTGAAGACCTGTTTGTGCATATGATGAATGATATGTTTATTCATGTAATGCATTCAAGGGTTTAGAAGTTCAAAGTTGTTGCAAACAAAAAGAACACCCGTTATATTAATAAGAAGAAATTTTGTCAGTACATAAATGCCCCATGGGCCAAATATTACAAAAACTTCTTAAGGTAAAAAGACGTTGCGCATCCTCTTTGGTGCAATGTAAGTGTTGAGGGTCTCCTCCTCATGAAGTGGCGGGTAAGTTCCAAAACCTTCTTCTCACTGGCGTAGAAGCTGGCTTCGAAAGTATTTCGTTCTTCCTTGAGTTGGATCCAACTCTTCTGCATTTCCTCCCATGATGTTGGCATGTCAGGATGTAGGATGGTGTATGGAACCTCTCCTTCCTTAACAGGCTCTTTGATCAAAGGGAGAATGTGAGGGTAAGGCATCATAAGACTCTGGGCGTGGGTTCGTACCCACTTGAGGTAAGGCTCAAGAGGGATGGAGTTCTTGTGCCCCAGTGTCTTGCTATCTACCTTTTTAGGCATCCTCCAAGCTCTGATGAATCTTTGGCGAAGTCCTTGCGCATCGTTGTCGAAGTCAAAAACTAGGTCAGGAATCTGCATGTCATGAGGGATATCCCTCCGAGCATATCCAAATTGTCTTAAAGCTAGACAGGGGTTGTAGGTAATGCCTCCCCTAATGCCAAGTAATGGAACATTAGGGAACTCACCATAGCGATCGATGATGATGACATTTTCTCTAGACCGAGAACACTAATGTACATCAGAATGTGTGAGGGTCATCAACCGTTGTGACCACCTTGAACCCTGCTCGTTCTTCAAAACTGATTGTGGAAAGTGAGAAATAAACCACCTTGCAAGGAGAGGAGTACAACACATGAGAACACCTCTCTTCCTCATTGTTCGTGTGTAAAATGAGTGGAGGATGTCCCCAAGCAATGTAGGTATGGGATTCCTGGATATGAAAATTTTGACAGCATTCACATCTATAAGTTGGTCAGGATTTGGGAACAAGACCAACCCATAAATGAGGAGTGCCACAATCTCTTCAAAGGCTTGCAGATCCAAAGAATTCCAACACTCTTGTGCCTTCTCAAACAAGGACTTTTCCAAGAAGCCCTTGACACCACTTCTGGTTTCCCAATGCCCCTTGATGTCAGATGGTTGCAAGTGTAGTGCTTGAGCAACATCTTCAGGTTTTGGTTCTTTTACCGTACCGTTGTAGGGTAGTTGATTAAGAATAGGAATTCTCAGGAGTTGAGAAAATTCCTCCAAAGTAGGCACCAATTGGTAGTCGGGGAATGTGAAACAGTGGTGAAGGGGGTCAAAGAACTGGAACAGCACTTTCACCATGTCTTCTTCAACGTTGGTGTTGACTAGGTTGAGAAGTCTACCATGTCTTTCACTGAAGAGAGAACTTTCTGGAATTCTGGATGTAAGCTCCTTGAGTTGAGGAGGGATTCTCACAAGGTTGACTTGGATAGTTTTCCTGCGAAGAATTTCCATGACCTACAAAACAAGAACAAAGATGAAGATCCAAACCCTTGAAATGGTTAGTGGATGCATATGATGCTTTATGATGTTCATGATGTATGCACAAACACATGTACAAGCAAATCACACAAAACCCTAGTTTCAGGCTTGCATGGGGTTTCATAGGTAAGTACCCTCTTGAGTGTAGTTGGCTTAAAACCTGTCCTAAATAGTAACCGGGTTCTAAGGAGCTCAATATCATTGGATTGTTTTCTATGTTCATTGTTTTGGTTTAGCCACTTAACTAGCGACCAAAATATTCCAAGAAAACAACCCTCAATCAGTGTAGTATCGAGTATCTACCAACTTCGGACTGCACCAAAGCCGATCATCTCACTACCCCTAATAGAAGGCCAAGATGGTCAAGTAAGGTTCTAGGTCATTAGTGCTTAGTGAAATCACTCAGCGGCCACGTACTCTCCTTGATTGAACTCAAGTGTTACCGGTACTCACAAATATGTCGCACTAATATAGCTATTGCTTCAACCGTGTCGGTATACCCCGCACAGTTTCCACAACGTATTGCTATCTATGAATGTTTCCCAAATCCGGGTGTAGGATTTCAATCCCAAACAAGAGAACCAAAATGTAAAGCAATCAAAGCAAACAATTAATCATGCAAAAGGTGATCTAATCCCTAAGGTTACTCCACTTTTAAAGATAATTCCCCAGCAGAGTCGCCAGTTCTATGATACGGTGGGAGAACTGACTTGAGGTTTTGCGTTTGTGTTCGCAAATGTTTCGGTTTAGCAAGAGTCGCCACCGACTTTTTATTTTATCCTAAGGAAAGGTCAAAAAGCACAGGAAAGACCTTTGAGATGTTTTCTTGGGTTCGGGGAGTAGATTATAGAAAGGGAAGGTATTAGCACCCTTTCTATCCATGGTTATCCATGGGCTCTTAGTTACTTGCTTAGATCACTTGCTTTGTATTTTCAATTGTTTGAAATGGTGCTTTGTGTGTGGTATTGAAAGATATTTTGAAAAGAGGCCATTTGTGGCAACCTTTGTAATGATTCTTGTTTGAATGTATACAAAGGTGTATTGTCTTTTGAAAAAGTTTTCAATGTTTTTGAAAGTTGTTTTGAAATTGTGATGTGATGTGTGTTTTTTTTTTGAAAAGTAGCAAGGATGTTTGTTTGCAAGTTTGATCAAGTAACTAAGAGTTGTCTACCCTATTTTACTCAAAGATCTTTCCTTATGTTTTTAACCCTTTTAACAGTGTTACTTCACCATTGTATTTGGTGAACAACCTTGTGTTAGGATGTAAACGGGACAGGCGGGGGTCATCGTATAGACCATGAAAGCAATAATGTCAAGTATTTTGGCAATTTTCTTGAGGGACTATGATCATTTTGTTTAGGCAACTAGATAGCGTCATCGAGGGACTATGATCATTTTGTTTGTTTTTGTTTTGCCAAAGTACTCAACATGCAACCATGGCCCATTTCTGAAGGCAACAAGTGGATGTAACCCTAGGGGTGTAAGTGTGCAAGTGTGTTTTGTTGCATATAAGAGTTTATCTTTGAATTAGGATTTTCTATTTCATTGATTTTATCTTGCCATACACATCCTAATTACTAGCATTTATATTTGAAAGCAATAAAAAGCAGAAATATAAAATCCTACGCTATTACAGCAATTAGGGGGTGGGGATACATATTTGTACATGGGGTGTTTCAATGAGAAAAGAAAATAACAAAGGCAAGATAGAGAGAAAGAGAGAGAGCCAGCGCGCTGCTGAGAGGCCATCAGAAGTTCTGACTCAGGCCTGCTGCCAGATTATCAACCTCTTAGTTAAACTGTATGAGTCAGAACTTCTGACTCTGGCACCTGCAAAACAGAAACCTGTTAGTGGGAAGATCAGAAGTTCTGACCCCCATGCGCTGCAAGACAAAAATTTGTTAGTGGGGATATCAGAAGTTCTGATTCTGCTGGAGATACAATAATCTTCAGAAGTTCTGATATTATTGACAGCAGAACAGGCTTCAGATGTGCTAACGTCAAAGTCAGCACTTGGCTTCTCCCTGTGCTAGTCAGAACATCTGCAGTTTTGTTATTGTTCCACAAAACAGAAAACATGTTTGGGACAGCTTCAACAAATGTCAAAGTGTTTTAGGAGACAGAACCAACAAGGTCACATGCCGGTTCTACGCTGATTTACTTCCTATTCAAACATTCTGAGGTATGAAAATCCTCAGAACGCAAACAGCAGCAACATGATATTTACATTATGTTTATTTGAGCATGCAAAGCTGATGATGCTTAGCAGCATGATGAAGGTCGGCAGGTGCTTACCTGGCTGTTGGAAAAGTTTGTGAGTGAGAGCTAGCTTTGAGCTCTGATGGTGTTCTGGACAGGTTCTTTTTGAAGGGGTGGATGGAGAGTATATATGGTCAGAAGTTGTAGGGGCGTATTTCTTTAATCAAGAAGCAATCTGGGTACAAATGAGGTTTTGAGACAGGAGATTCAAAGTTATGTTTGAGGCTCTTGAAACACCAAGATTTTTTGACAGAGTTTCAAAGTATTTTCTTGCTAAAAATTTATGTTTCTCTTCTAGCAATTTTTTCTGGTTTTCTTTTTGGGGCCGCTTCTTAGTGTTCAATGGTGCTCTATTTATAGGCAAAGCTCTTGTGGATTCTTGAACGTTAAAGGCGCCAATAGAGGTTAAATTGTTTTTTTTAAAGAAGTTCATGGAAAGTTGTGATAATGCACAGCTTTTCAGCCTAGGCTGGAACAGCAAGCAAGGATTGAGGAGAAGTGACCTCTATAGGTGGAAGGTGGCGCGTAGACCCATGCCTAAGCCTGCATAAAGGTGTTTACCAAGCCACACGTGAAGAGACCTCTTGGATGAATGTTCAGGAGTGGTTGGGAGCATTAATGAGCATTAAATGGTGATGAGACTTATCAACACCAAAATTCTTGTAATAGGAGAAAAACCTGAACCATCAGTTCTGTTTTACCAAAGACAACGTGAACCAGGCTCTGATCTTGGCCTCTTGTTGTCTCAGCAAATTCTGGGGATTTTCCTGACTTTCTAACACGTTCCTTGGATTTGCTTATGGAAATCCTGGACTTAGAGATTCTGTGTCAGTGTAACACCCACTCTTCTGACCCTTTCATCTTCTGATTCCAGCATGTTCTGAAGGAGCCTTCAGACTTCTTTGCTTCCTTTGCATTCTTCTAGCAAACTCTGGCTGAACTTGCGTAACTGCTGAAAGAGCCATGTTCTGTTTGAGGCTTACGTGTTGAACCACGTTTGCAACCTCTAACTGAGTTAATGTAGCTGCTGAAGAGCCAACTTCTGACTGCGTTGAGCCAAGCTTGCAACTTCTGACCGTTTCTGTCTGGAGGTTGGTCCAGAAGTTCTGAAGTGTTATTTTCTTCTTAAACACCCATTTTTAGAGAAAAATTCCAAATGTTTAGAATTTAATTTTTCAAGGTAAAAGCGTTGCTTTTAGAGCTTGTGTGATCATTTTGCTCTTGTAAATGGTTTGCTTGGGAAGAAATGATAATTCAGGACTTGGATTTGTTTCAGAGAGACTCTGAGAATCCAGGATGATTTCCTGAAGAGTGAGAGGGCAAATTTTGGGGTACAACAGTAACATAAGTGATAGTATCAACATGAGTCTTTTGAAAGAGGATCTCTTGGGTATCCATCAGGCGTTGGATGCCTGATTTCAATAGTGGGCAGTCAGCTTGCAAGTTTGAACAGAAGTAACAGTCTTTTCCACAGCCCGAGAATATCCCGACTTTCATCAAATTCACTTTAATCACTGGTAACAAAGTCATTAATTCATTAACGGTGGTGACATGAAGATCTTCCATAACGGCATGGACATTATGACTGTGCTTCGGGATTGGGGCAGAAATCACATTCGGATTTTTGGGCGCATCAAATTCTACCTCCTTGGCGTCTATCAATTCTTGGATCTTGTTTTTAAGAGCCCAACAATTGTTGGTATCATGCCCTACACTGTCAGAATGGTATGCACATTTTGCATTGGAGTGATAATAAGGAGAAGAGGTATTAGGGTTTTTTGGCGCTTCTTTCAAGTTGGTGAGATTCAGCTTTAACAGATGAGGGAGGACTTGAGCCGGTGTCATGTTCATTCGGGTGAATTGCCGTTGTGGCCTTTCTACCCTTTGCTGATTAGCTCTTGGTTGATTGCTTCGAGGTTGATCAGTTGAAGAGTTTTGGATCATAACAGCCCCTACCGTTGGTCGGCGCTCTGTTCTTCCTTGGTTTCTCAGGTTGTGAACAGCAGAAACTTCCTTCTTAGCTGGGAAGGTCTTCTTAATAGCGGTGGAAGCAGAGGCATCTTTCTGAATTTTACCACTTTTAATGCCAGCCTCAACCCTTTCACCGGTCAGAATTAATTCGGTGAATCCTGCAGATGAACTCCCGATTAAATGATTGAAGAATGGACCTGACAGAGTCCCTAAAAACATGTCAACCAGCTCTCTATCCGACAGAGGTGGCTGCACCCTTCCAGCCAAATCCCGCCACTTCTGGGCATACTCCTTAAATCCCTCATTAGAAGCCATACCCATGCTCTGTAGTTGAGTACGAGTAGGCGCTAAATCCGCATTGTATTGGTATTGTCGGTAGAAAGCAGCAGCTAAATCTTCCCAGTTATGAACCTCATACCTCTCAAGTTGATAGAACCAGTCCAATTGCGTGCCTGACAAACTATCTTGAAAAAAGTGGACCCAAAGATCCTTATCAGAGGAGTGAGGTTGGATCTTTCTGACGTAGGATCTCAGATGCATCTTTGGACAGGACAAACCGTCATACTTAGCAAATGTAGGAACTTTGAACTTGGGAGGAATGACGATCCCAGCGACCAACCCTAGTTCTTCGAAATCTAAACTAGGTACCCTTTGCAACTCCATGGCTGCCAACCGATCCTCAAGATTTTTATACTTATCATCCACCGGGGGATATTGTTGTTCGGAGTAATCTTCATCCTCTTCCTCTTCTTCTTCAACTTCGGATTCGTAAGGCGTCGCAGCTCCTTTTCCTTTAACAACCCCTTCATCAGACGTCGAGGGGAACTCGAGAACCTTCTAGCCTGGTTCTCAAACCTTCTTCCCATAGTGGCCATACCGGTCCTTTTCTTCTTTTTCTCTTTATCTTTCTCCAACAGTGCTTTAAGGTCCTCTTGACCCTTTGCTAATGTCACGAGGAGTTGTTGGAATTGCGAATTCTGTGCTTGCAGATCCTTAACCGTCTGCTCCAAATCCATCTTGCTGAAATAAACAGCAGAAAGATAAGGAAACCTGGTGTGAAGACCTGTTTATGCATATGATGAATGATATGTTATTCATGTAATGCATTCAAGGATTCATAAAATTCAAATTTGTTGCAAACAAAAAGAACACACGTCATATTAAGAAGAAATTTGTTAGTACATAAATGCCCCATGGGCAAAATATTACAAAATTATTAATGTAAAAAGACATTGTGCATCCTCTTTGGCGCGATGTAAGTGTTGAGAGTCTCCTCTTCATGAAGTCGGCGGGTAAGTTCCAAAAGCTTCTTCTTACTGGCATAAAAGCTGGCTTCAAAAGTATTCCGTTCTTCCTTGAGCTGGATCCAACTCTTTTGTAATTCTTCAAATGATGTTGGCACGTCTAGATGTAGGAGGGTGTATGGAACCTCTCCTTCCATAACAGGCTCTTTGATCACGGGAAGAATGTGAGGGTATGGCATCATAAGACTCTGGGCGCGGGTTCGTACCCACTTGAGGTAAGGCTCAAGAGGGATGGAATTCTTGTGCCCCAGTGTCTTACTATCCACCTTGTTGGGAATCCTCCAAGCTCGGATAAACCTTTGTCGAAGTCGTTGCGCATCATTGTCAAAGTCAAAAACTAGGTCAGGAATCAGCATGTCATGAGGGCCATCCCTCCGAGCATATTCAAACTGCCTTAGGGCCAAGCAGGGGTTGTAGGTAATGCCTCCCCTAATGCCAAGTAAAGGGATATTAGGGAACTCTCCACAACGGTCAATGATGATGACATTTTCTCTTGACCGAGAACACCAATGAACATCAGAATGTGTGAGGGTCATCAACCGTTGTGACCATCTTAAACCCTGCTCATTCTTCAAAACTGTTTGGGGAAGGTGAGAAATAAACCACCTTGATAGAAGAGGAGTACAACATATAAGAACACCTCTTTTCCTTATTGTTCGTGTGTAAAATGAGTGTAGGATGTCCCCAAGCAATGTAGGCACAGGATTCCGAGATATGAAAATTTTGACAGTGTTCACATCTATAAGCTGATCAGGGTTTGGGAACAAGACCAATCCATAGATGAGGAGTGCCACAATCTCTTCAAAAGCTTGTAGATCTAGAGAATTCCAGCAGTCTTGTGCCTTCTCAAACAGAAACTTTGCCAAGAAACCCTTGACACCACTTTTGGTTTCCCAATGACCTTTGATATCAGATGGTTGCAAGTGTAATGCTTGAGCAACATCTTCAGGCTTTGGTTCTATTTCCGTACCGTTGTAGGGTAGTTGATGGAGCATATGAATCCTCAGGAGTTAAGAAAATTTCTCCAAAGTAGGTACTAGTTGATAATCATGGAATGTGAAATAATGGTGTAGGGGGTCAAAGAACTGGAAGAGAACTTTCACCATGTCTTCTTCAATGTTGGAGTTGACCAAGTTGAGAAGTCTACCATGTCTTTCACTAAAGAGAGAATTCTCTGGAATCTTGGAAGTAATCTCCTTGAGTTGAGGAGGGATTCTCACAAGGTTGACTTGAATTGTTTTCCTGCGAAGAGATTCCATGACCTACAAAACAAGAACAAAGATGAAGATCCAAACCCTTGAAATGGTTAGTGGATGCATATGATGATTTATGATGTTCATGATGTATGCACAAGCACATGTACAAGCAAATCACACAAGATCCTAGTTTCAGGCTTGTATGAGGTTTCATAGGTAAGTACCCTCTTGAAGTTAGTTGGCTCAAACTGTTCTATAAATAGTATTCGGGTTCTAAGGAGCTCAATATCATCGGATTATTTTCTGTGTTCATTGTTTTGGTTTAGCCACTTAACTGGCGACCAAAATATTCCAAGAAAACAACCCTTAATGAGTGTAGTATCGAGTATCTACCAACTTCGGACTGCACCAAATCCGGTCATCTCACTACCCCTAATAAGGCCAAGATGGTCGAGTAAGGTTCTAAAAGTTCATTTGTGCTTCATGACATCACTCAGCGGCCCCGTATTCTCTTTGATTGACTCAAAGGCTACCGGTACTCACAAATATGTCGCACTAATATAACTATTGCTTCAACCATGTCGGTATACCCCGCACAGTTTCCACAACGTATTGTTATTTACCTATGAATGTTTCCCAAATGCGGGTAGAGGATTTCAATCCCAAACAAGAGAACCAAATGTAAAGTAATCAAAGCAAACAAGATAAGCATGCAAAGGTGATCTAAACCCTAAGGTTACTCCACTTTTAGAATTCTCCCCAGCAGAGTTGCCAGTTCTGTGATACGGTGGGAGAACTGACTTGAGGTTTTGCGTTTTGTGTTTGCAAATGTTTCGGTTTAGCAGGAGTCTCCACCGACTTTTTATTTTATCCTAAGGAAAGGTCAAAAAGCACAGGAAAGACCTTTGAGATGTTTTCTTGGGTTCGGGGAGTAGATTATGAAAAGGGAAGGTGCAAGCACCCTTTTCATCCATGGTTATCCATGGGCTCTTAGTTACTTGTTTAGATCACTTGCTTTGCTTTTCCAATTGTTTGAAATGGTGCTTTGTGTGTGGTTTTGAAAGATGTTTTGAAAAGAGGCCATCGTTGTGGCAACCTTTGTAATGATTCTTGTTTGAATGTATACAAAGGGGTTTTTGTCTTTTGAAAAGATTTCAATGTTTTGAAAGTTTATTTTTGGGAAATGTTTTGAAATTATGTTGTGAAGTGTGTTTGAAAATAGCAAGGATGTTTTTGCAAGCTTTTTTTATCAAGTAACTAAGAGCTATCTACCCTATTTTACTCAAAGATCTTTCTTATGTTTTTAACCCTTTTGATAGTGTTGTTTCACCATTGCATTTGGTGAACAACCTTGTGTTAGGATGTTAAACGGGACAGGCGCGGGTCATCGTATAGACCATGATAGCAATTGTGTTAAGTATCTTTGGCAATTTTCTTGAGGGACTTGATCATTTTTGTTTAGGCAACCAAGATAGCGTCATCGAGGGACTATGATCTTTTGTTTTGTTTTTGTTTTACCAAAGTACCCAACATGCATACCATGGCCCATTTTTGAAGGCAACAAGTGGATTGTAACCCTAGGGGTGCAAGTGTGAATTGTGTTTGATTTTCATGCATTTTTGTCTTTGATTAGGTCAAGCTATTTGTTGATTTGGATTTTTGCATACAAACCCTAATTCTCTAATCATGGCATAATTGAAAGCGTAAAATGCGAGAATTTAAATTCTAAGCTATTACAACATGATTATGGGGATGGGAGTACAATTTTGAATGGGGGATATTTGACAAGAAATATAAACCCTAGTTTTTACTATTACATCCAAATTGAATTTATTGCATAAATATTAAATGGACAATATTTAAATGATCAAAATAAACAAATATATCAAATAAATATGAATTATGCAAAAAAAAAGGTTTTTCTTTGTTTATGTATGTAAAAGTATTTTTAATGTAAAAAGTATAAAGAAATAAATAAAAGATTTATTTAATTGTTTAAGGGATGAAACCCTAATTTCTTTAAGAAAATAAATACTATATATTATTTATATACAAAAAATAAATTATTAATATGTGTAAAAATGAAATATACTTAAAAAGGGGTATTTTTTTAGTATAAATAATAATAAAAATAAAAATGTAATATTTTTGTATTTTTATTCTAAGTATTTAATAAAATAAAAGTGTATATATATATATATATATATATATATATATATATATATATATATATATATATATATATATATATATATATATATATATATATATATATATATATATATATATATATATATATATATATATATATATATATATATATATATATATATATATATATATATATATATATATATATATATATATATATATATATATATATATATATTAAATATGTATAATATAAAATAAAATATGTACAAAAATAAATTATATTTTAAATAATATTTTCAGTATGAATAAAAATAAGAAATAAAAATAAAAGTATAATTTACATATTATTTTCAAATTTAAGTAAATAATACAAAAGTATTTAAAATGTTTTCTATATTAGAAAAATTAAAATAAAATGCTAAATAAATGTAAAAAATTATGAAAATATTTTTTAGACATTTTTTATATTTGGAAATAAATAAACAAAGTCAAAAAAGAAAACAAAAATGCAAAAATGTAAAAATATAATGAATTGGGGCAGGGGGTGTAAAAATGAAAAGAGGGGTGTTAGAAGCAAGCCAGGCCAAGCCCAGCCCACCACTTCATCATCTTCCTCCAGCCTTTTGAAAAAAACGTGCGCCTGTTATACAAACTTGGACATCCTGTAAACGTGATCTTTTGCCAAAACTCACAATATCAAACTTGTAGAGAATTTCAATACGATTCTAACCATATCAACAACTAATCTTAACTCTCAAAGACCAGAGAGAATTTCTCTGGCCCTAAAATCTGACCTAGTTTTTTCAGCATATTCATGGATGAAATTCTCCTAGCACACTTAATATAAATGAAAGCTGAGCATATGTATGGCTTCCTAGCAATGAACACTACATTTTTTATTCACGAACCTAAGGCTAAATGTTCCTAAATAGAGAGATAGAAAGTGAGAAAAAACATGTTTCAGTTGGATTAGTGTAGGACAATGTAGTGCTTCTCAACAAGTTTTGAGGTGTCTGGTAGCTTGCCTGAACTTCACTTGATCTTTTCCAATAGCTAGCTTGCCTTGAAAGTCCCTGAATCAACCTCTAGAACTCAACCTGCACAAGCTTGAAATGAAAATGGTGAACATTGTAAATGGAGGTTTGGGATAGCTTGAGTGAGTGGAATGGAAGGTGTTTGAAGCAAAAAGGGGCAAAACGCACGAGCCAAATGAGCTATGGCACTCAAGTTGCAGCACCTGCCCTGTTTTACCAAAGAAGTGTGATTTCTGGCTATGGGAGGTTTTGAGGCTCAAGTACTCGTGTTTCTTGCTCAAAGGGTTGTGTGAAAGTTGTTTGAAATGTTTGTGTAAGCTAACAATGGTTGGTTTCCAAGTTGTGAGGATTTGGACAAGTTTCTTCTTTGTGAAGCAAGAAATGGGAAGTTGTGTTTACAGGCCTGTACCAGCCATCAAATATGCTGCATACAATCCTCTTGGTCTCTGCAATTTATGGATTTGATTTGGCTTCTGAGATCTTGGCCCTATGCTCAAAGATCATGGTTTGACATAAAGCACACTTTTGCAAAAATGGAAACGTGCATTTTACCATTTAGGGATTAGTTTTGTGTACAATGTCCAAATGACCAAGATAATGCATTAGCTCAATGGATTTGCATTAAATTATGGTGTGTGAAATGGTTTAGAGGCCTACAAACTAGTACAAGGCATGCTGGTTTGAAAATGCCACTTGAGTGAACATGAATTTGCCATGGATACAAAGTGAGTTTTGGCCAACTTCAAGCATTCGATTCTCCCTAACCATAAATGTGTTTGAGGAGTTCTTTGACAATTTGGAAAGCTTGCAACATGAACTATAATCCATCTTTGAAATGCAACTTAATATTCCAAGTGGAACTATGTGAAAAATGGCCAAGAAGATAGGGAAAAATCCTGCCTAAACTAGGGCAAAATTTCTCTAAGTTAAAAGTTTTAGGGACCCTTGTTCCAAAAATAATAACTTGAGATCCAAGCTTCTTTTGAGAAAACTTTGTGAATAAAATTTGTAGACTTTGTGGAGGACTAAAACTTTCATGTTGTAAGTTTTTTTTGAATCCATTTGCATCATGATGAAAATGTGGGGCAAAGTTAGGAAAAATTAAGAAAATTTCATAACTTAGAAAAATTCTAAGTTACGAAATTTTTTCAATTTCAAACCCTAATTTGCAATTTTGGGTTTCTTGATGAAAAAGTTTCATAATTTGACACATCTTGATGAAAAATGACCCTTGGCACTTGATTTTGACCAAAAAGTCAAAGTTTGACTTTTCAGTGTACAATCAAATTTTGATCAGTTGACTGAAAAATTCATCTGTCAATCCCATGCATTTGAGATCTTTTAAACTTGTTGAATAAGTCAAGATGATTCCATTGAGTCCTTGAGTCCATGTTTGAACCTAATTTGCCATTGGCTAGGTCAAAAAGTCAAAAATTGCCTTTGTACAGTCAAAACCCTAAAAATGACCATTTTGCCCTTTTGGTGATCTGATCAAATTTCTTGTGGAATTGTGGTCCAAACTTGATCAAATGGTTCATATGAGTTCATAATATTGATTTGGGTCAAAATTCATGAGTTTTGACTGTAAATTGACCATAGTTGACTTTTTCCCCAATATAGCTGATTTCTAGGTCAACTGTCCAATTGACTGGGCAAAAATTTGATTCAAGGCTTAAAACTTGGTATGGACAAACTTATGAGTCCAAAAAGAAGTATGAAAGTTAATTTGAGCATTGAAGGTCCAAAAATCCCTGTGCAAACTCAACCCCTAGTTTAGGTCATCAGTGCAAGGAGATGTCTTGAGCAGAGCAAACCCTAGCTTGATCTTGAGTTCCAAGAGCCTTGTGATGAGAAATGTTGATAAAATGAGAGGGAAAATTTTGGGGTACAACAGCCTAAAATACATATTTTAGACCTAAGTAGAAATTCTATGTAAAGCCAACTATTTCGACCCTTTGACAACTAACATAAATCGACACATATGTTTCGACACATCCTTATTGATGTCAAGCACTACCTATTTCGACACAAGAAATTACATTTTCAATAACAATCAGAATGGAAAAACAAAAACAAAAAGAACATGTTATTATTAATTATATTATTTATTGTCATTTTTTTCTATAGTGTATTATTATATTATTTAGAGAATGATATTGTGATTTACTATTATTATATTTTTTATAATTATTATATTTTTTATAATTATTATCGTGTTTTGTTTACTATGGCACTTTATTGGTGAAGAAATACTGATATCATGATTTGATTGTCTAAGACCATTTTTTTATCTATTAATAATCATAATCAAAACATCACATCTATTAAAGTTAATTAATATAATTCATTTATTATGTTTTGCTTTTTTTTTTTATAGAAGAGAGGGCTAATCTTCTGGAAAAAATAAATTACAAACAAACAATTTTAAGAATATTAAAATTATTCTCACCAGCACGACAAATATAATCAATTTTCTCTGGACAATCCTGAAACAAACCATAATTATCCTTCATGGAGAAACTGTAACTGACCAAAGCATCAGCCAACTGGTTTGCCTCCCTATACACATGCATAATTTCTACCTCCCAAACTAGCTCCCACATACTAATGATCTTTGACACTAAAATATTTCCATTACAATGTGTAATTCGCTTTCGTTTAACATCTTGCACCACGACCATTGAATCTACCCGAACTTCAAGCTTATCAAACTATAAATTCCTAACAAGCTGCAACCCTTCATATAAGCCCCAAATCTCAACAAGGTAAGTATCTTCATTCCCAATAAATTTAGAGAACCCACTAATCCACTCCTGCATTCTCTTGAATCACACCACCACAACCAATGATGCCATTTTTACAGGCACCATCTATATTAATGCAAATCCACCTACTCTTTGGTGGTTCAAATTTAACCTGCAAAGAGGTCATTCTCCCGATACAACTCCCATTCATGATTCCTTGAGACGTACTCTAACATCTTTCTCACCTTCTCCACCTGATTAGTAGGCCTCACAAATCCTTCATCATACATCTATCTATTTCTCCACATCAACATCATATGACAAGTCGTTTGTCGCCCAAAATTTATCCCAATTCTTTGGCCAATCTGGACTCCTACCACTTCCTACATTCATGTTTATTCAATACGATAAATTACTCGTAAAAAAGCGATGTCTTTTGGTACTAGTAACAACACTATCCCAAAACTGATTCACTAGCAAAAAATCAGGCAACACGTGCAACACCGTTTCCGGAAATCCAATACAACACTCACAATTGTTCACACCGAGCCCCATCTGATGCTTTCTCACATTGGTAAGCAACTGATTATGCTTGACAATCCAAACAAAAACTCTAACACGCTCTGAAATTTAATCGCCAAATCTGTTTCCAAAGCTTATCTTCTTCAATTGTATTAAAGTTACACAGCACATGATATATCTCTACTATATACAATTAACCCGACTCATTTTCCGAATAAACCTTTTCATCAGCTCCGTAGCTTTCATTTGGAGGAAGAACTGCTCCAATTTTTCCCAATATGTCTATTGGAATCCAGTCCCCCAAGAGTCTCCAATTCTACTGACCTTCAACGACTATATCCGACACTTTTGCATGCACATAATTATTTGGAATTTCCAAATCACAGTCCACTAATCGAAGCCTTGGCTCTATCCAAACATCATGGCTCAAGTCGATGCTTTTCCTGTATCGAACTAACCAACCACCACATACCTCCAATACTGTCCATAACTTGGCAATACTTTTCCACAAAAGTGAATCTGATGTCCTAGCACTCATAATTCCGCTCACAATACGCTTTTGATACTTTCCTCTCATTACCTGACACCATAAGTCTTGCCCCTCCATTTGCATGACTCGAACTAGTTTCATAATGCACGCATTATTCATCTCATGCAATCTACAAATACCAAGCCCTCCATGATTTTTTCGGTTGAGTGACCTTCTCCCAACCAACCGCATGATATTTACGATGCTCATCTGTATCCCCCTAAATAAAATTCCTTTGGATCTTGTGAATCTCCTCCACACAAGTTTTAGGAAACATTGAAGTCATCATAGAGTATATAGGAATAACTCGTAAAACACTCTTTGCCAAAGTTATTCTCCCCACAAACGAAAGTTGATTAGCCTTCCACCTCACAAGCTTAGCCTTCACTTGATCCACTACATACGCAAAATCCTTTCTCTTGGGAGCTTTCCCAGTTAAAGGAACACCTAGGTACTTGCCTAGAGTATTGGTCTATCTAAAACCAGATTTTCTGATCATGGCATCCTTGAGTCTTCTACTAGTATAAGGAGAAAACAAAATACTAGTCTTTTCTCTACTAACTTCTTGACCAGAGGCATTGAAAAACCGCTCCAAAGTATTCATCACACAATGGACCTACTCCTCGATAGCTTCTCCAAACAAAAATAAATCGTCTACAAACATCAAGTGAGAGATAATCAGACCATCTCTACCAGCCTTAAGCGTATTCCATCTGCCTTCATGCACTTCTTGGCTGATTAGATGCGAAAGCTTGTCAATACACATCACAAACAAATATGGCGATGTCGGATCACCCTATCTGATTCATCTATGAGGACGAAAGAAATCACCCCTAGCTCCATTCCAATTGACATTAGTTTCCATACTAGACATTGCATGCATAATCACGTTCAACATCTGATCCAATATGCCATCCTCCATAAGAACATTCGAGATAAAATTCCAGTGTAATTTATCATATGCTTTAGAAAGATCAACTTTAATTACAAAGTAACTTCTCCTTCCTTTAGCCTTCATTATAGTGTGTATCCTTTCCTGTGAAATTATTATATTTTCATTAATGATTCTCCCTGTTACAAACCCAGTTTGATACGGTGAAATTATCAAAGTAATGCAATCTTTCAGCCTTTCGACTATTACCTTGCTAACCACTTTATAAATGGAGTTTCACAACAAGACGGGATGAAACTGACTAATAAACTCTGGGTGCAGAACCTTCGGTATAAGACAAATATCAGTTTAATTCACTTCTTTCAACAAGCTAGGATTTCGCCAAACATCCTTGACAAATCAACACACATTATCGTGAACTATGTCCCAAGTTTTTTGATAAATTCCAATGGGGAAACCGTCGGGCCTTGGAGCTTTCCACAGATGCATATTAAACACATCATGTCTAACTTTTTCATCTTCAATAGAACTAATTAATCTATCCAGGGTTGCTCTATCAAGTCTTGGAAAAGTTTCACTTATTTCTATCCTGCTAACATTCCTCTGATCTAACGTAAACAGATTTTGATAATAAGTCTTTTCAATGCAATGTTTAATAAAGAATTTAAATCACATTTCGCATACGAAAAATAAAGTAAAACGACATAACAAATTTTTTTTTTGGTGAAAAGACATTTTTATTAATGAGATTGTCCTGTGAATAGGCATTCCTACATGGAAACAACTCCTAAATGAGGAAGTTGCAAAGAAAAGAGAAAATATAACAAGCGAAATGGCAATAATAAAATCTCAAACTTCCATTAAAACTGATATTGTTATAGTCCCCGTATCCTTGATCATCCTAATGCTTTGCTTCTGAAGGGTAGTAGTCAAATTGATCCATCCACTGTCAGGAGTGTATACTATTATTCATGAAGAGTTTTCAGACTGCAGCCTCTCACTTTTAGTCCCTAACTTTTTCCTGGATCGCCCTTTCGGGTTTTCAATCCACCGGGATACCCATTTTTTCCTAATCTGCCCTTTAGGGTTTTCGAATTAGAGGGTTATACTTTTTTCTTTCTTTTAGCCCTAATTTTTTCTAAGCCGCCCTTTTGGGCTTTTGACTTAGCGGTTCTTTTTATGCATAGTATTTTTTACTGAGTCTGAATTAACTAGAAGTGGAACGTCTTCCCCATCCATGTCCATCAGGATTAGACCACCTTCCGAGAAAGCTTTCTTCACAATGTATGGCTCCTCATAGTTTGGAGTCTACTTGCCTCTTGGATCAGATTGAATTGGGAGGATCTTCCTTAAGACCAGGTCCCCCGTGTAGAACTCTCGAGGTCGAATCTTCTTGTCAAATGCTCTCTTGAGACGCTGTTGATATAACTGACCATGACAAATGGTTGTTAGGCGCTTCTCTTCAATGAGATTGAGTTGGTCGAGCCTCGTTTGAATCCATTTAGCTTCATCAAGCTTGGTATCCACCAGAACCCTTAATGAAGGAATTTCCACTTCGACTGGGAGCACCATATCCATACCATAGACTAGAAAAAAAAGGATTTACCCTAGTGGAAGTATGCATAAAAGTTCTATAGCCATGTAGAGCAAAGGAAAACATCTCACGCCAATCCTTGTATGTTCTCACCATTTTCTGGACTATTTTCTTTATGTTCTTGTTAGTTGCTTCGACTGTGCCATTCATCTTTGTCTGATAGGGTGACAAATTATGGTGCTCAATCTTGAATTCTTCACACATCTCCTTCATCATTTTGTTGTTGAGATTTGACCTGTTATCAGTGATGATCTTATTAGGAGTCCTATAACGGAATATGATTTCTTTTTTGATGAAGGGAGTGACGACTTTCCTGGTCACATTCTTGTAAGAAGTCGCTTTCCTCACTTGGTGAAGTAGTCAATAGCAACGAGAATGAACCTGTGTTCATTTTAAGTGCTCGGCTCAATCCGTCAAATCATATCAATGCCATACATTGCAAAGGACCATGGTGAAGTCATCATATTCAAAGGAGTGGGAGGAATATGTATCATGTCTACATAAAATTGACATTTATGGCACATCTTTGCATACACACAACAGTCACTTTCCATCATCATCCAAAAATAACTTGCTCGTAGGATTTTCTTGGCCATAGCATGTCCACTGGAATGAGTCCCAAAAGAGACCTCGTGAATTTCTTGTATGATGGATTATGCTTCGTGTCTATCCACGCATCTGAGTAGAACCCAATCATAGTTTCTTTTGTACATAATGTCTCCTGACAATAAGAACTTGGATGCTAATATTCTAAGAGTCTGTGTATCATAAATTGTAGCACCTTATGGATACTCTTGCTTCTCAAGATATCTTTTGATGTCAAAATACCACGGCTTTTCATCCAACGTATCTTCGGTTGTGAGACAATGAGCAGGGAAAACATATGCTAGCTCCTTGTAACGAAGGACTCTTATATTAGGCACATGATTTAGATAAATGACTTTGAACATTATTGCTAAAGTAGCTAGAGCATATGCCAACTGATTTACTTCTCTAGGAATATGCTCAAAGGTGATCTCATCAAAAGCGGGTAACAACTCTAATATGTAATCCTTGTATGGAACTAAATTAGGGTGTCGTGTATCCCAATCACCTCGTACCTGGTATATTACTAAGGCAGAATCCCCATAAACTTCAAGAATCTTGATCTTCAAACCAATGGCTACTTCAAGGCCCATTACATAAGCTTCATATTCTGCAACATTATTTGTGCAATCAAAGCATAACTTGGCCGTGAAAGGTATGTGAGCATTGCTTGGAGAAGTCAGAATTTCCCCAATACCATGGCCTATAGAATTTGATGCACCGTCGAACGTGAGAGTCCATCACTCCCCTGGTTCGGGTCCTTCCTCATCATTAAGTTTCATAATATCCTCGTCTGGAAAATCGAACTTCATTGACTGATACTCTTCCAATGGCTTGTGAGCAAGATGACCTGCAAGAATGCTACCTTTGATAGCCTTTTGTGTGACATAATAGATGTCATACTCAGATAAAAGCATTTTCCACCAAGCCAATCTTCCTGTAAGTGCTGGTTTCTCGAAGATGTACTTTATCGGATCCATCTTAGATATCAGAAGTGTAGAGTGTGTCAACATGTACTGCCTCAAACGTCGAGCTTCCCACGTAAGAGCGCAACAAGTCTTATCAAGTAATGAATACCTTGATTCACGATCAGTAAACTTTTTGCTCATGTAATAAATGGCGTGTTATTTTCGTCTAGTATCATCATGTTATCTGAGCACACAACCCATAGATCCTTCAAGCATAGTCAGATACATAATGAGTGGTCTCCCTGGAACTAGAGGTATGAGTATTGGTGGCTCCTAAAGGTACTGTTTAATCTTCTCAAAGGTTTCTTGACAACTATCATCCCAATGGATATCTTGATTCTTACGCAACAATTTAAAGATGGGTTCACAAGTAGCTGTAAGATGAGAAATGATCCTGGATATGTAATTCAACCTCCCAAGGAAGCCACTGACTTCTTTTTCACTCTTCGGTGCCGGCATATCCTATATTTCTCTTACCTTTTTGGGATCTACTTTAATTCCTTGTTGACTTATGAAGAAATCAAGTAACTTTCTCGATCGAACCCCAAAGGTGCACTTATTGGGATTAAGCCTTAACCTAAACTTTTGTAGATGATCAAACAACTTCTGTAAATGGACCAGGTGTTCTTCCTCAATTTATGATTTTGCAATCATATCATCCACATACACCTCGATCTCTTTATGAATCATATCATGAAAGAGAGTCACCATAGCACACTGATATGTTGCACCAGCATTTTTGAGACCAAAAGGAATAACCTTATAGAAAAAGGTACCCAAGGAGTTGTGAATTTTGTTTTATCCATGTCTTCAGGAGCCATTTTATTTGATTGTAACCTGAGAGTCCATCCATGAAGGAGAATACTGAAGACTGAGCAGTATTATCAACCAACACATCAATACGAGGCAATGAAAAATCATCCTTTGGGCTTGCTCTATTCAAATATCGGTAGTCAACACACATACGTACCTTACCATCCTTCTTAGGTATAGGCGCAATGTTAGAAATCCATGGTGGATAATTTATCACAGATAAGAAGCCTGCATCAAGTTGTTTCAGAACTTCTTCTTTGATCTTCAAAGCCACGTCGGGTCTAGTTCTTCGCGGCTTCTGCTTTATAGGAGGACTTCTGGCTTGAGTGGTAATATGTGCACCACTATATCAGTGTCTAAATTAGGAATGCCTTCATACAACCAGGCAAAGATGTCGGAATACTCTCGAAGTAACTCAATCAACCCCTTCTTTTCTTCACTTTTCAAGGCGGCACCTATTTTGACTTCTCTCTTTACCTCTTCAGTACCGAGATTGATAACTTTTATAACTTCTTGATATGGCTGGATGACCTTCTCTTCCTATCTCAAGAGTCTCGCCAGTTCTTCAGGGACTTCATAATCTTCCCCACTATCCTCGTTAACATGGTCAACTGAATTCTCAAGGATATTAGGAACCATAACACTATCATTTTTGATCGAATCCAAGGCGGATCCGCATGATTGATGATTTTATGTTTTATTTTAGAAAGTGCAAAAAAATACTTAGAATATGAAAAGAAAAGCATTGCCATTTTATTTTGAAAAGTAAAAAGTAAAAAGAAAAGACAGGGAACAAACAATTCTATGCCAATGTGTGACTTTTATTGAATTTTAAACGGAGATTGAAACATAAGGGGCCCCTTCTACAAGTTGTCCTTATACCTTGGGCAGAGCATTTGACTTAATGGAAATAGAAAATTACACATCAAGGAAAACAACTTCAGGGATTTCCACGGCAGTGCAATTACTGAGCTCCTAGTCTGGCGCAATTTGATAGATAAATCTGGAAACATCTTCATCGTCACCTTTATCATCCGCTGCAAGAACTTGTCCTTCTTTGCTTGTACTAGCACTGATGAACACTTCAGAAATTGGGAGAACCTGTTTTCCTTTGAAAGGGACCAAACTAGCTTGCACAGAGGAGGGTGGATGATATCCAAGACCACAACGATCTTTCTTCTCAGATACCTCAATCACTTTTCACCAACCATCATGGAGAGATCTAGATTCCATGATAGCTTTAGCATCATTCAAAGAGGCCATGGGTTCTTCATACTTATTACCTTCCATGACGGAAAACCTGTCAATAGAAACAATCTCCACAGCTTGAAAGGGCAACTCATGCACCTCGCCTTCCACTTCCACATAATGGTAGGTTATTAGATTATTAATAACTATGTCTTATTCTCCACAAATGACAATAACTTTGTCATTTACAATGAATTTCAGGCGTTGGTAAAGAGTAGATGTCACAGCTTCTGCTACATGGATCCATGGGCGACCCAAAAGGCAAGTATAAGATGGGTGAATGTCCATAACATATAATGAAAGATAGAAGGTGTGGGGACCAATCTTGATAGGAAAGTCCACTTCTCCCTCCACAGACCTCCTTGAGCCATCAAACGCTCGAACACTTAGAGTGCAAGGCCTCATCATTACCCCATCTATATTCAGCTTAAACAAAGTAGCCTTGGGCATCACATTGAGAGAAGAATATGTATCCACCAAAACTCGAGATAAAACCATATCCAAACACCTTATGGAGATGTGAAGTGCTTTATTGTGTGCTCTGCCTTCACCTAGGAGCTCATCACCATAGAAATCCAAACAATTTCCTACAGTAATATTAGTTACGATCCCTTAAAACTGAGCCATAGAAGTGTCTTGTGTAACATGTGCAGAACACAAAATCTTCAATAAGGCATTATGGTGAGTCTCTGAACACAAGAGAAGGGACAAGATAGAGATCTTGGACGGCATCTAGTTGGGTTGATCAACCACTTTGTAATCACTTTGCTTGAGAATCGTTAAAAGCTGCTCCGCTTCTTGACCTAAAGAAGGTACAGGCTGGTCACTAATCACTTGCTTGCCCCTAGCCTTGGCTAAAGCATCACTGTTGGTTTCTTTGGGAGGAAGTGGTGGGGGAGAAAAGACCCTGCCATTACGAGTCATGTTACTGGTTCCTGCGATGTTGGTAATATTCTTGTCACACACTGGGGGACACTCATATTTCTTCCCAAGAATATAGACAATATTATACTCCCACGAAACTGCCTTTGAGTTGTCACACAGAGGAGGAATAGGAATTTGAGGTGTCACATGGGTAATTGGAGCTTGAATCATTAATGGGGTAGCGGGAGCCTGAATCATCAACGGGTTGCCTTGTGTTACCGAGACGTTCCTCGGATAATAAGGAATTTCCAAGACATCAATCTCTTCTTCTAGAAATATATTCTCTACCTGTAGGACACCTTCATTCATTAGCTGTTGGATAGCCGTCTTCAAACTAGCACACTCTTTAGGTTTAAAGGAACATAGTAAGCAACAATCATGGACTTCTTGCAGTACCTCGTGCTTCAACAAATGTTCTCTAATAGTCCCTAGTGACATCTTGATCTCATCAACCTTGGTTACCAGAATCTGATCACTGCCTTCTTCAATAGCATTGACTGCTGCCCCTGGGTGAGGATGCATGGGATTATTCTAAATATTGGGACCAACAGGGTTGAAATTTATAATCTTTTCATCAAGGAGGTCTTGAACTTTGAATTTAAATGCTCTACAATTCTCAATTGTGTGGTCTGGGGCTCCATAATGAAATTCACAGTGCACATTGACATCATATCCCCTTGGAAGATTTTTATGGTGGTGAACCAAGTTCTCGTAATTGAACCAAATGACTGGCGAGAAGTTGTGGAAGAAGATGAGCGTATGACATAAGAATAGGATTAAATCTCCTCTCAGTCCCTCTTTGTCTTTGTTGAACTCTCGGACCTTGAGGTCGATGATTCTGTTGTTAATAATTCAGAGGTGGTGCAAATTATTGTTGTGGAAGATATTGTGGTTGAGGAACGAAAGGACATTGTTGGGCCATCCAGGGTGGTGGAGTTGTAGCAGTATACACTTGATGAACATATTTATTTGGAATGGCAGCAGGTGTTAGGAAATAATAAAATCGAACTTGAGGATATGCAGGAGCTTTTCCTTTGTCGATGGCGACAACACTAGTCTCACCCTATTTCTTCTTGACAAAACCAGAAAATGACTTCCTACCATTGCCAGTATTATTGTTGGTATTGTTAGGGATACCTTGGATTGTTCCAGCCTTAATACAAGTTCCAACATGTTCTCCAATAATAACCATATTAGAGAAAGAAGTAAAGGTACTAATGAGCATGTGTTGGAGAAAAGGACCTCGTAGAGTACCCATGAACAAATCAATCAGTTCATGATCCAAGAATGGAGGTTGGACCCTTGCTTCCAGTTCATTCCACCTTTGGGAATACTCTTTAAAAGACTCTTCGGATTTCTGTGTCATCCCTTGAAGCTGAGTGCGGCTAGGAGCCATGGCGGTATTATAATTGTAATGTCTTAAAAATGCGTCAGCAAGCTCTCCCCAAGTATTGATATGAGTTCTTTATAATTGCATATACCAGTCCAACGGTGCCCCTTTCAAGCTGTCTTAGAAGAAATGCATGAGCAACTGTTCATTTTCAGCATAAGTTGCCATCTTGCAATAGTAGGAACAAAGATGAGTCTCTGGGAAGGAGGTGCCTTTATATTTGTCAAAATCAAGAACTTTGATTTTCGGAGGAATAATTACCCCAAGCACGAGGCACATTTCAGCATTATTAAATCCCGAAGTCTTGATACCTTCCATATCTTTGAGACGTTCTTCAAGAGCATGGACATCTCTGCAGTTTCAACAACTCCAGCGACAAGATTCACATAAGGGGATCATTAAGATCAATGATGTCATTATGATCATCAACATCATGAAGAATGGAAAAACACAAGAAGGGGGGATTTGAATTGGGATTTTTAAAACTTAAATACAAAAGACACGTTGGTTATCCTAGTTCGTTTGAACTCAAACTACTCCAGTCGTCCCGCCAAGGTGATTTCGCCTCTCTCAATAAGGTCTTAATCCACTAATCAATCTTGATTATAAAAGTACAATGATAACTGCCGAAGTCTTCTTGAGTTTAAACCACAACCCGATTTCTCAAGGTATTACACAATACTATATTTGAAAGCATGTACAAGATATGTTTTCTAACAAAAAACAGTATCACGAAAGTGATGTATTGCACAAAAAATAACTCAATGGATTGAAGGTAGTGATGTTTCTAGTTTGTAGTGTGCAGCAAAATTGTCAACAATTTCTTCTTCAAGTCTTGTTTATATAGGCAACGCATGAGAGGTGCTTTTGGAATGTTAATAAATAGTGATTAAAGAACTTTCCAAACATAGAGATTCTTGTCCTCTATCAGCCGTTACTTTTGTATAGCCATGAATGAAATGTAAAGCTTCAGAACATGCTTGCCAAAGATCTCATCATAAGTTTAATGTTATCGTTGGGACTCCTTTACTTCTTTCCAGAACTGTACATATCAAAATAACGGAGTTCTTGTTCGCAGTGTTTAGTGCAATCAGAAGCTGCAAATTTAGAACTTCTTTATATAAGTGTGTTACACAGATTTTTCTTTCTACGTAAGATGTGTTGAATCAGAGTTTAAACAAATATCTATCTCATCTTCGGTGCTTCTTACATCATAACTTCCCCGCAAAACAAAATACTTATTTAGGGAGCATAATTGTTCTTTGAGTGTTTGTTATCATCAAAACTCTTACAAGGATTGTATAATCAAACTATGTTCTAACAATCTCCCCCTTATTGATGATGACAAAAACTTGGATATTTTGATCAAATACATAAAGAACATAAAACATCAAATTATCCCCCTGAGTTGGATACTCATATAGAGAAGAAATACTTCCCTGAAGATTGTTCTGATCCGAGTTTTGGAGAAAAAGATTTTTGATGCGTCCATAACTGTCCTCAACAGAGGTTGTTCCTGTTTTTCTTTTAGATGAAAAACAACAGAAGTTATGATATTCAAAATGTTTGAGACTGAGTCTCGATACTATTATATTCGAAATATCTTACGTTCTCCCCCTTTTTTGTCAAGAATCAAAAAGAAATAAAAGGCATTTTGTATTCAAAAAGATTCAAGGAAACAAATAAAAAACACAATGAAGAAAACAAATTTCAGAGCTAAGTTTGAGGTGGTGGAATTCGTGTGAACATGGCTTCCAATAAACTCTTAATCTTATTGTTTGATTCCTCTTGTTTTCCAAGCATCCCCTTAATTTCATTTTAAGTTTCATCCTGCTTGTGTAGCCTTTCCTTAAACACATCATTTTCTTTCTTCAGCTCTTCCAGAGTTTGCAGCACAATAGAAGAAGAGGGTATTTCAGCAGAAGGGACCACTTTTTTAGAGAAAACTGCAACCGATTCTAACTCAGGAGCTTATTCAACTTCCTTTACTTTGTCTTGAAACATGACAAGAGGAAGAGGACCAGAGGATGGTTCATTACATTTTGATGGCTGATGATCTTCCCAAGGGGTATTTTCCAGCAGAAGGAGTGGCTTCTTTTCCCAGTGTCGCAGAACTTGATCCTTGAAGATATTCAGGCGATCGCAGAAGTTCTGTTGAGAGATTTCATAACTCTCATTTAATTTCAGAGATTCAAAGTTGAACCATTTTCTAAACTGGTTCCAATGAGAATCAGAAGCAGTTGGATTGAGATTCTCTATGCAAGTTAGCTTCATAGAGTTAACCCATTCCTGTATTTCTGTTTCAAAAATCAGCAAAGATTTACCAACATCTGCTTTGGAGATTTTTGGTTTTGGTTTTGGAACAACAATTTTCTGAGAGCTTGTGACGATATTGTCTAAAGCTTGTAAGTCTATAACAGTTCTAAGAGGATATTCTGGGTAGTTATTTAGAGAGAGAGTCAGAAAGGATAATGGGCGAATTTGGTGAGTTTGGTGGAGTGGACTGATAAGGAGATGGAAGATCTGGAATGGAGAGGTTTTGTGAAGATGTTGAGGGAATTGTAGGTGGTTGAGAGACCATGAGAGGGCAGGTGATTCCAGGGATGGATGTTGTGGTATCAGAGTCAAGATTTGGATTTTCGGCGTGGGGAGCTTTAAACAGCGGATCAAATTGATCAATATCAAAGAGAACTTGTGCAAGTTCAGGATGATTTTGGTCAAGATGGGTAGAAGGTGGATTGTTCAGAAGGTTATCTAGAGGAAATGATGTGTCAAAGTCTATGTCAAAATCATCAAAGGTTTGAGGAGAAGGATCTTCTGTGGGCTTTGGAGATGAAGGGTTTTCAGATGTTGATAGCAGTACTAATTCAATAACAGAAACAAAAGAGGGGTTATCTTTCTTTTTGGCAGCTTTGGGAGTCTTCTGAGAAGTTCCTTCTGCATCTGCTTTCCTTTTCCTTGATTTTTTGGGAGAAACTTCCAGAGGTTATTGTCTCAGACCACGGATGTTCACATCTGGATTTGTCCCGTCCCTCTTGCAAGCATCCAGATACATGAGAATAATATCTGGAGAAGCGTCTATTTGAGTGAAGAGAGGAAAATCCTTCAGAGGTACTCTTCTAGTGGTAATGACTTCCTTGTTGGTGATTGTTAGATCCTTCTTGATAGTTTCAATAATCTTCATCTTCTTCAGATTTTTGGCGTTGAGAGGTTTACCAGCACAAGCTTCCAGAGTGATAGCGTGTTTAGCCTCAGTCAGATGTTCTATCAGTTTGTTTTCTATCAGAATATCTGAAATGAGTCTTCCCAGAGGGATCCTATCTCTCTTTGTTATTTCTTCTTTTCTTATCTCTTTGACGCTGGTCTTCATATGATTGAACAGAAGATATGGAAGATTAACCTTTTCCTTGGTGGCTATGAAGTACAGAAGATATTGCTGATCAATATTGATGTAATTTGGAGAACTTGTAGGCTTCCTGTGATTGATCCAACCCAAAATGATTTTAGACCAAATTCTGAGGTAATCCTTCAGATCTTTGATTTTGTTGGATGGTTGTCTAGAAGTAAAGATTTCCTTTGAGATCTTGGTTAGGTCAGAACCTTTGTCATCCATATCACTGCAACGAATACCGCCGTCGTCGTGACCTATTAGTTTCCCAATGAGATCTTCAGAGATGATGATTTTCTTTCCCTTAATGAAAGAAGTAACTTGATGATTTGAAGTTGTAGATGAATCCAAAATTCTTTAACAAGTCTTAGAAAAAATGGACCTATGAGGCGATCAAAGTACTTAGTCTATCATTGGAACTCAACATCAGGGGTTAAATCGTATCCATTTTCCTTCATGCTGACGAAATCTATAATGAGCTCACACAGAACTTCCAGCGAATCAATGGGTGTGAGGAGAGTTCTTGAGGTTTCTTCGTACCTTTCTATTGTTGAGGAAGAAGAGCCAGGAATGCTTTGAGAACCTTGAGCAAGTTGTTGAGAGGAAGCCATTTGTTCACACAGACTCTTTTAGGGTTTTTGAAAGATTGAACAAATTTAAGAGAGAAAAAGGAACTGAGAGTGGAAATGTGATAGTGAAGGTGAACGAAGTATATATATATATATATATATATATATATATATATATATATATATATATATATATATATATATATATATATATATATATATATATATATATATATATATATATATAAGAAAATAGAAGACTTAATTAACAAGAAAAAGATTAAAAAAATTATTATGTGCATGATGATTCATGAAAAGATGGATAGTGTAAAGATTTGAAACAGTTACCGATATGACATGAGCCTCAATGCATAAACTCAACGTTTAAGTCTCTTCATAATTTGAACACGTGTTCATCCTTGGAAGGAGACCTTGTGTATAGAGTTGACAAATGTTGATATCATGAATTGCATGCTTCTATCTTTGAAATGAACCGTTTGGAGAATGTTCAGATCTTCTTAGATAGATACTGATACAACTTTCCTTCTTACTTCTGAAGAACTATTGATCAGATGTTCACACAAAAAAAATAAAGCATAATATTCTGAGGGTTAAAGTATACAGAAACAAAATTATCATTTTGGGCATAATTTCATGCTGAGATGATTCAGAATGAAGTTAAATCTGTCTTCAGAAAGGGGTTTAGTGAAAATATCAGTCCATTGATGGTCTGTGTCTATAAATTTTAACGAAAGAATTCCTTTCTGAATATAGTCCCTAATAAAATGATGTTTAATTTCTATATGCTTAGCCCTAGAATGTAAAATGGGATTTTTTGAAAGACAAATAGCAGAAGTATTGTCACAGAGAATAGGAATGTTCCTCTCATATATGTTGAAGTCTTCAAGTTGACTTTTCATCCAGAGCATCTGTATGCTGCATCCAGCTGCTGCTATATATTCAGCTTCAATAGTTGACAATGCAATGGTGGATTACCTTTTGCTGGACCATGATATTAGATTTTCTCCCAGAAATTGGCAGCTTTTGGAAGTGCTTTTTCTTTCTATTATGTCTCCAGCAAAGTCAGCATCACAATATCCTACTAATTTGTATTCTTTGGATTTTCTATAGCAAAGACCAAGATTAGTAGTACCTTTCAGATACTTGAAAATACGCTTAATAGTTGTTAAGTGAGATTCTCTAGGATCTTACTGGAATCTAGCACACAGACAGACACTATATAGAATACCAGGTCTTGAAGCTATTAAGTCTAAGAGAGAACCAATCATATGTCTTATTGTACCCCAAAATTTGCCCTCTCATGTTTTCCAAGGTTTTCTCTTACATGGGTGGTCACAAACACTTGATTAAAGAAAAATAAATATTTTGAAGATAAAGAAGGAGTCTTTGATTGGCATATGGATAAGGTGTCTTCAATTGGCCATGGGACAAGGTCTTTCAATTGGCATTTTAACAAGTTCCTTCGATTGGCATCTGAACAGGATGTCTTTCGATTGACATTTGGACAAGGAGATTTGATTGGGTATCTAAAACCTTTCGATCAAGCACTAGACCCCCTTTGACCAAGCTTGGTTTACAAGGCTTCAACTATGCATTAGCTACTTCAGGCTTGCCTTCGATCCACAAGGCAAAGGCTTCCTCAGACTTATCTTGGATTCACAAGGGAAAAGGTTTCTTCTATAATTACCTTCAGTGCACAAGGAAAAGACTTCCTCTGTGTTTGCTTTCAATGCACTGGGCCAAGACCCCTCAACACAGTTTTTGCACTATGACACCCAATATGACCACTTCGAAAGAGTATTCCAAAGGCACATTCGAAGGACACACATTGGTGGCCCATTCGAAGGAGGCAACAAAAGATTATTCGGAAGACACTCAAAAAGTCCATTTGAAGGAGGCCATCAGAGCCATTCAAAGGAGCTAGATCAGAGCCATTCAAAGGAGGCAATCAGAGTCATTCGAAGGAGGCCATCAGAGCCATTCGAAGGAGAGCATTCGAAAGTCAAATGTCTAGGTTCATTCAAATTCAAAAAAGGACAAGATCCCATGTGTTTGGCCAACATTACAAATTCCCATTCATGGCTTTCAAACACATAATCAAGGTTGTTTAAACCTTTTCCTTCTTGTCCCCTCTATCCCCTCTATATAAAGAGATCACAAGTGTTGCATCAGGGGGAGATTGCCTAAAAAAAGAGAATACTCACACCATCATAGATAAGATCAAAATTTTGACTAGTTTCCTTTGCATTCACTCTCAATCCAGACGAAGGCTATATTTGTGTTATTGAGATTCCCAAGAATCTGTTCCAAGCCAAGCCACGCTCAGATTGAAGCATCTCCAGTTCGTAACGACTTACCCAAATCGAAACTGCATTTTTAAGCCTTTTAAATACCTATTATTGGTATATATGTGCTGCTAATACCTTTTATGTTTATATAAGCATATTATACACAAGATAACATGCAGGAATAAAATCATGCCATCAAAAGGCATGTCATAATCTGCCTTTCGAAACTCATGGCATAGCCCGTTTCAAGTCAAAATAAGCTTAGGCCTGAGGACAGAAGATTCGAATTAGGGAGAAGGACCTGGGTTCGATACCCAGGTCCTGCATCTTTATTTGTTCCAGCATTTTCCTTGCAGGTTCAATTCAAAGAACAACTCCCTCCTTGGATCGAAAAAGGCAACATCCCTCCTGAATCAAAAATCCCATCCCCTTCACAGAATCGAAGGACAACATCCCTTCTGGATCGAAAAGCCTGTTCTCCCTCTGGATCGAAAGATTCATTCTCCCTCTGGGTCGAAAAGTCCATTCTCCCTCTGGGTCGAAAAGTCCATTCTCCTTGCAATCGAAGGAATCCCTTTTTCTTTTTGTATTTTATTCTTTGTTTCATTTCTTTATTGACTCTTTTTCTATTCAACTTGACAATAAATTAAAAAAAATCACAAAATTAGGCTTAGACATTTTAATTAAATAATTAATTTCTTAATTAATTGATTAATTAAATTTTAACCATTTTCTTAACTTAAAAAAAATTAGAATTTAGGACTTAATTCAGATTTAATTTTCTTTTCATAATAAAAAACAACCAAAAATATTTTTATTTTTTAGGATATTGCTAGACGTTATTTTCAATTTCAGGCGCGTTTATTTCCGTATTTTTATTATTGATGTACCTGCCCACTAGATGTAATAGATTAAAACTAGGACATTTACTGCTTTATCCCCCTCATTCTTGTACAATATAAACCCCCTCCCCAAAGTATTGTAATAGCGTAGATTTAAATTTTGGCACTTTAATATTCTGCAATATATATTAACTACTAGTAATTAGGTGTGTATGATAAGACTAATAATCAAACGCTAGCAAACTTAACAAAAAGATAAATATCTTAATTAAACACGATTGCACATAAGCACCTCTAGGATATCCCACTTTGGTTGCCTTTAAGAAATAAAACACTCATGAGGCAGAAATGCTTTAGCAAAGACCCATAAATCAAAAAAATATCATAGTCCCTCGATGGCCCTTACAGTTGCCTTTCGGTAAATGATCTAGTCCCTAAAAGAAATTTGCTAAAGCATCTCCACAAGTTGCCTTCATGACTCTAAAACGTCCCTTCGATTGTCCATCAAACATCTGACGACAAAGCTACCTACTCGCTAATAGTAGGATAGTATTGCCTAAAGGAAAAGAGGAAAAGAACGACCCTTTTCGAGTAACAAAGTAGATAGTTGTTAGAAGTTTGCTCAAAACACCTTTACACTTACACAAATTCTACTTTTCAAAAACAATTTCAAAACACTTTGTATACTTTCTCCACTATCCCGAGAAACATTACAAAATTCGTCGTACTAAGGCGTTTTCAAAACATTTCAAACATACAAAGCACAAAAATATTTCAAAATGAGCAAACCTCTAAGAGCTCGTAGAAAAATACGGATGGAAAGGGTTCTAACACCTTCCCTTTCCATAATCTACCCCGTTACTCTGAAAATTCTCGAAAAGGTCTTTTTCTGTTCTTTTCACCCTTTCCTTTGTTAGATAAAAGAAAAATCGATGGTGACTCTTTCTTACCGCAACATTTGCAAACACAAATGCAAAACCAGTATAAACAGTCGGTTCTGCCACCGTATCACAGAACTGGCGAATCTGTTGGGGATAATAAAAAGTAGGGTTACCTTAGAGTTAGTTCATTATTTAACTACTTTGTGTGCTTTGATTGCTTTACTTTTGAGGGCTTTGTTTGGGTTACTATAGATCCTACACCCGGATCTGGGGAACCTTTTAGGTAAGTAGCAATAGACTGTGGAAACTGTGCGGGGTATACCGACATGGTTGAAGCGATAGCTACATTGATGTGACACTTTGGTTGGTACCGGTAGCCCTTGAGTAATCAAGGAGAATACGAGGCTGCTGTGTGGTGTCATAAAGAATCAAATGACTTTAGAACCTTTAATTGACCAACTTGGCTATTAGGACATAGTGAGATAGTCGTCTTTGGTGTATCCCCAAAGTCGGTTGATACTCGATGCTACACTCATTGAGATCCGACTCTCGAGTTTTATTTGGTGGCAAGTCAGTTGTCTATCGGAACGAAACTTGTGGGGAGGATCGGTGATACTGAGATCCATTAGAACCCGGTTACTATTTATAGGACATGTTGAACCAATCAAAACTTCAAGAGGGTATTGCCTTAAAACCCATTCAAGCCTTAAACCTAAGGTCTTTGTGTGATTTACTTGTGCTTTCTATATCTGTGATTCCTTAGCATAATCATGACATCATAACATGGCATATCATACTAACCATTTCAAGGATTTTCTAGGGCTTATCTTTGTCTTGTTTTGTAGGATATGACATCCGCTCGCAGAAACACTATCCAAGTCAACCGTAAGAGGGTACCTCCTCAACTCAAGGACTTGGCATCAAGGGTCCCTGAAAGCTCTCTATTCACTAAAAGACATGGTCGACTTCTCAACTTAGTCACCTCAAACCCTGGTGAAGAAATGATAAAAGTGCTCTTTCAGTTCTTTGACCCGCTACATCACTTCTTCACTTTTCCTAGTTACCAGTTAGTGCCTACTATGGAGGAGTTTTCTCAGTTATTGGGGGTACCTATCCTTAATCAATTACCATTCAACGGTATGGAAAGAGACCCAAAGCATGAAGAGATTGCTCAAGCTATGTCTTTACAACAGGCAGATGTAGTGGTAAATTGGGAAACTAAAAGAGGCATCAAGGGATTTCTAGCTAAGTTTATGTTTGAGAAAGCTCACCATTTTTGGGATACCCTGGATTTACAAGCTTTGAAGAAGTGTTCGCTCTTCTCATCTATGGGATGGTTCTATTTCCTAATCCGTACCAACTCATAGATGTGAATGCGGTCAAGGTTTTTCTGTCTCCTCATAATTAAAAAATTCATCATTTTTCAAAAACCTTCTCCAGTTAAACCATTGGCAGAAGAGCTAGAAAAGTGTCGCCTCTCCGTCCACTATATTAGACAAGAGCCCATCAACAAAAAGTGATGGAACAAATTGAATAAAATCAAGCTACATTCAAGGAGGATTTGGAATAAGTCAAGGGTAACGTTGACTCGATGAAAGGAGACATGAGTCAAGTTTTGTTAGCCCTGAAGAATATCATCGAGAGGCAAGAGAAAATCCCTTGGGTAGCCTTTGAAGAAGTAGCTCAAACCATTGGTGCATCAAGCGGTCACCAACCGAGAAGAGAACCATAGTCAAGACCCCAAAAGTAAACTATGGCTCAACAAGAAATAAGACAAGTTGATATTGAATGTTTTGTCCCACCTCCACCAAAGGTAAGGGCATCTCACACCTTACAAATTTCGGTCAACAACACAGACAACTACTTAGACTTACAATATGGAGACCATGACTTAGAAGATATCAATAAAGCACCGTAAAAGACAACCCATACGTATGCCGTTGAAAATCCATTCACGTTCAACCAATACAAAGCCCTTGAAGAAAGGTTAAAGGTTGTGGAGGGTTATGATGCTTTAAATGTCGACGCTCTCAAGATAGGTCTAGTTCCTGATGTGGTGATCCCGCCGAAGTTCAAAGTACCCGACTTTAGAAAATACAAGGGGCTCATATGTCCAAAAAACCACCTACGCATGTATTGCAGAAAGATGCATGCATATTCTCAAGACCAAAAGTTGATGATCCATTGTTTCCAAGATAGTCTAAGTGGGCATCTCTGGATTGGTACATGTAGTTGGAACGAGTTCATATCCAGAAATGGGATGATCTTGCTAATGCTTTCTTGATACAGTACAAGTACAACTTGGATATGGCACCTAACCACATGCAACTTCAGAACTTGTCTCAGAAAAAGGAGGAGTCTTTCAAAGAATATGCTCAAAGGTGGAGAGAAATGGCAGCCCGAGTACAACCACCACTTTTGGAGAAAGAATTAGTCGATATGTTCATGGGAAATTTGCAAGGATTGTACTATGAAAAGATGGTAGCAAGTGCCTGTTCTGGATTTTCTGATTTAGTAACTATTGGTGAAAGTATTGAAGCTGGTATAAAGAGCGGGAAGATACAAGGGGAATCATCTAATACCCCTTATAATGCAAAAAGACATATTCCTAACTTCTCGAATAATAAAGAGGGAGAAATTAATGTTGTGACCTCACAACCAAGGGCACAACAACCATTAATAATTCTACGAGAGCAACAATAGAACAGATTTGAAACAAAAGTTTTAGAAATATTTATCCTGGAATTTACCATGTCCACAGAGATTAGTGTTACTGAACTGCCATTCAGCAGTTCTGACAGTTATGAGTTTGGATTGAATTGGTAAAACATAAAAACATAAAAGTAAATATGAACAGGAAAGAATTCATTCTCAAGAGAGAAGAAACTTATCAAGCATGCACATAATTTGCTTCTCACAAACTTAAACTTATCGATCAATTACACTCAACCTACAATACTCCTCAGAGTCATCTAGCATCGCTCACTCCCTAAGTTATTTTTAACCCAAAGTAGAGAGAACTATTATATTATCTCGGTGATGATCTCTCAGCCAACCTCAACAACACAACAAACATCCATACTACTCGTATCAACGATATGTCAACCGACACAACCAATACGGAAGCATTAAGCTTCGAAACCCATAAAGATTGTTAGCTCTAAATCTATCTCTAGAATCCTGAAACTAATATATAATCATCCTAGATAAGGATTTGAGAAGTATATGTCTATAACAACCCAAACCACGAGCACAGAACAAAAATCTAAAGTAACAATCAACAAAGATTTGTAAAGCAAATTAAATATAACGCCATGGGCAACAAATATACATGAGTTCAAAGTAAAATCATATACAAAATCCAACCAAAGAGAAATACAAAAAGAGGAATAGAAATGAACAAAAAATCTCCTGTTTTGTCAACACCGATTGATGATCAATCCACCCCGGATCATCCGCATGCAAGCTCCGAAGTTGTTTTCTAAGCTCTCTCTACCAAAAAATGAAGGTTTGATGAGTTGGGAAAAAATACCTTAAAACATCCTTAAAAATTTGTATTTTGGCCCTTTTAACGTGTTTCTGTCCAGGGGACTGCGCTAAGAGGCGCTATCCCATTAAGCGCACTCTATTGTCATGAGAAAAAATCAGCTTTTTGTTTTCGTCATAACTTGAGAACGGTAACTCTGATTTATGCCTAGTTCAAAACGTTGGAAAGCTTATTAAAAATTATCTATCTAGCAATGCCTAAATATCAACCAAATTGATGATTTCTTATTCTTTGATTTTGAGCCTTATTCGTTGATGAGTTGTTCAAAATCGCGCGTTTGAAGCCGTGTCTTCGACACTTTATTGCTCATGCTCCAAATACACATTAATATCTACAAAATGAATGGAAAAACATCAAATGGTACCTTATGTACACAAAAACAGAAATAAACACAAATTAAATGTATTTACACAAAAGTCGGGTTTAATCAACGATATTAACAACAAAAAGTCGATAAGTGCAATAAAAAGTATATACAAAAATAACTGCAATTTAAACTTATCAAAAGGCCGCCAAGAAAGTTTGACTCGCTCCCTATGTCACATAGTCAATTATTACAACATTTAGTCAAGACATCTTTGGTAGAGCTAAAACCTCTAGCTCCTCCAATCGGGGCACCCCCACCATGATACGACGCCAATTCCAGATGCGAGTATCACGCCAATTCTCCTGGGCATACTCGTAGAGAAATTTTGGGCCTTTAAACACAAGGTACAAGATTTATTGGACTCTCAGGATATCACTTTCGATAAACCAAACATCAAGACAAATCCCATGCCTCCGCATGATGGACCAGTGATAAATGTAATTGAAGTGGTCATCGACTTTAGGGTAACTAGACGAGTAAAGGCCCCAATAAACCTGCTGAAGGAATATCTGTTGGAATGTGGGTTCCTCTTGGAACATAATGAATATTTTGAGAAGAAGTTACAAAAATTAGTGGATCAGGGGATAGTCTAATTTAGATCATACCCTAAAGGAGAATATGAAGCTGCAATCGAGGGAAGTATGAAGAAGCCATTGGTAATTCCTTTCCAAGGGGAAAACCTTAATAAGAAGACTCTTTGTTTCCATGGGGAGAGTCAACAAAAACACCAGTGATGATACCAAGACAAAGTTTGAGGATTCCAGTAGTTCCAAACACTACGATGGTAATAAGGGAACCATCTCCTACCCCTTACGAAAGTAATAAAGCATTACCATGGAGTTATGATTCTACTGTATATATCAATGGTTTAAAGTAAAAGTGTAAGTCATCGACAAGTCAAGGACCTACAATCTCAAATATAGTAGGAACAGGGGCATGACTCACAGTGGTCGAATCTTTGGCTCTGAACCAACAAGGAAGAATAATGTTGTGGTGAAAAATAAGAATGATGATGTGGTTAAAGATAAGATTGATGCTTTGGGAAAGGATAAAGGAAAAGCGGTCGAAAAGTAAAATCAAGAACAAGAACCTTCAAGAAAGAACTTTACTGATCAAGAGGAAAAATAATTCCTAAAAATAATCAAGAGAAGTGATTATAGGGTGGTGGATCAGCTTCACCAAACCCCAGCCAAAATTTCTATACTCTCATTGCTCATAATTCAGAAGCATATCAAGACTCTCTAATGAAGGTTCTGAGTTCTTCTCATGTCTCAGAGAAGATCATGGTAAACCAATTTGACAATGTTGTAGCAAATTTGACATCTGGATCATATCTAGGTTTCAATGACAGTGAGTTGCCTCCACAAGGTAGATCTCACAACAAGTCGTTGCACATCTCTAGTCAGATAGGTACCACAAGTGTATCCAGGGTACTCACTGATATTGGTTCTGCCTTCAATGTATTACCAAAATCTAGCTTGATGAAGTTAACACTAGACGACGTGGTGATAAGGCCTAGTTCTATGATAGTTAAAGCTTTTGATTGTTCTCAAAGTTTAGTATTTTGAGAAATAAACATTCCTGTCAAGATTTGTCCACATATGTTTTATATCATTTTTCAATTTATGGATATAGAACCAGCATATACATCTTTACTCTGACGACCATGGATCCATGCAGCAGGGGCAGTTACTTCAACTCTACACCAGAAACTGAAGTTATTTGTTGAACGAAGATTGGTTATAATCGATGGTGAAAACGATATCTTTGTAAGTCACTTAGAATCCTACAGGTATATCAGTGCTGATGAAGACTGTATAGAAACACCACTTCAAGTGTTAGAGGTTGATTCGATGGTAACCCTACCGGTGGGAAAAAATCAAGAAACCCACTGTGACTTCGTGGAGAGATTTGAAAATAGCGGTGGAAAGTGGTACCTCAAAGGGTTGGAGTAAGCTCTTGGAAATACCCGAGAAGAAGAATCTTTTTGGTTTGGGCTACAAATTATCAAAGGCTATTCTGAAAGGCAAAACACGGTTTCCTCCGAACCATGAGACCTTCATCAACAAAGGTGTAGAGCATGGAGGAGAGGTGGCAATGATATCTAACAAGAGCAATACCAAGAAGGCATCTGATTTCATCCAAGAATGCGCCCCAGGCGCAGAACTCATGAATTGGACAACTGTGGAGATTCCAGAGATATTTTTCTTTCAAAAGTAATTTTTCCTGTTTTTGAAAGAACCTATGCCAAGCCCGAGTCATAGGGGTTGCTTGTAAGGGTCCCCCAATTTGTTTCAGAAAGTATTCATAATTAATAAAAGTTATATTTCGCATTCAATTAAGATCTCTGTCTTTCTCTTGCATTTATCTCTTACATTTTAAAAAGCAATACTTTTCTTCATATGAGTTTTCCAAATTTACATACTAAAAATGCACTAAAACATGATAAATGTGCAGATCCATGCCTAAAATCACAGATAATGTTATTGCTTCTATCTGATATAATTTTGATGCACCCATCAACCAAGCGGAAGAGGAAGATGATGAAGATCTTGAACCCTGTGAAGAATTGGCGAAGAAGATAGAGCAGAAAGCTGACAATATACAACCATACCAAGAATCAATTGAGACCATTAACCTTGGCACAAAGGAAGATCCGAAAGAGATCAAGCTAGGGGAAATATTGGAGAAAAATGTCAAAGAAAGATGGACCAAGTTGTTACAGGAGTATGTGGATGTATTTTCCTAGTCACAGGGATATGCCAGGATTGGATACAGATATTGTGGTGCACAAACTACTTCTCAAGGAAGGTTGCTCTCCAGTTAGACAAAAGCTTGGAAGAACTCGTTTGGACATGTCTAGAAAGATTCGAGAAGAGGTCCTTAAACAATTTGACACAGGGTTCCTAACAGTGGTAGATTATCTGGCTTGGATAGCTAACATCGTGCCAGTACCCAAGAAGGATGGAAAAGTGCGCATGTGTGTAGACTATCGAGATCTATAGAAAGTAAGTCCCAAAGACAACTTCCCTTTACCTCACATAGATGTTTTGGTGGATAATACAACTCAAGCTTCAGTATTCTCGTTCATGGACGATTTCTCAGGCTATAATCAAATCAAAATGGCACCCGAGGATGTGGAAAAGACTACTTTCATGACACATTGGGGAAATTTCTATTACAAGGTAATGCCAATCAATCTGAAGAATGCAGGAACAACTTATCAATAGGCTATGGTCACACTGTTCCATGATATGATTCACAAAGAGGTTGAGGTGTACATAGATGATATGATTTCCAGATCTCATATAGATGAGGATCACATCATACATTTGCAAAAGCTATTTGAGCGTCTAAAAAAGTTCAAACTAAGGTTGAACCCAAATATGTGTATATTTGGAGTCAGGTCAGGAAAGTTATTGGGTTTCATTATAAGTCAACATGGTATTAAGGTAGACCCTGACAAGGTAAAAGCCATACAATGAATGCCAGCTCCGAGGATAGAAAAAGAGGTTTGTGGTTTCTTAAGACGATTTAATTACATTTCAAGGTTCATATCGCACCTAACTGTTACGTGCAAGCCTATATTCAAATTGCTTCAAAAAGATCAGACAGTGGTATGGAATAATGATTGCCAAACAGCCTTCGAGACAATAAAGCAATATTTATAAGAGCCACCAATATTGATGCCACAAGTTCCAGGAAGACCACTTATCATGTATCTCACAGTACTTGAAGGATCAATGGGATGTGTATTGGGACAACATGCCAAAACGGTTAGTAAAGAGCATGCAATCTACTACCTCAGCAAGAAATTAATCGATTATGAAACCAGGTACTCACTTCTCGAGAAGACTTGTTGTGCATTAGCTTGGGCTACTATAAGATTGAGAGAATACATGTTAACTCACACCACATGGTTAATAGCAAGAATGGATCCTTTAAAGTATGTGTTTGAAAATCCACCTCTTATAGGAAGGATTATGCGATGGCAGATGTTATTATCAGAGTACGACATCCAGTACGTTACTCAAAAGGCAATCAAGGATACTGTACTAGCTAACCATCTAGCTTACCAGCCATTACCAGAATATCAACCAATGAATTTCTACTTTCCAGACGAAGATGTCATGGTTATAGGTGATTATGAAATACCAGGGCTCGACGAAGGACTTGAACCAGGGGCACGTTAGACACTCATGTTCGACGGGGCTTCAAATGCATTGGGGCACGACATTAGGGAATTTTTAACTTCTCCGAAGAATTTCCACAAGCCTTATACTACAAGGATATGTTTTGACTGCACCAACAATATCGCTGAATACAAATCTTGTATCTTTGGTCTAGAAGTTGCTATCTGTAACACCCGATAATTTAATTAAATTATTTTCAAATTATTTGTTGAAATGTGTGAGATGTTTCTATATGTTGCTAAGTTGTTATTTATTTGATTAGTTTAGTTGATTAATAATATTAGTAATAATATTAGAATTGTAGAATATTAATAATATTAGAATAATATAAGATTAAGTTGTTGGGCTTATTTATATGGTGGTATGTAGGAATAATATTATTATTATTAGGTTTAGTTATAATAATAAGAATTAGGTTAATTAGAAAGATTAAGAAAGTCTTGGAGCAGTAACGTAGGAAGTGGCAGAGAAAAGGAACAAGGAAAAGAGGCAAAGTTAGGTTCAATCGGAAAACTATAGAGCGACCTTCAATCCGAGGTAAGGGTGGGGTTCTGACTCTATAATGGGAATTGTGATGAATAGTACATAGAAATTGGGTTGGTGTAATGTTGTTGTGAGTATGATTGTTGTTTCTGTTTCTGAAATTGTATGTTATCATGTTGTTATCGTGTTGTGGATGTTCCTGAATTGTTTGCAGAATTAACTATCTGTTGTTGGAAATTAAAATATTGTTGATATGGTTGTTATGTTGCTATGTCATTGTAATATTGTGTTGTATCATGTTGTTGGGAAAATACCATTAATTGAAGGAAGATTTGGAGAAGTCTGTGTTGGAATCAGTAAGTCTGTGAAGAATAGGCGAGAGAAACACTATGTGTCGAGGGACACACGAGCATGCCGACCGGCATGGTATGGAGAGGAGTGTGCCGAGCGGCACAACTCCATGGCGAACGACATGGGTTATTTTAGTTTGTGCTAAGGGGCATAGTTGGGTGAAAAGGGGCACACCCTAAACATCTATTTTCTGTTTTCTTTTGGTTGCTTTGTTTCTTGTGTCTGTTACCTTATTCTGTTAATTGGTTAGTAGCAGAAATTAAGTACATAAATTATAGAACTGGATCATATAGCAGAGTAATGAAATAGATGATTGGATTGGATTATAAAGCTAGTGAGTATTAGGAAGGATGACCTTAACAATAGAATATTTTAGTAGAAGTGAATTATTAGGACTTGGTCGATAACAATATTGAAGCTACCGGCAGAAAACACAGAGCCGCCACTGAACTTTATTTATCCCGAAGGAAGGGGAAATATCGATAAAACCACAGGAGAATGGATAAGATGGTCTTGCGACCAAGAGAAAGGGTAAGGGAGCCGGTTATGCGAGGGGAAGGTATTAGCACCCCTCACATCCGTTGTACTCAACGGGATCCGTTTTGTTTGTTTGTCTTAAAGGGTGTGTTTATCTACAACTATGTTTGCTAAAGGGAAATGGATGGTTTTTGATTATTGCGTTCGTGAGGGTTTCGCAACCCTTTGCCTACGTATCCAATGAAGGAATCAGAACACCGTAGTTCTTCCTAGAAAATGGTTGGTTTGTTTGTGTTTTTTTAGTGGGCGACGTTAACGCACGCGTTCTAGCAATAGGCACGGCCGATATCGCGGTAGAACGGAGATAACATGCCCTTTGGGGAAGTTTTGATTTGTTGAGTGTTTTTGTGGGTTTTAAGATATATTCAAGTAATGATTAAAGATTGTTTTTTGATTTTTGTTGATTGGTTTGTCTACTTGTTGATTTTTATCTTTCCTAATTACTAGCATTGGTATAAAGTAAATAAAATGCAGAAAGATAAGATCCTACGCTATTACAACTGTATCAAACAGCATAAAAAAATGAAAAAAAAAAGACAAAAGCAAGAAAAAATAAGTGTCTTTTGATTCTGGCAGGAGCAGCCTTCGACTGGCATTCTGTTGGCCTCCTTCGATTGGGGCTGGCAACAGCAAAGTCACGTCTTTCGATTGGGCCCTGGCAGAGGTGAAGTCCCGTCCTTCGATTGGGAAAAGGCAGCAGCAAAGTCCTGTACTTCGATTGGGCAAAGGCAGCAGCAAGGTCCTGTACTTCGATTAGGGGCTGACACCAGCAGGGGAGTGTCCTTCGTCTGAGTCTGGACTTAGTGCAAGCGTGCCATCTGCCTTTCTGTCTCCTTCGACTAGAGACTGAAAACAGTGAGGGTATTCCTTTCGACTGAGCCTGGAAGTCAGTGAAGGCAAGCTTTTCATTCGGGTCCAGAAGTCAACATGGCGAAGCCTTCTGGTTCTCTTTCGTTCGACCTGGAGAAAGAAGGTAGAAGCCAGAAGATTCGTCCTATTTCCTGTTTCCTGTTTCCTGTTTCTTTCGTTTGAACTTTTTGAACAGTAACATGGCATAAGGCCATGCTAATATTGCCTTACAATCAGTTAACACTTAATGCATATTTAAATAAACAACAGCAAAACGAAAGGGGTTAGCTCTGAAAACGTATTAAGTAGGTGGAAACGAAAAGAACCAAAGTGTTATGTACATGTTATGCTAGGAATGAAAGGGGTTCAAGGTTAAGGATGGCTTACCTTGCTTGGGTCTGGAACGTGTTCTGGGCAGCAAGGTGGTTGCCTGGAGCGCTTCTGGATTCGAAGGGAGGGACCAGGGGTTGGCCTTTGAGGCTGGACTCGAAAGGGGATGGCAAGCGTGAATTCTTTCCTGCTGGATTCGAACAGTAACAAGGTACAGGGGGTTTGCTCTTGGTTCGAAGGGGATGAATGTGATTCTGGGTTTGGATTCTGGATAAGTGTTTGGTTCTGGATGTGTTTGAATTCTGGGTATTTTGGATTTTTGGATGAGTGTTTGATTCTGGATAAGTGTTTGATTCTGGATAAGTGTTTGAGAAAATTTTGGATTTCTTTGAAATTTCTCAAGTGTTTTGAATGAACTTGAGAGTTTTATGGTTTGAGAAATTTTCTTGCAGAGATTCGTCTGGCCTTCAAGTCCTCTTTCAAACATGCATTGGAGTCTTATTTATAGGCAGATTGGCTGAAGCATTTGGGGGGAAAACAAAATAATTTGAACAGTTTGGGAATGCTGTTTCGATCCTTTCTTCTATGCAGCTCTTGTGCACTCCTTTTTGGGCAAGTACAGGACTGTTGTAGCAGGCTCAGCAATGTTTTGGAACGTAGTGGTAGGTTGGTGCAGGACTGCTGCATAGCAGCGCAGTAGTGTTTGTTGCATGGCAGTACAGTGGTCCAACTTGTGAATCGAAGGAGGCTGTATTGCCCATCGAAGCTTGTGGATCAAAGGGGGACTACATTGCCAATTGAAACTTGTGGATCCAAGGGGAACTATTTCCCAATCGAAGCTTGTGGATCGAAGGGGAACTATTGCCCAATCGAAGCTTGTGTTCGAAGGAAGCAATGTTGCCCAATCGAAATAAGTTTGCAGGCAGTGAACTTGTCCAGATTCGAAAGAGGCATACAGGCAGCACTTGTCCAATCGAAGCAGGCTGAATCGAAGTAGGCTTGTAGGCAGCACTTGTCCAATCGAAGCAGGCTTAATCGAAGTAGGCTTGCAGGCAACACTTGTCCAAATTTGAAGCAGGCTTGCAGGCAACAACTTGTCCAATCGAAAGTAGGCATACAGGAGGCAAAATGTCCAGATTCGAAAGAGGCCAAGAGTCAGTTGAAGGGTACTGAATCGAAGGAGACCTGTTTTCCTCCAAATTTGTCAAAATCATATTTTATCCGTTTTTCTCTTTCAATAGTTTCCTCTTTGACTTGATGCTTGAAAATCCAATATGATCCAATTGTACTTGTGCAGACTTAAACCCTGAGAATCCTGACCAGCACACATAGGGAAATAAACCCTAATCCAGGCTCTGATAGAATTGAGCAAGAACCAACCTTGTAACATGATGACAAAATTCATTCCACAACCCGCTAATCAAGAACCAGATGTGCTTCCTTTTTACCTGATAAGAAGAAGAAAAAAACCTCATAACAAGATTAGACCAAAAGAGGGCGTAGCCCTAATACTTCAAACCAAAGTGTATGATTTCCTGAGATGCGGGATATGCAAATAACTGAATGATGAAATGATGCAAATGGAATGCAGAGTTCAAAGCCAGACAAGAATAAGAGAGATAGGGCAAAATTGGGGTACGACAGCTGCCCCTATTTAATCATCTTAAACCTGAATGTGAGATTGGCGTCAGCCTTTCAGAAGTTCAAGGTAGAAGATGATTAAATACCAGGACCCAAAATTTGCCCTGGAGATATGGTGTGAGTGTTATTCACTGGTGTGAATGTCTGCTTGGGGAAAGACAAACTGGTCTTCTGGTGGACCCTCTTTTTTTTTCTTTTTTTTAGTAGTTAAGCGATTGAAAAGATATGGTTGACGATGTCGTGGTGACTGAAAGTAGAATTACTTGACAAAATGATAACTTAAATGCAATGAGTAGAACTTGATGACGACAGAGAATCTATCAAGCGGTATTTCACGATCCAAAAAGAAAGGTAAAGATAATGGATAAAGATCAGAGTATAATCTATGACCCAAGAGAAAGGTAAAGACAATGGGTAAAGATAGACGTATGATCTATGACCCAAGAGAAAGGTAAAGTGAGGGTAAGACCTACGAGCGACTTACGACCCTATAATAGATAACGTGAGGGTAAGACCTACGAGCGACCTACGACCCTATGAAAGATAACGTGAGGGTAAGACCTACGAGCGACCTACGACCCTATGAAAGATAACGTGAGGGTAAGACCTACGAGCGACCTATGACCCTAGCAAAGATAACGTGAGGGTAAGACCTATGAGCGACCTACGACCCTAGCAAAGATAACGTGAGGGTAAAACCTACGAGCGACCTACGACCCTAGCAAAGATAACGTGAGGGTAAGACCTACGAGCGACCTATGACCCTAGAAAAGATAACGTGAGGGTAAGACCTACGAGCGACCTACGACCCTAGTAAAGATAACGTGAGGGTAAGACCTACGAGAGACCTACGACCCTATGAAAGATAACGTGAGGGTAAGACCTACGAGCGACCTACGACCCTAGCAAAGATAACGTGAGGGTAAGATCTACGAGCGACCTACGACCCTAGCAAAGATAACGTGAGGGTAAGACCTACGAGCAACCTATGACCCTAGCAAAGATAACGTGAGGGTAAGACCTACGAGCGACCTACGGCCCTAGCAAAGATAACGTGAGGGTAAGACCTACGAGCGACCTACGACCCTAGCAAAGATAACGTGAGGGTAATACCTACGAGCGACCTACGACCCTATCAAAGATAATGTGAGGGTAAGACCTACGAGCGACCTACGACCCTAGCAAAGATAACGTGAGGGTAAGACCTACGAGCGACCTACGACCCTAGCAAAGATAACGTGAGGGTAAGACCTACGAGCGACCTACGACCCTAGTAAAGATAACGTGAGGGTAAGACCTACGAGAGACCTACGACCCTAGTAAGATAACGGGAGGGTAAGACCTACGAGCGACCTACGACCCTATGAAAGATAACGTGAGGGTAAGACCTACGAGAGACCTACGACCCTATGAAAGATAACGTGAGGGTAAGACCTACGAGCGACCTACGACCCTAGCAAAGATAACGTGAGGGTAAGACCTACGAGCGACCTACGACCCTAGCAAAGATAATGTGAATATTGAGAGTTGGGGGAGTACGACGTACTGGCACCATGGTTTATTTTAGTTGGTAATGTAATAACAGATGTTAATTGGGAATTATGAGGATGAAATTCTTTGTGAGGATGTTTTGTTTATTTGGAGATTGATTTGGGAATTGATCTGGCTCATGTTTCATATGCATTTGAAGTGTGACATGATGGTCTATGGATATGTTATGCGTTTGAGGATGCAATGCAGTATGTCATGATGATTATTGTATGTAAAGTGCCAAAAACTCAAAGGGATTCGTTGTCCGTCATCTTGAGGTACCAATATGGACTGGTGCTTGAAATTGAGATAAATGAGTTATATCCTTGTCGAGTTCACTGGGGATTGAATCTTGCTGAGGAGGAGTAGCTTAATCTGACTTCCTTCATGGATTGGGTTCTTGCGAATAACTGAAGAATAGACATGGATCTCAACCAATGCCCCAAGTTTCTCGGTGTTGGAGGATCGAGCGCTTGGTTAATTGTAAGGTGGCGATGAGGATGAAATCTTGGTCAAGGTGACCGTTATGACTTGCTACCTTCCCAGAAGAGCGAACACTTGAACGCCACAAAATTCCCTTGGGATGCCTTCATATCCATGTAATGTAGTGTTTCACATCTTAGCTCGTGATTATTATTGACTTATCGTTTTCAATGCAATGTTTAACAAAAAATTTAAATCACAATTCGCATACGAAAAATAAAGTAAAAGAACATAACAAAGATTTTTAATGGAAGGGCAAATTTTTATTAATGAGTTTGGCCCGTGAATGAGCATCCGTACATAGAAACAACTCCTAAATGAGGAAGTCGCGGAAAAGAAAAGAAATACAACGAGTAAAATGGCAATAAGAAAATCTCGAATTTCCGTTAAAACTGATGTTGATATAGTTCTCATATCCCAGGTCGTCCTAGTGTCGTGCTTCCCAAGGATAATAGTTAGATCGAGCCATCCCGCACTAAGAGGGTGTACGTGAAGAATCTTCAAACTGCAGTCTCTCGCTTTCTGTCCCTAATTTTTGCCTGGATCGCCCTTTCAGGTTTTCAATCCACCGGGACACCCATTTTTTCCTAAGCCGCCCTTTCAGGTTTTCGACTTAGCGGGTTATTCTCTTTTTTTCTTTTTCTTCTTTTTTAGCCCTAACTTTTGCCTAAGCCGCCCTTTCGGGTTTTCGACTTAGCGGGTCCTTTCATGCGTAGTATTTTTTGACTGAGTCTGAATTAACTGGAAGCGGAACGTCTTCCCCATCCATGTTTGTCAAGATTAGAGCACCTCCTGAGAAAGCTTTCTTCACGATGTACGGTCCCTCATAGTTGGGAGTCCACTTGCCTCTTGGATCAGTGTGGATTGGGAGAATCTTTCTTAAGACCAGGTCACCTGAGTGGAACTCTCGAGGCCGAATCTTCTTGTCAAATGCCCTCTTGAGGCGCTGTTGGTATAACTGACCGTGACAAATGGCTTCTAGGCGCTGTTGGTATAACTGACCGTGACAAATGGCTTCTAGGCGCTTTTCTTCGATGAGATTGAGTTGGTCGAGTCTCGTTTGAATCCATTCTGCTTCATCAAGTTTAGTATCCATCAGGACCCTTAAGGAAGGAATCAACACTTCGATTGGGAGTACCGCATCCATACCATAGACTAGTGAAAATGGAGTTGCCCCAGTGGAAGTACGCACCGAAGTTCGATAGCCATGCAGGGCAAAAGGCAACATCTCATGCCAATCTTTGTATGTTCTCACCATTTTCTGGACAATTTTCTTTATGTTCTTGTTAGCGGCTTCAACTGTCCCATTCATCTTTGGCGGATAGGGTGATGAATTATGGTGCTCGATCTTGAATTCTTCACACATTTCCTTCATCATCTTGTTGTTGAGATTTGACCCGTTATCAGTGATGATCTTGTTAGGAGTTTCATACCGGCATATGATCTCTCTTTTGATGAAACGAGTGACAACTTGCTTGGTCACATTTTTGTATGACGCCGCTTCCACCCACTTGGTGAAGTAGTCGATAGCAACGAGGATAAACCTGTGTCTATTTGAAGCGCTTGGCTCGATGCGTTCAATCATATTGATGCCCCACATTGCAAAGGGCCATGGTGAAGTCATCACATTCAAAGGAGTGGGAGGAACATGTATCCTGTCTACGTAAACCTGACATTTATGGCACATTTTGGCATATATACAACAGTCACTTTCCATTGTCATCCAGAAATAACCTGCTCGTAGGATTTTCTTGGCCATGGAATACCCACTGGCATGAGTCCCAAAAGAGCCCTCGTGTATTTCTCGTATAATGGATTCTGCTTCGTGTCTATCCACGCATCTGAGCAGAATCGAATCATAGTTCCTCTTGTACAGAACGTCTCCTGATAATAAAAGCTTAGATGCCAACCTTCTGAGAGTCCGCTTATCACAAATTGTAGCACCTTCGGGGTACTCTTGCTTCTCAAGATATCTTTTGATGTCGAAATACCACGGCTTTTTGTCCGATACATCTTCAATTGTAAGACAATGAGCAGGGAAAATATGTGATGGCTCCTGGTAGCGACAGATCCTTATACTGGGTGCATGATTCGGGTAATTGACTTTGAACATTGCTGCTAAAGTGGCCAGAGCGTCTGCCAGTTGATTCGCTTCTCTAGGAATGTGCTCAAAAGTGACTTCATCGAAAGCGGGCAACAACTCAATGATGTAATCCCTGTATGGAACTAAATTAGGGTGCCGTGTATCCCAATCACCCCGTACTTGATGTATCACTAAGGCAGAGTCCCCATAAACTTCAAGAATCTTGATCTTCAAATCAATGGCGGCTTCAAGGCCCATCACACAAGCTTCGTACTCAGCGACATTATTCGTGCAATCAAAACATAATCTGGCAGTGAAGGGTATATGCGTGTTGCGTGGAGAGGTCAAAACTGCCCCAATACCGTGACCCATAGCATTTGACGCACCGTTGAACGTGAGAGTCCATCGCTCCCCTGGTTCAGGTCCTTCATTGTCATCAAGTTTCATAATATCCTCGTCCGAAAAGTCGAACTTCATGGGCTGATATTCTTCCAATGGTTGGTGAGCGAGATGATCAGCAAGAATGCTACCTTTGATGGCCTTTTGTGTGACGTACTGGATGTCATACTCGGACGAAAGCATTTGCCATCGAGCCAATCTACCTGTAAGTGCTGGTTTCTCGAAGATGTACTTTATCGGGTCCATCTTAGATATTAGAAGTGTAGAATGTGTCAACATATATTGCCTCAAACGTCGGGCTGCCCACGTAAGAGCACAGCAAGTCTTCTCAAGTAAGGAATACCTCGACTCGCAATCATTAAACTTCTTTCTCAAATAGTAAATGGTGTGTTCTTTTCGTCCAGTATCATCATGTTGTCCGAGCACACAACCCATAGATCCTTCAAGCACAGTCAAATACATAATGAGAGGTCTCCCAGGAACTGATGGTATGAGTATTGGTGGTTCTTGAAGATACTGCTTAATCTTCTCAAAAGCTTCTTGAAAACTCTCATCCCAGTGGACATCCTGATTCTTGCGTAACAGTTTAAAGATGGGTTCACAGGTAGCAGTAAGATGGGAAATGAACCTAGCTATGTAATTCAACCTTCCAAGGAAACCTCGTACTTCCTTCTCATTTTTCGGCGCCAACATATCTTGTATTGCTTTTACTTTGTCTGGATCTACTTCAATTCCTCGTTGACTCACGATAAAACCAAGTAACTTGCCCGACCGAACCCCAAAGGTGCATTTGTTGGGATTAAGCCTTAACCTGAACTTTCGCAAACGATCAAACAACTTCTTCAAATGAACCAAATGTTCTTCCTCAGTCTGTGACTTCGCAATCATGTCATCCACATACACCTCGACTTCTTTATGAATCATGTCATGAAAAAGAGTCACCATAGCTCGCTGATATGTCGCACCAGCGTTTTTAAGACCAAAAGGCACGACTTTGTAGCTAAAGGTACCCCATGGAGTTGTGAAAGTTGTTTTATCCATGTCTTTCGGCGCCATCTTTATCTGATTGTATCCAGAGAAACCATCCATAAAGGAAAACACCAAAGACTGAGCAGTATTATCAACCAATACATCAATATGAGGCAGCGGGAAATCATCCTTCGGGCTTGCTCTATTCAAGTCTTGGTAGTCAACACACATACGTACCTTGCCATCCTTCTTAGGTATGGGCACAATGTTAGCAATCTAAGATGGGTAATTTATCACAGACAGGAAACCTGCTTCGAGCTGTTTCTGAACCTCTTCTTTGATCTTCAGGGCCATGTCGGATCTGGTCCTTCTTGTTTTTTGCCGTACAGGAGGACGTTCTGGCTTGAGTGGCAATCTGTGCATTACTATATCAGTGTCTAAGTCGGGCATGTCTTCATACGACCAAGCGAAGATGTCAGCATACTCTTGAAGCAATTCAATCAACCCCTTCTTCTCTTTACTTTGCAAGGCGGCCCCTATCTTGACTTCTCTTTTTACCTCTTCAGTACCGAGATTGACAACTTCTGTTTCTTCTTGATACGGTTGGATGACTTTCTCTTCCTGTCTCAAGAGCCTGGCTAGTTCTTCAAGGACTTCACAATCTTCCCCATTATCTTCGTTAGCATGATCAACTGAATTCTCAAGGATATAAGGAACCATAGCATTATCATTTCCAACGGAGTCCGAGATGGATCTGCATGATCGATGATTTTATGTTTTATTTTTAGAAAGTGCAAAGGAAAATTTAAAGTAGGAAAAGAAAAGTATTGCCATTTTTATTTTGAAAAAGTAAAAGTAAAAGAAAAGACAGAGAACAAAATTGTATGTGAAAGTGCGATTTTTTCATTCATGGTTAAACAAAGATTGAAACATAAGGGGCCCCTTCTACAAGCCATCTGTATGCCTTGGGAAGGACATATGACTTAAAATGGAAACAGAAAATTACACATCAAGGAAAACAACTTCAGGGATGTCGGTGGCGGTCCAATTGCTGAGCTCCTGGTCTGGCGCAACTTGATAGATAAATCTTGAAATATCCTCCTCGTCACCTTCAGCATCTGTGGCAAGTACCTGTCCTTCTTTGCTCACACCAGCACTGACGAACACTTTAGAAATTGGAGGAACCTGCTGCCCTTTGAGAGGAACCCAACCAGCTTGTACGGAGGATGATGGCTGATACCCAAGACCGAAACGATCTTTCTTCTCTGGAACCTCAATCAAATTGCCCCAACTGTCATGGGGAGGTCTAGCTTCTATGATGGCTTTGGCATCCTTCAAAGAGGCCAGGGGTATCTCAGTCTTCTTACATTCCATGACGGGGATTTTGTCAACAGTAACAATCTCCAAAGCTTGAAAGGGCAACTCTTGTACCTCGCCTTCCACTTCTACGTAACGGTAGGTAGTCAGATTATTGATCACTATGTCCTCTTCACCGCAAACGACGACAACTTGGTCATTCACAACAAACTTCAGGCGTTGATGAAGGGTAGATGTCACAGCTCCTGCTACATGAATCCACGGATGACCCAAGAGGCAAGTATAGGATGGACGAATGTCCATAACATAGAAGGACAAATAGAAAGTGTGGGGACCAATCTTGACAGGAAAATCAACTTCTCCATCCACCGATCTTCTCGAACCATCAAACACCCGAACATTTAGAGTGGAGGGCCTCATCATTACTCCGTCCATATTCAGCTTAAACAAGGTAACCTTAGGCATCACATTGAGTGAAGAACTTGTATCCACCAAAACTCGAGATAAAACAGTGTCCAAACACTTCATAGAAACATGTAGCGCTTTATTGTGGGCTCTGCCTTCAATTGGGAGTTCATCATCGCAGAAACCCAAACAATTTCCCACAACAATATTGGTGACTATTCCTTCAAACTGGGCCACAGAGATGTCTTGGGTAACATGAGCGAAACATAAGGTCTTCAATAAGGCGTTGTGGTGGGCCTCTGAACACAAAAGGAGAGACAAGATGGAAATCTTGGATGGTGTCTGATTGAGCTGGTCCACTACTTTGTAATCACTCCGCTTGAGAATTCTCAAAAGTTGCTCTGCTTCTTGTCCTTCCGAAATTCTGGGTTGGTTATCCATTGCTTGCTTTCCCTTAGCCTTAGCTAGAGCTTCATTGTCAGTTTCCTTAGGAGGTGGGGGTGGAGGAGAAAAGATCCGACCACTGCGAGTCATGCTACTTGTTCCCGCAATGTTGGTAACATTCTTGTCACCTATCGAAGGACACTCATACCTCTTTCCATGATTGTATACTACGTTGTACTCCCATGGCACTGCCTTCAAGTCGCTGCTTGTAGGGGGAATAGGAGCTTGAATCATTGTGGGGGTAATAGGAACCTGAATTGTTAAAGGAATATCGGGGGTGGCTGAAAAACTTCTCAGATAGTATGGGATTTCCAGAACATCAATTTCTTCTTCTCGGAACACTTTCTCTATCTGTAAGACACCTTCATTGATCAACTGTTGGATGGCCATCTTCAACTCAGCACACTCTTCTGGTTTGGAAGAACAGGTTAAGCAGAAGTCATGGAGTTCTTGTAGCACTCCATGCTTTAACAAATGTTCTTTGACAGTTTCCAAAGATATCTTAATTTCATCAACCTTCGATACCAAAACCCGTTCATTGACTTCTTCAATAGCATGGACTGTTCCCCCTTGATGAGGAGGCATAGGATTATTTTGAACATTCGGACCAACAGAGTTGAAGTTGATGGCTTTCGCATCGATGAGATCTTGAACTTTGCACTTGAAATCTCTACAATTTTCAATGGTATGGCCTGGGGCACCAGAGTGGAATTCACAATGAGCATTACTATCATATCCCCTAGGGAGAGGATTTGGCGGTGGATCGAGTTCGCGCAATTGAACCATTTGGCTAGCAAGTAATTGTGGGAGAAGCTGAGCGTAGGACATGGGAATGAGATCAAACCTTCTTTCAGGGGCTCTCTGTCTTGGAGGAGCTCTTTGTCCTTGGAGATGTTGATTCAGTTGTTGATAAGTTGTAGGAGGTGCAAACTGTTGTTGCGGAACATAATGCGGTTGCGGAGAGAAAGGCCGTTGTTGGGCCATCCAAGGTGATGGAGTTGTAGCAACGTATACTTGCGAAACAAACTGGTTGGGAACAGCAGCAGGTGTAGGAAAATAAGGGAATCGGACTTGAGGAAATGTGGGAGCTCTCCCTTGGTTGACGGTGATGGCACTGGTCTCGCCCTCTTTCTTCTTGCTAAAACCGGAAAATGGTTTCCTATTAATTCTTGCATTGTTGTTAGCATTATTAGGAACACCTTGAATCGTTCCGGCCTTAATACATGTCTCAACACGTTCACCAATGATGACCATATCATAAAATTAAGTAGAAGTGCTACTGAGCATATGCTGGAGATAAGGGCCTCGTAGAGTACCCATAAATAGATCGATCAACTCACGGTCCAAAAGAGGAGGTTGGACCCTTGCAGCTAGTTCACGCCACCTCTGAGCGTACTCTTTGAAAGATTCTTCAGACTTTTGTACCATCCCCTGGAGCTGAGTACGGCTCGGAGCCATAGCAGTATTGTAATGGTAATGTTTCAGAAAAGCATCGGCAAGCTCCCCCCAAGTACCGACATGGGATCTCTCCAATTGCATATACCAATCCAAGGATGCCCCGGTCAAACTGTCCTGAAAGAAATGCATGAGCAAAGGTTCATTTCCAGCATAGGCCGCCATTTTGCGACAATAGGAACGGAGATGAGTCTCTGGACAAGAAGTGCCTTTGTACTTGTCGAACTCTGGGACTTTGAAATTAGGAGGAATGACTACCCCAGGCACGAGGCACATTGCAGCAGTGTTGAATCTAGACGCCTTGATTCCTTCCATGGCTCTAAGTCGCTCTTCAAGGGCATGATACATCTTCGCAGTTTCGGCAACCCCGGAAGCAAGATTCACTTGGGGTTCATCGATATCAATAACATCATGATAATCGTCGACATCATTCCTAGGAGCACCGATAGGAGTCTCAACATTAGCATTGTCATTTCTCCCTTTAGCAGAAGTGGAAGGAGCGGAAGTAGTGAGCTTGGCAACACTCTGGTGTAGTTCTTCTTGACCCTTGATCACGGCATGCAGAGTTTCCATGAGTTGATCCATGCGGGTACCCATAGTGTCCATATCCCGACGGAGTGCATTCTGATTCTCTTTAAAAAGATCCATTAGCCTTTGCTGGTTGCCTCTGGTGCGGTAAGGATGTGGATGAATCGTCTTTGTTGTTTACTGGATTCTGAGAAAGGGGACCCCAATGAGTTTTTACTGTGAAAAATGAATGCATGGTAGTATGGATGAATACTTTATCTTCATTTCTAAGGAGACCCAAAGACTCGTCTATCCCTTTTTTTTTTAATTTTAAATTTCCATTTTGAAAAGATATATCAACGAGACTTGTCTTTAGATTTCCCTAGATATGAGATATATATACATGATGATATGATGTCATGGTATACTATGGCATGAAGTCTCAGCTCCACATATTCTGGATAACCATTGCGTAGTCCGTTGCACAGGCTGAAAGTAACAGGATCAAAAATCTGACGTCACAGGCATGGAGTCAGAGTAACCACCCATGAGGTATGTACTAGGGGTTTATCACCTGTCGAACAAGGTTCTAAAGAGTTCCCGAAGTCTACATTCTTCCTTTGGATATTACTGACGTCCCAATTACTTGGTAATCGATAATATTCGCAGGAAAAACTCGTCCGAGCATAATATCGCGTGACAACTACTTCCGGATTACTCCGTTATAGTCTTCGCATTGCACCTAAAAGGCCAAGATGGGTTAATGGTTCTACGGCCCTCAGCTTCTCGAGCTCCCAGGTCGAAACAACGACGTCTTCCCGATTACTCGGTAAACATAATTACTTTCAAGGGGACCTCCACTGAGTGGGGGATTCTCATGCCTCCTTCTTCGGGATTACTCCCTCAAAGTTAACATGACTATACCGCCTGTCCTAATCCTATGTGTAACCCAAGTCCGGGTAGAGGACTTATCAAAAGTAAACATCAAACCCAACAACACAATATATCCAGAATATGTGAGTAGCAACAAATATGCAATATATACAAAAGAGTAAATAAAGAAATAAAACAGTAAAGCAAGATAAAGCAAATAAATAAACACCCAAAAAGACAAGTAAACAAAACTAGGAGAGACTCACTAAAAAGTCCCCAGCAGAGTCGCCAGCTGAAGCTACCGGCAGAAAACACAGAGCCGCCACCGAACTTTATTTATCCCGAAGGAAGGGGAAATATCGATAAAACCACAGGAGAATGGATAAGATGGTCTTGCGACCAAGAGAAAGGGTAAGGGAGCCGGTTATGAGAGGGGAAGGTATTAGCACCCCTCACATCCGTTGTACTCAACGGGATCCGTTTTGTTTGTTTGTCTTAAAGGGTGTGTTTATCTACAACTATGTTTGCTAAAGGGAAATGGATGGTTTTTGATTATTGCGTTCGTGAGGGTTTCGCGACCCTTTGCCTACGTATCCAATGAAGGAATCAGAACACCGTAGTTCTTCCTAGAAAATGGTTGGTTTGTTTGTGTTTTTTTAGTGGGCGACGTTAACGCACGCGTTCTAGCAATAGGCACGGCCGGTATCGCGGTAGAACGGAGATAACATGCCCTTCGGGGAAGTTTTGATTTGTTGAGTGTTTTTGTGGGTTTTAAGATATATTCAAGTAATGATTAAAGAGTGTTTTTGGATTTTTGTTGATTGGTTTGTCTACTTGTTGATTTTTATCTTGCCTAATTAATAGCATTGGTATAAAGTAAATAAAATGCAGAAAGATAAGATCCTACGCTATTACAACCGTATCAAACAGCATAAAAAAATGAAAAAAAGACAAAAGCAAGAAAAAATAAGTGTCTTTCGATTCTGGCAGGAGCAGCCTTCGACTGGCATTATGTTAGCCTCCTTCAATTGGGGCTGGCAACAGAAAAGTCACGTCTTTCGATTGGGCCCTGGCAGAGGCGAAGTCCTGTCCTTCAATTGGGCAAAGGCAGCAACAAGGTCCTGTACTTCGATTGGGCAAAGGCAGCAGCAAGGTTCTGTACTTCGATTGGGGGCTGACACCAGCAGGGGAGTGTCCTTTGTCTGAGTCTGGACTTAGTACAAGCGTGCCATCTGCCTTTCTGCCTCCTTCGAATGGAGACTAAAAACAGTGAGGGAATGCCTTTCGACTGAGCCTGGAAGTCAATGAAGGCAAGCTTTTCGTTTGGGTCCAGAAGTCAACATGGTGAAGCCTTCTGGTTCTCTTTCGTTCGACCTGGAGAAAGAAGGTAGAAGCCAGAAGCTTCGTCCTATTTCCTGTTTCCTGTTTCTTTCGTTTGAACTTTTTGAACAGTAACATGGCATAAGGCCATGCTAATATTGCCTTACAATCAGTTAACACTTAATGCATATTTAAATAAACAACATCAAAACGAAAGGGGTTAGCTCTGAAAACGTATTAAGTAGGTGGAAACGAAAAGAACCAAAGTGTTATGTACATGTTATGCTAGGAATGAAAGGGGTTCAAGGTTAAGGATGGCTTACCTTGCTTGGGGATGGAACGTGTTCTGGGAAGCAAGGTGGTTGCCTGGTGTGCTTCTGGATTCGAAGGGAGGGACCAGGGGTTGGCCTTTGAGGCTGGATTCAAAAGGGGATGGCAAGCGTGAAGTCTTTCCTGCTGGATTCAAACAGTAACAAGGTACAGGGGGTTTGCTCTTGGTTCGAAGGGGATGAATGTGATTCTAGGTTTGGATTCTGGATAAGTGTTTGGTTCTGGATGTGTTTGAATTTTGGGTATTTTGGATTTTTGGATGAGTGTTTGATTCTGGATAAGTGTTTGATTATGGATAAGTGTTTGAGAAAATTTTGGATTTCTTTGAAAGTTCTCAAGTGTTTTGAATGAACTTGATAGTTTTATGGTTTGAGAAATTTTCTTGCAGAGATTCGTCTGGCCTTCAAGTCCTCTTTCAAACATGCATTGGAGTCTTATTTATAGGCAGATTGGCTGAAGCATTTGGGGGGAAAACTAAATAATTTGAACAGTTTGGGAATGTTGTTTCGATCCTTTCTTCTATGCAGCTCTTGTGCACTCCTTTTTGGGCAAGTACAGGACTGTTGTAGCAGGCTCAACAGTGTTTTGGAACGTAGTGGTAGGTTGGTGCAGGACTGTTTCATAGCAGCGCAGTAGTGTTTGTTGCATGGCAGTACAGTGGTCCAACTTGTGAATCGAAGGAGGCTGTATTGCCCATCGAAGTTTGTGGATCGAAGGGGGACTACATTGCCCATCGAAACTTGTGGATCAAAGGGCAACTATTTCCCAATCGAAGCTTGTGGATCGAAGGGGAACTATTGCCCAATCGAAGCTTGTGTTCGAAGGAAGCAATGTTGCCCAATCGAAACAAGTTTGCAGGCAGTGAACTTGTCCAGATTCGAAAGAGGCATACAGGTAGCACTTGTCCAATCGAAGCAGGCTGAATCGAAGTAGGCTTGCAGGCAGCACTTGTCCAATCGAAGCAGGCTGAATCGAAGTAGGCTTGCAGGTAGCACTTGTCCAAATTCGAAGCAGGCTTGCAGGCAGCAACTTGTCCAATCGAAAGTAGGCATACAAGAGGCAAAATGTCCAGATTCGAAAGAGGCCAAGAGTCAGTCGAAGGGTACTGAATCGAAGGAGACCTGTTTTCCTCCAAATTTGTCAAAATCATATTTTATCTGTTTTGCTCTTTCAATAGTTTCCTCTTTTACTTGATGCTTGAAAATCCAATATAATCCAATTGTACTTGTGCAGACTTAAACCCTGAGAATCCTGACCAGCACACATAGGGAAATAAACCCTAATCCAGGCTCTGATAGAATTGAGCAAGAACCAACCTTGTAACATGATGACAAAATTAATTCCACAACCCGCTAATCAAGAACCAGATGTGCTTCCTTTTTACCTGATAAGAAGAAAAAAAAACCTCATAACAAGATTAGACAAAAAGAGGGTGTAGCCCTAATACTTCAAACCAAAGTTCCTGATTCCCTGAGATGCGGGATATGCAAATAACTGAATGATGAAATGATGCAAATGGAATGTAGAGTTCAAAGCCAGACAAGAATAAGAGAGATAGGGCAAAATTGGGGTACGACAAGTATTGATTCATATAAGTCGATGTGGTGTGGTTGTTATTAATTGTTGAAGTTGCATGTAGTGGTGAATTTTGTTATGTTGCCTGTATTGATTGGCTAAAACCAAGTTGTAGGCTATTAACAGTAAAACAATAGTAGAGATAATTCATGGTAGTAAGAGATAATTCATAGTAGTAAGAGGTAATTGCAGGAAACTTATCGGAAAACTATTAGCTGTATAATAGCATAGTACATGTAGCAGGAATAAGTTGACAGTAGAGAATTAATTAGTAGCACTAGCAGTAGTAGAAATTGTTGATAGTAGTACTAGCTCATATAATAGTTACAGTAGGTTAATATTAGAGGAACTGTCGCCGAACGTCTAATAACCAAATATAGACGTATAGCGGAATAATTATGTGGTGTTATTGCAATGGGTTTCGATTGTATTTGTGAATTTTACTATGTTATTGTAATGTCAATATTGTTGATGATGTGATGTTGCAAGATATACCGATGTTGTTGAAATGCCTCTAATTCTTGGCAGATATTATGTTGTAGGCTTATGGCCAATGTTAATCCATGTTAAGTTGATGTTGTGTTATTGTTGATATTATAGGCGTATGGCCAACATTGATTTATGTTGAGATGTTATGTTGTTGGCTTATGGCCAACGTTGATTCATGTTAAGTTAATGTTATAGGCTTATGGCCAACATTGATTTATGTTGAGATATTATTTGTTGTTGTTGTTTCTACATTCATGTTGTGTCGCATACATCGCATATCAAGTTGGAGTTGATGCTCGTTAAGTAGGCGTGGATTGGCAAAATATTAAGTTGAAGGCTTATGCCTTGTTGATGCCTCTATTCATTGGCAGATTATTAAGTTGGGAGTTCTGCTCCACTGGTACCACATGCATGTGCATAAAAATCAAGTCACATTTCATGTTGCATCCTGAATTGTTGTATGGAAGAATTAGTTATGTTGAATGTTGTTAAAAAGCTGTGAAGTGTTGATTGTCATATGAATTGATTCTAATATATTATTCATCATACGTTCTATTATATTATTTGATATCTCACCCCCTTCTGTTTGAATATTACCCCTATGTTGGTAACGTACAGGTAATCCATAATGAAGAATTGTTTACCTTCAGTAGTTCGAGTTGGTGTCATCACTCTGATATGTAACACTCGGGGGGGGGGGGGGGGGGGGATGAATTCTTGTTGCTTTATTGTTTATTTTACTTCTGTTTCTGAATTTTAAGTTGATTTCGTTAAGTACCTTGTTGTTTCTAAAGTTGGTTTCAGTTGGACAAAGATGTTATGTCATTTGAGTTGAAAATTGTGATTTCGCTTCTTAAGTAATAAAGTTGTTTCATTTTAAAAACTAAAATTGTTGTTATATGTTCACCCGGTAATTTAAGTGTTATGTATATGTTTTATATGAGATTAAATACCGTTGTTATAAGTTGAAAGTGTAGCATCCTATTTATATGTCAAAATTTTATAACTCTGATTTTATTAATATTTGTTGGGTAGAAATGGGGTGTTACATTAGTGGTATCAGAGCAGGTCGGTCCATCCAACCAAGTCGTTGAGTCAGTAGAGTAGTGTTACAGTTGAATATTGTCGATGTGTTGTTTCTTAGTACGTGACATGTGTGCGAGACACTGTCGGTACTTGTTTGATTTTCCAATTGATTGTGTGCAAGAGTTGGTTTGAAGATAAGTGGGGGAGAAGCTTTGCTTCTCGGGTATGTTTTGGTTGTAAGATGTTAGTTCAGTATGCTATTGATGACGACAGTGCAAATATTGTTGAAGTTTTGTTGTTTCCCGAATCCGAAGGTGACATGGATTAAAGATTTTGTTTGTTAATCAAGTTGGAGCGTCTTGAGGGAGGATTATGAGACATTGTTGATGTTTACTTCTTGAAGGATGAGAATCAATGTAAGGGTTGTTGATACATGAGTAGAGTGTAAATCCCTGATGTTTCTAAAGGTGATTGTTAAGTAACAAGGATAATTTTTAAAAGATGGAATTTAGAAAGTTGCGATGTTTCAGCGCTGTTGCTGGACCATGAAGTTGTCGGTTTGGTAACCCTTGCATAAGATGTTGACGTTCGAACAATGATAGAGTGACAGATTGTTGTAGACCTTATCGTGGGATCCTTGTGAGTGATTGTAAAAGTTGTTGAAATGTTTTGAATCGCGAGTCAAAGTCGAAAATGCAAGGAGATAAGTACGATTTCAGGAATGGTGAGTGTTGGTACTGGTACAAAGAAATTCTATTATAATGTTATCGCAAGGTGTGTAATAGTATGTCGCTGCATGACATCAGTGTTCGCATTTTCGGAAAACTACAGAAATTCATATCTTGTGTTCTGGGTATCGGTTGATGTTCCGTTTGAACATGTGAGGAGATAGAAATGTATTCTATCCTATGAAAGTGTTTTCGAATATGGTAGATGCATTCCTATGTGGAGGGACTCTGAAGTCGGTTATGGAACTAGAGGTTTTTTGGGCATAATTAGTTATTTTCGCAGTTGTTCGAGACGAGGTCAAGCGTAATATATTGTTGGCGAATAAGTTGAGAAATGAGAGTTCGGCATTAAAAGGATGTGAAAGTGTTAGAGAAGCGCATAGAGATGCAGCTTATGATGATTAACAATGATTATAATGAAGATGTCCTTTTAAAGAAAGATTCTTTTAAGAGGAATTATAGATGTGTTTATGATGCCAAGGTAGTGACATGTGTAAGAGAAGAAGTGGAGAGGCTCTATCACCAAAGCAGTGTGGAACGACATTGTTGAGATTTCAATTGGTACAAGACAATGTGTAATGTACCGGTATCATAGTAATTCTTGAGTTGGAAAATACTTAACCTTCGTGTGAGGCTAAGTGAGTGTAATGTGGACCGTGTAATATGTTGAGCGTCGGTGTCTCATCAACAAGATCGAATGAGAGGGAAATTATGGGAGTACTTGTAAACCTCCTTGGACATTATTAGATTATGGTGCTTTAGGTGACTTGAGTACAATTTATAAAGGAACACTATTATGGTTTAGTAATGATGGTTTATACTCCATTATGGTTTTCGGCTATCTATTGACAAATTGAGGAACTGATTACCCTTAATCTCTTGTTGATAGTAGACGAGATCGTGTTGGATGGTATAGACTTGTCTTGCTATCTTAACGGTGTGTAAAGTGATTGATGTTATATCGTGAGGGTAGTCGCTCACCAGTTTGTGTGAATTAATAGAGGAGTGGCTAGGAAAGAGTTGAGACATATTGAAAAATTCGGAGTAGCAAGTTTATATGCGAGCTAACGTTGCAAAGTGAAAGATTGAGAATATCAAGTGAACAACGATTTTATGGTGGATGTTAAAGAAAGTCCGAAACTAGGTTAAAAATAGTACACCATATATTTGACGGAAATTTTAATGAGGACGGTGACGTAAGATGGATGATCAGAGTTGTGCAGCTTAAGCATGATGTGGCGCAATTGTTATGCTTGTACGACTCGTTAGAAGTGAAGGACTAAATATTAGAAGCCTATGGTAATGATATATCTTTATCTACATGTTTGATTTGGTGGATTGTTGATATAGGGATAATGTTCCAGGGTAATGTGTTTTCTCATTAATATTTGCTGATTTTATAAGGATATTAATGTGGTTGTTGGTTGATGGTGAGTTATGCGTATTTTGTTGAGTTATATTGTTAACTTGATGTTATAATGATTTTGTTCCCGTTGTCGTGATGATGTTGTTGGTTATCATAAATGATGAATAATACCGCATAATATGACGGAGTTGATTATGTTGGCTATGTTGATGTCACTATAAGGGTGATACGACGATATGAATAGAGTTGTTGGTATTTTGTTGATAATTGACATACACACACACACACACACACACACACACACACACACACACACACACACACACACACACACACACACACACACACACACACACACACACACACACACACACACACACACACACACACACATATATATATATATATATATATATATATATATATATATATATATATATGGGAATGAAATTTTGTATGTGTTTTGGTGTTGAAAATGTTGTTAATATGATAATGTGATGTTGTATATCCAAGTATAAGTGTGTTATGGTTGTTACTACTTTAAATGTTGATATGTCAAAATATTGTTGACGTGGTTGATAAGTTATTAACGATTATGTCGCGGAGATATTAAATGATTAACATGTGTGTATTTGATTTAAATCGTGTTGAGTTATTGTTGTGTCGAGAAAATAGTGGTCGAAGTGTTTTCAGATGCGACTAAGGGATCAGAGAGTGAGATGCAAAATTCGCGTTAAGAGTGGTAGTATCGAGTAGATTTTCGAGGACGAAAATATTCTAAGTTGAGGAGAGTTGTAACACCCGATAATTTAATTAATTATTTAATTAAATTATTTTCGAATTATTGGTTGAAATGTGTGAGATGTTTCTATATGTTGCTAAGTTATTATTTAGTTAATTATTTTAGTTGACTAATAATATTAGTAATGATATTAGAATTGTAGCATATTAATAATATTAGAATAATATAATAAGTTGTTGGGCTTATTTATATGGTGGTATGTAGTAAGGTGGGGGTGTGTAAGTTGAGCTCATTAGGAATAATAATATTATTATTAGATTTAGTTATAATAATAAGAATTAGGTTAATTAGAAAGATTAAGAAAGTCTTGGAGCAGTAACGTAGGAAGTGGCAGAGAAGAGGAACAAGGAAAAGAGGCAAATCTAGGTTCGATCGGAAAATTGTAGAGAGGCCTTCAATCCGAGGTAAGGGTGGGGTTCTGACTCTATAATGGGAATTATGATGAATAGTAAATAGGAATTGGGTTGGTGTAATGTTGTTGTGAGTATGATTGTTGTTTCTGTTTCTGAAATTTTACGCTATCATGTTGTTATCATGTTGTGGATATTCCTAAATTGTTTGCAGAATTAACTATCTGTTGTTGGAAATTATAATATTGTTTATATGGTTGTTATGTTTCTATGTCAATGTAATACTGTGTTGTATCATGTTGTTGTAAAAATAACATTAATTGAATGAATATTTGGAGAAGTTTGTGTAGGAATCAGTAAGTCTGTGAAGAAGACGAGAGAGAAACACTATGTGTCGAGGGGTACACGAGCACGCCGACCGGCATGGTATGGAGAGGAGTGTGCCGAGCGACACAACTCCATGGCGAGCGGCATGGGTTGTTTTAGTTTGTGCCGAGGGGCACAGTTAGGTGACGATGGGCACACCTTACAAATTTGTTTTCTGTTTTCTTTTGTTTGCTCTATTTCCTATGTGTGTTACCTTATTCTGTTAATTGGTTAGTAGCAGAAATTAAGTACACAAATTATAGAACTGACTCATATAGCAGAGTAATGAAATAGATGATTGGATTGGATTATAGAGCTAGTGAGTATTAGGCAGGATGTCCTTAAGAGTATAATATTTTAGTAGAAGTGAATTAGTAGGACTTGGTCGATAATAGTATTGATTCATATAAGTCGTTGTGATGTGGTTGTTATTAATTGTTGAAGTTGTTGGTAGTGGCGAATTTTGTTGTGTTGCCTGTATTGATTGGCTAAAACTGAGTTGTAGGCTATTAACAGTAAAACAATAGCAGAGATAATTCATGGTAGTAGGAGATAATTCATAGTAGTAAGAGGTAATTGCAGGAACCTTGTTGGAAAACTATTAACAGTATAATAGCATAGTACATGTAGCAAGAATAAGTTGACAGTAGAGAATTAATTAGTAGCACTAGCAGCACTAGAAACTGTTGATAGCAGTACTAGCTTATATAATAGTTACAACAGGTTAATATTAGAGGAACTATCATCGAACGTCTAATAACTTAATATAGACGTATAGCTGAATAATTATGTAGTTTTATTGCAATGGGTTTCAATTGTATTTGTGAATTTTACTATGTTGTTGTAATGTCAATATTATTGACCATGCGAAGTTGCAGGATATACCGATGTTGTTGAAATGCCTCTAATTCTTGGCAGATATTATGTTGTAGGCTAATGGCCAACGTTGATTCATGTTAAGTTGATGTTGAATTGTTGTTGATGTTATAAGCTTATGGACAACGTTGATTTATGTTGAGATGTTGTTTGTTGTTGTTGTTGCTACATTCATGTTATGTCGCATACATCACATATCAAGTTGGAGCTGATGCTCGTTAAGTTGGCCTGGATTGGAAAAATATTAAGTTGAAGGATTATTCCTTGTTGATGCCTCTATTTATTGGCATATTATTAAGTTGGGAGTTCTGCTCCATTGGTACCACATGCATGTGCATAAAAATCAAGTCGCATTACATGTTGCATCCTGAATTGTTGTATGGAAGAATTAGTTTTATTGAATGTTGTTAAAAAGCTGTGAAGTGGTGATTGTTATATGAAGTAATTCTAATATATTATTCATCATACATTCTATTATATTGTTTGATATCTCACCCCTTCTGTTTGAATGTTACCCCTATGTTGGTAACGTGCAGGTAATCCAGAATGAAGGATTGTTTACCTTCAGTAGTTCGAGTCGGTGTCGTTGCTCTGATATGTAACACTCAGGGGGATGAACGCTTGTTGCTTTATTGTTGATTTTACTTCCATTGTTGAGTTTTAAGTTGATTTCGTTAAGTACCTTGTTGTTTCTAAAGTAGTTTTCAGTTGGACAAATATGTTATGTCATTTGAGTTGAAAATTGTGATTTCGTTGCTTAATTAATAAAGTTGTTTCATTTTAAAGACTAAAATTGTTGTTATTATATGCGATTAAATGTCATTGTTATAAGCTGAAAGTGTAACATCCTATTTATATTTCGAAATTTTATAACTGATTTTATTAATATTCGGCGGGTAGAAATGGGGTGTTACACTATCGATCTAAGAATCAAACATCTCGAAGTATTTGGAGACTCCACACTAGTTAAATACCATGTCAACGGTGAATGGGACACTAAACCTCCCAAATTTATTCCATATCGGGATCATGTTTTAAAGCCAGCTACAGAATTCACTGAGATCACCTTCAGTCATATCCCACGAGAAGAAAATCATATGACGGATGCCTTGGCAACTTTATTAGCCATGTTCAAAGTAACTCGGCCAAATCACGAACCGTTCATTACAATCAGACATTTTGAACATCATGCACATTGCCTTGCTATTAAAGAGAGACCAGTTAATAATCCTTTGTTCTATGACATCAAAAGGTACCTTGAGAAACAAGAATATCCAGAAAATACCTATGTCATTAACAAACAAACTCTGCAGAAGGTAGCCTCAAAATTATTTCTAAGTGGTGACATATTGTACAAAAGAAACTACGATATGGTGTTACTTAGGTGTGTGGAGAAACAGGAAGCAAATACGCTTATGAGAGAAATCCATGAAGGTACATTCAGAACACATACAAATAGACATACCATGGCTAGAAAAATCCTGCGAGCAGATTATTATTGGTTAATGATGGAGGTTGACTGCTACCGTTATACAAAGACATGTCACAAATGCCAAATCTACGCTGACAAAATGCATGTGCCACCGACTCCTTTGAATGTCATGAGCTCTCCTTGGCCATTCTCGATGTGGTGAATTGATATGATAGGCATGATCGAACCGAAAGCATCTAACAGACACAGGTTCATACTAGTTGCCATTGATTATTTCACCAAATAGGTGGAAGCGGCATCCTGCACAAATGTGACAAGTCAAGTGGTTACTTGATTCATCAAGAAAAATCTCATATGCAGATATGGGGTTCCAAGCAGAATCATTACAGACAAAGGGTCCAATTTAAACAACAAAATGATAGAACTCCTCTTCTTCAATAGAATTGCTACTATCCCCAGAAAGTTACTGCGAAGCTTGGAATCTGACCGGATAACAGTTAACTTCATCTGCCCCAGAAAAATCGGAAGTTTAAACATCTCTTTTATCCCCGGTTAGGATATATAAGAATCAAATTCCCCAGTAGAGTAATGGTCAACTAAGGTTCCTGAATTCTACTCCCTAAGAAGAAACTAACATTCCTTGCATAATTTCTTTAAACAGCTGTTGTACCCAAAAATTTGCCCTCCCATTTCCTTAATATTTTCTCACCACAAGACCCTTGGAGCTCAAGATCCAGTTAGGGTTTCCTCTGCTCAAGACTCCTCCTTGCACTGTTGACCCAAATTAGGGTTTGTGTTTGCACAAAGATGTTTTGACCTAAAATGCCTAAGATGAATTTCATGCTTCATATTGGACTCCCAAGTTTATCCATACCAAGTTTTAAGCCTTGATTCCAATCTTTGCCCAGTCAATTGGACAGTTGACCTAGAAATCAGTTGTATTGGGGAAAAAGTCAACTGTGGTCAATTGACAGTCAAACCTCATGATTTTTGATCCACATCAACATTATGAACTCATATGGACCATTTGATCAAGTTTGGATCACAATTCCACAAGAAATTTGATCAGATCACCAAAAGGGCAAAATGGTCATTTTTAGGGTTTTGACTGCACAAAGGCAATTTTTGACTGTTTGACCTAACCAATGGCAAACCAAGCTCACATATGGACTCAAGGACCCCATGGAATTGTCTTGACATGTTCAACAAGTTCAAAAGATCCCAAATGCACAAGATTGACAGATGAATTTTCCAGTCAATTGATCAATTTTTGACTGTATACTGAAAAGTCAAACTTTGACTTTTTGGTCAAAATAAAGTGTCAAGATTCATTTTCCATCAAGACATGTCAAATTATGAAACTTATTCACCAAGAAATCAAAAATTGCAAATTAGGGTTTAAAATGAAGAATTTTCATAACTTAGAAATTTTCTAAGTTATGAAAATCCCTAATTTTTTCCTAACTTTGTCCCATTTTTTCACCAAGATACATTTGGATTCAAGGAAAAGTCAAAACATGAAACTTGTAGTACATTGCAAAATCTACAACTTTGATTCACAAAGTTTCCTCAAAAGAAGCTTGTAGCTCAAGTTATGATTTTTGGAACAAGGGTGCAAAACATTCTTAACTTAGAAAAATTTTGACCTATTCTAGGCAGGATTTTTGCCTAACTTCATGGCCACTTTTCACATGCTTCCACTTGGAATTTCAACTTGAATTACAAAGATGGATTGTAGTACACATTCCAAGCTTTCCAAAATGTCCAAGAACTCATCAAACAACCTTGTGGTTAGGGAGAATCGAATTTGGCAATATGGGCAAAACTCACTTTGTTCATGAGCCATTTCCATGTTCATAACTTGTGCATTTTCAAACTCAGCATATGCAAGCTACATTACAGGCCTCTAATCTCATTTACACTCCAAAATTAAATGCTAAACCTTTGTGCCAAGATGTTATTCTTTGAGTTTGGTCATTACATGAAGGATTAGTCCTTAATTAGAAAAGCAATATATCCATTTTTGAAAAGTGGAACTTTATGTCAAGATTGCAATCTTTGAAGTACAATGCAAATACTTTTGGCACAAGTTCAGGGACATAACACACTGATCAAGTCTCAAGTGTGCATCATATTTGAGGGGCCTGCACAAGTCTAGAAACCAAGTTGACAATTTTTGCTTAAGTTAGAAGAAACCTTGCATTTTGTAACACAACTCTCATTGCTGCAAGAACTAGCTTAGACAAACTTGTTAGACACATCCCAAACAACATAACTGAGCTAAGGCACGACCAAAACACCTTCCAAACCTCATCATTCATCAAAACACCCTCCTACTGCAAAAAACAGAGTCACCTCTGCAGTTGGACTTCCATAACTCAATCCACTCGTGCATTTTTGCTAAAACCAGTTCATACACACTCCATACCACATATACAAGCTATCCCAAACATTGGACACGACCTGTAACACCTCTAACCAACTTCACCATTTTCACTTTTTCTGTTTTGCAGGTTGATTGCCATAGCTTGATTCACTTGGTTTCAAAGCAAGCTAAAGGTTAGAATAGCATCCCTGGACTTCAAGCAAGTTGTACCAATCCTCACATTGCCTTGAAAGTGTCTCCATTGCCATACACGATCCAAGCTGAACAGGTAAGTTCATGGACTTCTATCTCTCAATCTAGGAAGAGTTAGCTTTAAGTTTGTGAATGAAAAATGCACTACTCATGGCCCTGAAGCTATACATATCCTCACTTTCCATTTATATTGCATATGCTGAGAGAATTTAAGACCTGAACATTGACAAAAACTTAGGTTAAGAATTAGGGATGGAGAAATTCTCTCTCATTTCTGAGAGTTAGATCAAGTTCTTGGTATGTATGGAATCGTGGCTTGATGCTTGACACTTTTCATGTTATAAGTTTGTGCTAAAAGTCCAGGAATCAGGATGTTTGAACCAGGAGGGAAAGGCGCGCGTTTTTTTTTGACATTTTTGTCTGGAGGTTGAAGACAACCTCTCTTGGGTTGGGCCTGAGATATTTTTCCTTTTTGCACTTTCATTTTTCACATGCACCCCCCTGGCCCATTTTGAGTTATATTTGTCATTTTTAATTTTTTCCTTTTGATTTTGTTTCTATATTTTTATTTAAGCATGAAAAAATATTAAAAATATTTTTCTCACTTTTTTTACATTTTATTTGATATTTATTTGGTTTCATTTAGTTTTGTACATAAATAAACATAAGTATACTTTTATTTAAAATAACTAAAAATAATACAAACACTTTTATTTTCTGATTTTTATTTTATTTTACCTTTGAAAACATTTTATAAAAAAATATACTTTTTTTTGTAAATATTAAATATTTTTATTTTTGTATATATTTAATATATTTAATAAATGATATAGATACTTATATTTATTAGTCTATTTAGGTTAAAAACATAAAAATAATACATTTTTTTTTATTAAATATTTAACTTAAAAAATCACTTTTTGACAATATACTTTCTTTTTTATTTATTTTTTTGTACATAATTAAATATTGTATTGTATATAAATAATTAATACATTTTATTTAGCAAATTAGGGTTTTGCCCTAAACCCTAAAAAATCCAAAAATTAAACCTTTTTATTTTTTTTATTTATTTGTCACATGAAAAACACTTTTTACATACATATAAAAATCATTTTTTGCATCTTGCATATTTTTTTGTATTTTATTAAATTATTGTGCAATTAATAATTTGTATAATTCAATTTGGATGTAATAGCTTAGGTTTTAATTTCTTGCTAAAATATCCCCATTTGAACACTTGTACCCCCCATCCCATAATTATGTTGTAATAGTTTAGGATTTTAAATTTCGCATTTAAAAGCTTTCTAAAATATACCATGATAGACTTAGGGTTTGTATGCAAAAATCAATAAAACAAATAGTTTGACCTAATTCCAAGATAAAAGCATGAAAATGGACAACACCAATCACACTTGCCCCCTAGGGTACTCCACTTGTTGCCTTCAATAATGGGCCATATTGCATGTTAGGTATCTTTGCAAAAAAAAAAACAAAACAATCAAATGATCATAGTCCCTCGATGACGCTTTCGAAAGTTGCCTAAAAATGATCAAGTCCCTTAAAAGAAAAAGCTACCAAAGATACTTGGCACCATTGCAATCATGGTCTAAACGATGACCCGCGCCCGTCCCGTTCACATCCTAACACAAGATTGTCCACCAAATACAATGGTGGAACAAAATTGTTAAAAGGTTTAAAAACATAGCAAAGATCTTTGAGTAAAATTAGGAGTAGACAACTCTTGGTTGCTTGCCAAACTTGCAAAAACAAAAACACTTGCCTATCTTTTCAAAATCACCCTCCACAACACTTTCAAAACAACTTTCAAAAACATTGAAAACCTTTTTAAAAGACATACACCTTTGTATACATCCCAACATGGATCATTACAAAGGTTGCCACCACATTGGCCTCTTTTCAAAACATTTTCAAAACATTTGCAAAACCCACATACACAAAGCACCATTTCAAACAATTGAAAGCACCATTTCAAACAATTGAAAATCAAGGCAAGTTGATCTAAGCAAGTAACTAAGAGCCCATGGATAACCATGGATAGAAAGGGTGCTAATACCTTCCCTTTCTATAATCTACTCCCCGAACCCAAGAAAATATCTCAAAGGTTTTTGCTGTGCTTTTTAACCTTTCCTTAGGATAAAATAAAAAGTCGGTGGCGACTCTTGCTCAACCGAAACATTTGCGAAAACAAACGCAAAACCTCAAGTCAGTTCTCCCACCGTATCACAGAACTGGCGACTCTGCTGGGGATAACTTTAAAGTGGAGTAACCTTAGGGCTTAGATCACCCTCTTGCATGACTAATTGTTTGCTTTGATTTCTTTACATCTTGGATCTCTTGTTTGGGTTTGCAATCCTACACCCGGATTTGGGGAAACATTCATAGATAGCAATACGTTGTGGAAACTGTCTGGGGTATACCGACACGGTTGAAGCAATAACTATATTAGTGCGACATATTTGTGAGTACCGGTAACCCTTGAGTTCAATCAAGGAGAGTACGGGGCCGCTGAGTGATGTCACTAAGCACTAATGACCTAGAACCTTACTTGACCATCTTGGCCTTTCATTAGGGGTAGTGAGATGACCGGCTTTGGTGCAGTCCGAAGTTGGTAGATACTCGATACTACACTCATTGAGGGTTGTTTTCTTGGAATATTTTGGTCTCTAGTTAAGTGGCTAAACCAAAACAATGAACAATGAAAGCAATCCAGTGATATTGAGCTCCTTAGAACCCGGTTACTATTTATAGGACAGGTTTTTAAGCCAACTACACTCAAGAGGGTACTTACCTATGAAACCCCATGCAAGCCTGAAACTAGGGTTTTGTGTGATTTGCTTGTACATATGTTTGTGCATACATCATGAACATCATAAAGCATCATATGCATACACTAACCACTTCAAGGGTTTAGATTTTCATCTTTGTTCTTGTTTTGTAGGTCATGGAAATTCCTCGCAGGAAAACTATCCAAGTCAACCTTGTGAGAATCCCTCCTCAGCTCAAGGAGTTCACATCCAGAATTCCGGAAAGCTCTCCCTTCAGTGAAAGACATGGTAGACTGCTCAGCTTAGTCAACACCAACATTGAAGAGCACATGATGAAGGTGTTGTTCCAGTTCTTTGACCCTCTTCACCACTGTTTCACTTTCCCCGACTACCAGTTGGTACCCACTTTGGAGGAATTTTCTCAACTCCTGAGAATTCCTATCCTTAATCAACTACCCTACAACGGTACGGAAAAGGAACCAAAGCCTGAAGATATTGCTCAAGCACTACACCTATAGCCATCTGACATCAAGGGGAATTGGGAAACTAGAAGCGGTGTCAAAGGCTTCTTGGCAAAATTCTTGTTTGAGAAGGCACAAGAGTGTTGGAATTCATTGGACCTACAAGCCTTTAAAGAAATTGTGGCACTCCTTATCTATGGGTTGGTCTTGTTCCCAAATCCTGACCAGCTTGTAGATGTCAACGCCGTCAAAATCTTCTTATCCAGAAATCCAATACCAACATTGCTTGGGGACATTCTTCACTCATTTTACACACGAACAATGAGAAAGAGGGATGTTCTCATGTGTTGTACTCCTCTCCTTGCAAGGTGGTTTATTTCGCACCTTCCACAATTTGTCTTGAAGAATGACCAAGGTTTAAGGTGGTCACAACGGTTGATGACCCTCACTCACTCTGATGTACATTGGTGTTCTCGGTCCAGAGAAAATGTCATCATCGTCGATCATTGTGGAGAGTTCCCTAATGTTCCATTGCTTGGCATTAGAGGAGGCATTACCTACAACCCTTGTCTAGCTTTGAGACAATTTGGTTATGCACGGAGGGATGGCCCTCACGACATGTTGATTCCTGACCTAGTTTTTGACTTCGACAACGATGCGCAAGGACTTCGCCAAAGATTCATCAGAGCTTGGAGGATGCCTAATAAGGTAGACAGCAAGACACTAGTACACAAGAACTCCATCCCTCTTGAGCCTTACCTCAAGTGGGTACGAACCCGAGCCCAGAGTCTAATGATGCCTTACCCTCATGTTCTCCCTGTGATTAAAGAGCCCGTGAAGGAAGGAGAGGTTCCCTACACCATCCTGTATCCTGACATGCCTACATCGTGGGAGGAGATGCAGAAGAGTTGGATCCAACTCAAGGAGGAACGAAACACTTTTGAAGCCAGCTTCTACACCAGTGAGAAGAAGGTTCTAGAGCTTACCCGCCGACTCCATGAGGAAGAGACCCTCAACACCTACATTGCACCAAAGAGTATGCGCAACGTCTTTTTACCTTGAGAAGTTTTTGTAATATTTGGCCCATGGGGCATTTATGTACTGACAAATTTCCTCTTATTAATATGACGTGCGTTCTTTTTGTTTGCAACAATTTTGAACTTTCTAAATCCTTGAATGCATTGCATACATAAGCATACCATTGATCATGTGCATAAGCAGGTCTCCACACCAGGTTTCCTTATCTTTCTGCTGTTTATTTCAGTAAGATGGATCTCGAACAGACGGTCAAGGACTTGCAGTCTCAAAACGCACAGTTTCAACAACTCCTGATGACCTTGGCAAAGGGTCAGGAGGATCTGAAAGCCCTCCTGGAGAACAAAGAGCAAGTGAAAAAGAAGAAGAAGAGAATCGGGGTGGCTACCCGAGGAAGAAGGTTTGAGGGTGAAGCCAGAAGAGTGCTTGAATTTCCCCCTACATCTGAAGAGGGAACCAGTAAAGGGAATGTGGATGCAGTACCTTCCGAATCCGAGGTTGAAGAAGAGGAGGCTGAAGAGGATGAAGACTACTCTGATCAACAATACCCGCCCGCCGATGATAAGTACAAAGGCTTGGAAGACAGGTTGGTAGCTATGGAGCTGCAGAGAGTTCCCGGTTTAGATTTCGAAGATTTGGGATTAGTGGCTGGAATTGTGATCCCCTCGAAGTTCAAAGTGCCAGCCTTTGCAAGATATGACGGGCTATCCTGCCCGAAAATGCATCTCAGATCATATGTAAGGAAGATCCAACCTTACACTGCAGACAAGAACCTTTGGATCCATTTCTTTCAGGATAGCCTTTCTGGGGCTCAACTCGAATGGTTCTATCAGCTGGATGGAGCCAGTATCCGAAACTGGGAAGACTTGGCCACCGCATTTTATAAACAGTATCAGTACAATTCTGACCTCGCTCCTACGCGTACCCAACTTCAGGGTATGTCACTGGGAACGGGCGAAGGATTCAAGGAGTATGCGCAAAAGTGGAGAGATCTGGCTGGCAGGGTGCATCCACCTTTGACCGACCGTGAGCTTGTTGACATGTTCCTAGGGACCTTGTCTGGTCCGTTCTTTAACCATCTGATTGGTAATTCTTCTGCTGGGTTTACAGATTTGATCTTGACTGGTGAGAGGATAGAATCTGGTATCAAGTCAGGGAAGATACAGAAAGGTGCCGCTGCGAGTACTGAGAAGAAGCCTTTCAAGAAGGAAGCTAGTGCTGTTTATGGTCCTAGAAGACAAGTTAAGCCGGAACGCCGCCAAGCTGTTAATGCATTGGTAATTTCAAAGCCTGTTGCTGCTCCTCAGCAGTATAATCAACAAAGGGGTGAGAGGCCCAAGAGGCAGTACACCCGACTTAGTATGACCCTGTCTCAAATTTTGCCGCAACTACTGTCAACCAACCTGGTAACTGTCAAAGAAGCTCCGAAAGTAGTGAACACAGCTTCTCCAAAGTACAATCCCAACACTCGTTGCGCTTATCACTCTGATAGCCCCGGGCATACTACGGACGATTGCTGGGCTCTGAGGAATAAGGTTCAATACCGTTATCGACTGTTAAAAGGAATTTGTTGCTAGCCGGTTTATTTCCGGGATGTGGTGAAGATTGCCTTCTATGTGTTGTTTCGCCTTTTGGTTGTCCTTTGCTGAAATCAGGTATGCAAAGCCTGATGGATAGAAAAGAAATCTTGTTCGAGAAGAGTGTTGTTCCTGCTGTCCCCGTCGAAGAAGTTTCTATTGTCACCATTTTCAACAAACCTCCTAAGGCTCCCTCCAAGAATCCTGTCAAAATCATGTCCACTCAGAAGATTGCTCCTATCATCATCACTGTCCCAGGGCCTCTCCCTTATACATCCGACAAAGTTGTCCCATGGCACTATGGGGCAGATGTTTATGTGCTTGGAGTAAAGCAAGAGTTTGATACAAGTACCGGTGTCAGTAACATCACCGGGCCTGCCAAAATTACTCGCAGTGGTAGGTTGTTTTCGCCAGATATCGCACCACCAGCTATTCAGAAACCTCTTATCATCACACCCGCAAGTGTGCATGTTCCACTTCCTAATCAAGTTCCTGTTTCTACCCCTGCTGACGAGTCATCTGACGCTCGGGGAAAAAGGATTGCTACTGATTTGCCTTCCCTGACGGAGGCGCCGAAGAAAACCACTGTTGAAGCCTCCCAGCAAGAGATGGAGGAAATCCTCAAGATTATCAAGAAAAGTGATTTCAATGTTGTTGAGCAGTTGGGGCACACCCCATCAAAGATTTCTATGCTATCACTGCTATTGTGTTCAGAGGCCCACGCCAAGGCTCTGATCTCCTTCCTAAAGACGGCCCATGTGCCAAGAAACGTCTGCTGATCAATTTACTGATTGTATGGCCAACTTGACTGCCGATAATGGTCTGGGCTTCTCTGACACCGATCTGACTGCAAAAGGAAAGAACCATAATGACGCCCTGCATGTCTCTATTGAATGCAGGGGCACTACTCTTGCCCATGTATTGGTAGACATCGGTTCTTCATTAATCGTATTGCCCAAGAAAGCCTTGGACAGGTTAGATTGTGAGGGTTTGGAGCTCAAGCCTAGTAACATTGTTGTCCGAGCCTTTGACAGTTCGAAAAGGATGGTACATGGTGAAGTTGACATTCCGATCCGGGTCGGCTCTCAAGTTTTTGATTCTACTTTCTATGTGATGGACATCCGTCCATCCTACTCTTGTTTGCTGGGCCGTCCATGGATCCATAAGGCTGGAGCTGTGACCTCGACACTACATCAGAAGCTTAAGTACCTAGTCAGAGGAAAGATTGTTACAGTTCAGGGAGAAGAAGAATATATTGTCAGCCACTTAAACTCGTTCCGGTACATAGAGATGGATGGGGAATTCATTGAGACCCCCTTTCAACACTTTGAAGAAGTGCCTCAGACACTTGCATCAGCTGAAACTGTGATTGAAGACCCTCCTTTGAAGATGGCTTTCTTAAAGGATGCCCGGGCTGTGATTGAGAAGGGTGAGTGCGCAAATTGGGGCCGACTTCCTGACTTTACTCCGAAGACTGACAAATTTGGTCTGGGCTTCACTGTAGAGGCTCAGAAGGCTGTTCGTAAGGCAAGAATTGGAGGACCTCCCGTGTTCATCACCAACCCAGGAGTGAATGCTATTGAAGACAACGTGGAGGAATCGGAATTTGACAGCTGGATCTACCCAACAACCGACAATGGACCAAGCAACTGGACTGCCAAAGACTTTACACCTATTACTTTTGTCACTCAGTAATGAACTCTTTTGTTTTCAATTTGTAACAAACAATATGTTGAAACTTTTATGGCTCGGTGTCCTACCCGGGGCACCGTGGCTCCATTTGTGAGGGCTTTTGTATGACATTTTCATATATCATTAATCAAAACATTGGACATTTGTTGCATTTCAAATCTTGTGCTCCTTTTCTTTCTTTATCATATATTGCAAAACATCTATATTTACACACACTAACTTATACAGGTTCCAATCCACTCTGGATCTCACTAACGACTCTGCTACTGTCAGTTATGACTTCGAAAATCCGATCAACTTAGCCGAAGACGAAGGTGAAGATGATTGCGAAGTGTCTGGTGAACTTGCAAGACTGCTGCTCCAGGAAGAGAGGGCCATTCAGCCACATGAAGAGCCAGTGGAAACGGTAAATCTGGGTACTGAGACAGACAGAAAGGAAGTCAAGATTGGTGCCAATTTAGAGCTCAGTATGAAACAACGGTTGATTCAGATGCTGCATGACTACATGGAAATCTTTGCTTGGTCTTACGAAGACATGCCTGGGTTGGATACCAACATTGTGGTTCATCACCTGCCTACCAAGGAAGACTGCCCTCCGGTAAAACAGAAGGTCCGATGTATGCGTCCAGAGATGTCCGAGAAAATCAAAGCTGAGGTTATGAAACAATTTGATGCCGGGTTTCTAGCAGTAACTTCTTACCCTCAGTGGATAGCCAACGTGGTTCCAGTGCCGAAAAAGGATGGTAAGGTCCGGATGTATGTTGATTACAGGGATTTGAACAGGGCGAGCCCTAAGGATGATTTCCCTCTGCCTCATATCGACGTTCTGGTTGACAACACTGCTCAGCATAAAGTTTTCTCCTTCATGGATGGCTTCTCCGGTTATAATCAGATCAAGATGGCTCCTGAAGACATGGAGAAGACCACTTTTGTCACTCAGTGGGGCACCTTTTGCTACAAGGTCATGCCTTTTGGGTTGAAAAATGCTGGGGCAACCTACCAACGTGCCATGGTTGCTTTATTTCATGATATAATCCACCATGAGATGGAAGTGTATGTCGACGATATGATTCCAAGGTCCCAAACTGAGAAGGAACACCTTGACCACCTACGGAAGTTGTTCGACCGTCTGAAGTTGTACAAGCTGAGGTTGAACCCGAACAAATGCACCTTTGGGGTGAGATCTGGAAAACTACTAGGTTTCATTGTAAGCGATAAAGGTATTCAAGTGGATCCTGCCAAGGTGAAAGCCATACAAGAGATGCCAGCTCCCAAGACAGAGAAAGAAGTCAGAGGCTTTCTAGGACGATTGAACTACATTGCCCGATTCATCTCGCATCTAACTGCTACATGTGAATCAATCTTCAAACTGCTGAAGAAAGATCAAGTAGTACGTTGGAACAATGAATGTCAGGCTGCTTTCGAAAAGATCAAAGAGTATCTCTAAGAACCACCCATTCTTATGCCACCGGTTGAAGGGAGACCTCTAATACTATACTTGACGGTACTTGACAACTCAATGGGGTGTGTGCTGGGGCAGCATGACGAGTCTGGCCGAAAAGAGCACGCTATTTACTACCTGAGTAAAAAGTTTACCGACTGTGAGACTCGGTACTCGCTGCTCGAGAAAACTTGCTGCGCTCTGGTATGGGCTGCTCGCCGGCTGAGACAGTATATGTTGACTCACACTACTCTGTTGATTTCAAAAATGGATCCAATCAAGTACATATTCGAAAAGCCTGCTCTGTCCGGAAGAATAGCAAGATGGCAAATGATCTTGACGGAATATGACATCCAGTACACGACTTAAAAAGCAATCAAGGGAAGTGTATTGGCAGACCATTTGGCACACCAACCGGTGGACGATTACCAGTCGTTGAACTTTGAATTTCCAGACGAAGATATCATGGTAGTGACTGATTGTGAAGTACCTGGACCGGATGAAGGACCTGAGGAAGGATCCCGATGGTCTATGCACTTTGACGGAGCCTCAAACGCTTTGGGTAATGGAATCGGCGATGTGATCATATCCCCTAAAGGCACTCATACTCCACTTACTGCCCGACTATGTTTCAACTGCACCAACAACATGGCGGAGTATGAGGCATGCATCATGGGTCTTCAAGCTGCAATTGACTTAAGGATCAAGTTTCTGAGTGTCTTCGGAGATTCCGCTCTCGTGATCAATCAGATCAAAGGCGAGTGGGATACGAAACACCCAAATCTTATTCCTTACAAGGAGTATGTGCTGACATTGCTTCCCCACTTCGAGGAGATAACTTTTGAACACTTCCCAAGAGAGGAGAATCAGTTAGCGGACGTGTTGGCTACAATGTCTTCTATGTTCAAGGTCAAATGGGACAATGAGGCTCCCCGGATCATTATCTGGAAATTGGACAAACCTGCATATTGCTGTGATCTTGAGGCTGAGGAGGTAATTGAAAAACCCTGGTATCATGAAGTGAAGAGGTACTTAGAAGCTCAAGAATACCCCGAAGGTGCATCTGTCAACGACAAGAAGTTTCTGAGAAGGTTTGTGGCAAAGTTCTTCCTCAGCAACGGCATTCTGTACAAACGAAACCATGATTCAACCCTGCTGCATTGTGTGGATAAAACTGAAGCAGAAAGGATCATGGCAGAGCTACATGAAGGTACTTTTGCAACACATTCCAGTGGACATACCATGGCAAAGAAAATCCTTCGGGCAGGATATTTCTGGTCCACAATGGAAGCCGACTGTTACCAACATTCTCGGACTTGTCATAAATGCCAAATCTATGCTGATAAGGTGCATATTCCTCCGGTTCCTCTGAACGTCCTGACGGCACCTTGGCCTTTTGCAATGTGGGGCATTGATATGATCGGTGAAATCAGACCAACGGCATCCAACGGGCACCGCTTCATCTTGGTAGCGATTGATTACTTCACAAAATGGGTCGAGGCAGCCTCCTACACTACCGTAACCAAGAGCGTTGTGGCACGGTTCATTCGGCACAACCTGATCTGTCGATACGGTGTACCTGAGAGGATCATTACGGATAATGGTACCAATCTCAACAATAAGATGATCACTGAGCTCTGCGAGCAATTCAAGATACAGCACCACAACTCTTCTCCCTACTGGCCGAAGATGAACGGGGCTGTAGAAGCAGCTAATAAGAATATCAAGAAGATTGTGCATAAGATGACAGTGACCTACAAAGATTGGCACGAAATGTTACCGTTTACTCTTCATGGGTACCGTACCCCAGCACAGACGTCAACAGGGGCAACTCCCTTTTCCTTGGTCTATGGCATGGAGGCAGTCTTGCCTATTGAAGTCCAGATACCCTCTCTCCGGATAATGAAGGATGCAGACCTGAGTGAAGATGACTGGATCCAGACTCAGCTTGATCAATTAAACCTAATTAACGAAAAGAGACTCACCGCTATTTGTCATGGTCAGACGTACCAAAAACGGATGATCAGGACATTTAACAAGAAGGTCATACGACAAGAGTATCAAGTCGGAGACCTGGTAATCAAGCGCATCATTCTTCCTCAAAGTGATCCCAGGGGAAAATGGAACCCCACGTACGAAGGGCCGTTTGTGGTTAAACATATCTTCTCGGGAGGAGCTATGATTCTAACCACCATAGATGGTGACGACCTTCCTCACCCCGCCAATGCAGACATAGTAAAAAGATACTACGCATGAATCAAATACCCGCTAGGTTGACACACCTACGCAAAAATAAGGGCTTCCCGGCGAACCAAAAGGGTTCGGGCAAAAATAAGGGATGAAATGAAAAAATATGTACACCCGGCAAGTCGAAAACCTGAAAAGGCGGCTTGGGCAAAAATGGGTGTCCCGGTGGACCGAAAACCCGAAAGGGCGGTCCAGGCAAAAGTTAGGGATAAGCGTAATACTATGTCTCATTAGATCACCTTTGTTGTACCCCAAAATTTGCCCTCCCATATTCTTCAAATTTTTGACAAGCATCACCTCAAAGGGTTCAAAGTCTACTCAAGGGCTACACAGTCAACCACCCTCCTAAGCCAGTCAAACTAGGGTTTTGGTTCTTGCAAAGAAGTGGAGGTTTTCAATGGCTCAATCAAGTCACATATTCCTATACACATTGTCAAGCATCTACATGCCAAGTTTCAAGGCTCACAAGGTCAAATTGCACAGTCAAAAGCCCTAATTGCTTCACAGTCAACTGTAGGGGTAAAATGGTCATTTGGCAGTCAAAAGTCAAAAATTTTGGTCAACATCTTATTTTGAAGCCACAATCATCATTTGATCAATTCTTGATCATGATTCCACAAGAATGGCTCAAAAATCATCAAGATGCAAAAGTTTCTATTTTTGGATAGCTGAAAAGTCAACTGTAACTTGACCAAGGCATAACTCTTTCATGGTCCATCAGAAAAATCCCATCCAATGCTCATTTTGAAGGGGATGACATTTCCTACAACTCATCTTCACATTCCAAGTCCAATAAATTCTCTCACAAAAAGTTATCAATTTCAACATTATAGGTCATTTTCAAAAGTCAACAAAAAGGCATTTTAAGTCAAAGACCATAACTTGAGATTGGTAAATCAAAATGACATGGGACCAAAGTCATTGGTTAGAGGACTTCAAGACCTTTCCAAAATGTCCAAGAACATGTTCATATGATCAAAATTGAGCAAGATATGCATTGGAGAAGTTGGGTAATTTTTGTGAAATGACCAAAGTCAACTATCCTTGAAACTTCAATTTGTGACAAAAGGGCCCACTTTTTTCCACTTGGTTCAGCCTTGTCATGCCACCCACGTGTCCCATGACCCATTACAAGACCAAACATTTATTTTTTTCATTTTTATTTAATTTTTATGGATTTAATTCACTTTAATCCATAATAATTCAAATAAAAATCAAAAAATGATTTAAATGGTATCTTTGAGTTTTGAATAACTTTTATATGTCATGAATCACATACCAAATTCGTGCCAAGCCTATTATGAGCATGAAATTCAAATTTTGAACAAAAATGGCAAATTCTTTAATGGTGGTTATGGAAAAATCTCAAACATCATTGCATTGGTTTTAAGGCTCCTAAAGTCACTTGATTACATTCATACACATATATGCAATCGTTCCAGACCAAAGGCATGACCTAGAACTCTCTCAAACGGCCAAACTAAATTCTAAAAACTTGAAGAAAATTTGCAAATTGAAATCCACTTTTCAGCACGATTCAAGGCCTTTTCTTGATCAAAACACATTCCTTACACCCCCAGGAATCTTTTGCAACCAGAAATAAGCCCTAAAGCTCCAGGAAACGCCATTCACAGTCATACGGTTCATCACTCTTTTTCAAAATCATAATCATCAATTCATGCGTTTTTAACATTTTTCATTGATTGTATTGTGTTCAGAGGATCCACGCGAAACTATTAGTGTAATTTAATTTGATTATAATGCCCTGGAATCAAAACTACCATTAACGAATCCTAGGGTTTAAGAGCTTGTGATTTGGGGCTTTTCCCATACTGTAAAATCAGAACTCTAAACACCCATGGTTGAAACCGACTTGATTAGACAAACACAAAACATACCTCGCACCCTTTTTATATAGCTCAGGGGCCTAATCGCTATTTTTAATGTTTGCATTTTGTGGGGGTTTAAAACCCCCGCTATGTGTTTTATATTTCTGCAGATTTCAACGAAGAAGATGAGGTGTGGAAGGATGGGATTGGCTGATTCAAATGGGCGCGCGCTTTTTTCTTTTTGTTCAGCATATAGTGTGCTTATTTCATATTATGTTTTTTTCTTATTATTCTAACAAACGCGCATGAGTGGTGCAGTGGCTGGAAATGTGCTTGGTATTCGTTGGGACCTGGGTTCGATCCCCAGGTCCCCCTAACGCGTTATATTATTTTTCTTCTCATACTTGCTTGCAGCGTTCCAAAAGAAGGCATATCATGCACCTCATCCAGGAGGGCGCCAAGTGGCCTCAGAAGCAGATCCAAGGGCCAGAAAATGATGAGCACCATGCTCAGGAGTCAACACAGGCGCAGGCAATCTGCAAAGTCAAACAAAGCTGGCTTCTTGATGGGCCTCAATTCCATTAACACTCCCAATTCTGGCCCATACCCCCCCTTGGGTTTGCAATTTTATTTTGTCATTTTATATTTTATTTGTCTTATTTTTATTTTTTCCTTTTATTAACTATTAACATAATTAATATTTTTATAAAAAAAAATCAAAAAAAAGAACTAATATTATTATTATTATTAATTTCATTTTATTTTTTGTAAATAAATACTAATAAATTGAGTTAAGTTTAATTAGGCAACTTTAACTTTTTTTTCTTAATAACTAAAATAAATTTAGAATTAGGTTTTTTTTTTTTTTTACTTTTAATTTTATTTCCTTTTATTTTATTTCATTAAAAAACATAAAAATACAAAAACATTTTTTCTTTTAATAAATAAATTAATTAATTTAATCATTAGTTTTAATCTCAGTTAATCACAAAAAAGACAAAAAAAATTCATTTCTTTTCTTAAAAGGGTCAAAACCCTTAGGACGTTCCCGATTTAATTTTTTCACGCGCATTTATTTTATTTTGATTATTTATTTAACTGTCTCCAGCTATGTAATAGTTAATTAGGAATTTTACCGCTTTATTTAAATTTCTCGCACTTTATTTTACAAAACGGGTCTTTGTTTTTTTTGGCGATGTATAGACCCGCGCCTTATAATAGTTAGAATTTACATTTCTGCAATTTACTTTCCGCACCCCTAACTGTTAAATGCATGAAAGAATGTATGTAAATAAAATTAATCCGTAGCTCACAAATAACATGTACAAAGACAAATAACTGAAAAACAACACACAAAGCACATGCCACTCCTAGGGTATGCTTCACTCGTTGCCTCGAAACGTGGTCATCAAGTATAGGGTGTCTTAAAGGTCGCCCTTCTGTCCAAAAGATCCAGTTGCCTCGAAATGGTTGCCTCGGATAAAAAGGATCTAGGACGTTAGGGTTACCACTAAGATGTCCTACCATTGCTTCAGTGACCACACTGTCCCGATAATCGAATTGACCCGAACACCTCCAACGATGGTGCTACCTACCCCTCAATGGTGGGATAGCACTATCTAAAGGACTCTTACACAGCTTAATTCCTTATAGTAGGTAGATTCTCTTAAGTACTTGCTCTTTTCAAACAAACAAAAACAACTTTGCGCACCCGCACTTTCTAAAAGTTTTCAAACAAATTTTTCATACACTCTTGAGGACTGATACAAGAGTTACTTAGAAATTTTTCAAACGAACTTTTTCAAAACCCACACACACTTGAAAAGCAAACAAATTTTGAAAACATAAGAGCAAGTACCTAAGAGCCCGTGGATAACCACGGATAGAAAGGGTGCTAACACCTTCCCTTTCTATAAATCTACCTCCCGAATCGAGAAACATTCTCAAAGAAGGAATTTTGCTGTGCTTTTGTCCTTTCCATGTTGGATAACATAAAAGACAGTGGCGACTCTTGCTTACCGCGACATTTCGCGAAACCAGCTTAAAAAAACAGTCAGTTCTTATTTCCACCGATCACAGAACTGGTGACTCTGCTGGGGATATAAAAGTGAGGTGTACCTTAGGATTAGATCATACTTATGTCTTCAATTGCTTTGCTTTGATTGCTTTATATTTGTGGGCTTTGCATCGGAGTTTCATAGATCCTAACCCGGATCTGGGGATACCCTTTTAGGTAGCATAAGCTGTGAGGGACCTGTCCGGCATAGACCGACACGGGTGAAGCAGTGGCTACGTTGGTGTGGCGCCTTGGTCTGTACCGATATCCCTTGTGTTGCAATAAGGAGAATATGGGTATTCTGAGGAGTCATTAAGCACCAACCGACCTTAGAACCCTAATGTGACCCAACTTGGCCATAGAACAGTAGCAGTATGCTACACCCATTGAGGCTAAACTCTCGCGATGGTTCTGGCCGCAAGAAAAGATTGCGACGCTGGAGTTATGACCGATTGAGGGTAGTCAGTGATATTGGGATCCTCTAGAACCCGGTTACTTTTGATAGGACAAGTCTTAACCAACGAAACCGAAAGAGGGTAGTACCTGAACTCCATGCTGGCCTAAACTCTAAGGGTTGTCTGGTGTGACTTGTGTGCCTTATCATGTTTGCCTTTGTGAATATTTGTGGTGTGCTTTACCATAACATCATACCATCATACCATTGCATGCATCCTGCATAAGGACTGACCTATTTCAAAGACAAGAGGGTTTCACCTTTGCTCTGTTTTGTAGGACATCATGATGCCTGTGCGAAGGAACACTATCCGGCTCAACTTTGTTCACCCACCTGATTTGCTTAAAGAGTTGGTTGACAGAATTCCAAACACTCCTTCCTTCATCCAGAGGCATGGTTCTCTTCTCGGTTTAGTCACTTCAAAGTGGGACCAACAACTGATGAGTGTCTTGACCCAGTTTTATGATCCCTTGTACAATTGCTTCACCTTTCAAGACTTCCAGTTGGTCCCTACCCTGGAAGAATTCTCTGATTTGCTTGGTATCCCTATCTTAGATCAGACTCCCTTCACTGGTTGGGAAAAGGCTCTTAGACTTGAGGAGATTGCAGCAGCCCTTCCTTTGACCAACAAGGAGGTAATGGACAACTGGGTGACTAGGAGTGGAGTTAAGGGCTTCTTGGCTAAGTTTCTGATTGGTAAGGCTAACAGTTTCTGGAATGACTTAGACTTCAGGGCGTACGAGGACATTCTGGTTCTCTTAATCTATGGTCTAGTATTGTTTCCAAATCCTGATAACTTTGTCAATATCAATGCCATAAGGATCTTCATGTCTCGGAACCCTGTACCCACTCTCTTGGGTGATATCCTGCAACAAATCTAAGCTCGTACTTCCCGAAGACGAGGAACTCTATGGTGTTGTACTCCTTTGTTAGTGAGGTGGTTTATTTCGCACCTCCCCAAGTTCGTGCTGAAGAACCAAGAAGGAAGAGGCTGGGCTCATAGGTTAATGTCTCTCACTGATAATGACATCATTTGGACTCTCAGAGGTTTAGATGAGGTGGTTGTTATTGATCTTTGCGGAGAGTATCCTAATGTTCCATTGATTGGTACTCAGGGCGAAATCTCTTATAATCCATGTTTAGCTCTCCGTCAGTTTGGAAGAGCCAGAAGAGCAGGGCCTCATGCGATGTTGGTACCTCACATCAGTTTTGAGTTTCAGGTAGATAGTGACGAACTGCGCCATAGATTCATCAAAGCTTGGGACAGAATTCACAAAGCTGACCCGCATGAGTTGGGACCGAAGACTTCTCTACCAATGGAACCCTATTACAGATGGGTCTGCATCCGTGCTCAGAAGTTAGGTATGCCATATGAAGCTGTCAGGCCTATCATTCTTGAAATTCCTGATAGAGACGGGGTTCCTCCAACCATACTCCCTCCTCAGATACCCATTGATGTTGATACACTAAAGAGGTCTTGGGCGCAACTACAGGAAGAGCGGGATTATTATCGGGAAAAATTCAACGAACAGGAACAGAAGATCCAGAAGCTGACCAAGCAATTGGAGAACGAGCGGATCATGAATGACTACATCCGTACTGAGAAAAGGAGGCCATGGGAGCACTGATGGGCTTTGGATGTTTTCCTTACAGCTTTTATTTCCTTTTTCAGTATTTTCGTTCCTGTAACGCCTAAGGGCAATTTGTTGAACAATTTAAATTCCAAAGTTTATATCTAATAAAGTGTGTTCCTTTTGTCTACAAAGTTGATTCCCGATTGTCTTTGAAAACATAATTCATACACATTTCATTCATCATATGCATCACAGGTACCCTTTTTCTACAGGTTGCTTAATCTTCTTCGCTGTTTATTTCAGCACTCAATCATCATGAATCCTGAATCAAATACTGAACAAGCTATCAAGGCCCTCCAGGCCCAGAATGCTCAGTTTCAAGAGATGGTCATGAACTTGGCCCAGGGACAACAGGAGTTGAAGGCTTTGCTCCTGAAGAAGAAGAAGAAGAAGAAGAGGATTGTGCTGTTCAACACTGGACGCAGACTCGGGAATACAGTGCAGAATGAAGCTGAGAGGACTACTCCATCTGTGGGGGAAGGCAGTCACCAAGGGAGAGAGGTTCCTAGTCATGTGGTCTCTGACATCGAGACAGACTTCAACGATGAACAATACCCTTCTGCTGAGGACCGGTACAAACAGCTGGAGGACAGGTTAAATGCTATGGAGATTCAACGTGTGCCTGGGTTGGATTTCGGAGACTTAGGATTATCTTCTGGGGTGGTGATCCCACACAAGTTCAAGGCGCCTGCCTTTGTGAAGTACGACGGGGCTTCTTGTACTAAACTGCACCTCCGTTCTTATGTAAGGAAGATCCAACCTTACACTGCAGACAAGAACTTGTGGATCCATTTCTTCCAGGAGAGTCTTTCAGGGACTCATCTCGAATGGTTCTATCAGCTGGATGGAACCAACATTCGTAACTGGGAGGACTTGGCTACTGCTTTTTACAAGCAGTATCAGTACAATTCCGACCTCGCTCCCACGCGTACCCAACTCCAGGGTATGTCACTGGGAACGGGTGAAGGTTTCAAGGAGTACGCACAGAAATGGAGAGACCTGGCTGGTAGGGTGCAGCCACCGTTGACGGATCGTGAACTAGTGGACATGTTCTTGGGGACCCTATCTGGTCCATTTTTCAACCACCTGATTGGTAATTCCTCTGCCGGGTTTACAGACCTGATCCTGACTGGTGAAAGGATCGAAGCTGGTATCAAATCGGGGAAGATACAGAAGAGTGCCTCCTCAAGCTCTGAAAAGAAGCCCTTCAAGAAAGAAGCTAGTGCTGTGTATGGTCCCAGAAGACAGAACAAACCGGAACGCCGCCAAGCTGTTAACACGGTGGTAATTTCTAAGCCTGCTGCTGCTCCTCAACAATACAACCAGCCAAGAGTTGAGAGGCCCAAAAGACAGTATACTCGGCTCAGCATGACCCTCTCTCAGATATTGCCGCAACTGCTGTCAACCAGCCTGGTAACTGTCAAGGAAGCTCCGAAGGTGGTAAACACAGCATCTCCGAAGTACAACCCCAACGCTCGCTGCGCTTATCACTCTGATAGCCCGGGGCATAACACAAATGATTGTTGGGCTCTAAGGAATAAGGTTCAAGACCTTATTGATGCTAAAGAGGTACAGTTCGAGGCGCCCGAGAGGCCTAATGTGGTGACAGCTCCCATGCCCAACCATGGAGTAAATGCTATTGGGGATGAAGACGAAGTGGAAGAATCCGAATTTAACAGCTGGATCAACCCAACGACCAACGGTGGACCAAGCAACTGGACTGCCAAAGACTCCATACCTTTTACTTTTGTCACTCAGTAATGAACTTCTTTGTTTTGAATTTGTAACGAACAATATTAAACTTTATGGCCCGGTGTCTTACCCGGGGCACCGTGGCTTCATTTGTGAGGGCTTTTGTGTGTCACCTTCATATATCATGAATAAAAGCATTGGACGTTTTTTACATTTCAAATCTTGTGCTCCCTTTCTTTCTTTGCATATTGCAAAACAGCTATATTTACACACACTCACTTATACAGGTTCCCATCCACTCCGGATCTCACTGGTAACGACTCTGTTACCGCCAGTTATGACTTCGAAAATCCGATCAACTTAGCTGAAGACGAAGGTGAAGATGATTGCGAAGTGCCTGGTGAGCTTGCAAGACTGTTACTCTAGGAAGAGAGGGCCATTCAGCCACATGAAGAGCCAGTGGAAACGGTAAATCTGGGTACTGAGACAGACAGAAAGGAAGTCAAGATTGGTGCCAATCTGGAGCTTAGTGTGAAACAACGGTTGATTCAGATGCTGGATGACTACATGGAAGTCTTCGCCTGGTCTTACGAAGACATGCCTGGGTTGGATACTGACATTGTGGTTCATCACCTGTCTATCAAGGAAGACTGCCCTCCGGTTAAACAGAAGGTCCGCCGTATGCGTCCAGAGATGTCCGAGAAAATCAAAGCCGAGGTTATGAAACAATTTGACGCCGGTTTTCTTGCAGTAACTTCTTACCCTCAGTGGGTTGCCAACGTGGTTCCAGTGCCAAAGAAAGATGGTAAGGTCCGAATGTGTGTTGATTACAGGGATTTGAACAGGGCAAGCCCTAAGGATGATTTCCCTCTGCCTCACATCGATGTTCTGGTTAACAATACTGCTCAGCATAAGGTGTTCTCCTTCATGGACGGTTTCTCCGGATATAATCAAATCAAGATGGCTCCCGAAGACATGGAGAAGACCACTTTTGTTACTCAGTGGGGCACCTTTTGCTACAAGGTCATGCCTTTTGGGTTGAAGAATGATGGGGCAACCTACCAACATGCCATGGTTGCTTTGTTTCATGACATGATCCATCATGAGATAGAAGTGCATGTCGACGATATGATTGCAAGGTCTCAAACTGAGGAGGAACACCTTGACCATCTACAAAAGCTGTTTGACCGTCTGAAGTTGTACAAGCTGAGGTTGAACCCAAACAAGTGCACCTTTGGGGTGAGATCTGGAAAATTGTTAGGTTTCATCGTGAGCGACAAAGGTATTCAAGTGGACCCTGCCAAGGTGAAAGCCATACAAGAGATGCCATCTCCCAAGACAGAGAAAGAAGTCAGAGGCTTTCTAGGACGGCTGAATTATATCGCCCGATTCATCTCGCACCTAACTGCTACCTGTGAACCAATCTTCAAGCTACTGAAGAAAGATCAAATAGTACGTTGGAACGATGAATGTCAGGCCGCTTTCGACAGAATCAAAGAGTATCTCCAAGAACCACCCATTCTTATGCCACCGGTTGAAGGGAGACCTCTAATACTATACTTGACAGTACTTGACAACTCAATGGGGTGTGTGCTGGGGCAGCATGACGAGTCTGGCCGAAAAGAGCATGTTATTTATTACCTTAGCAAAAAGTTTACCGACTGTGAGACCCGATACTCACTGCTCGAGAAAACTTGTTGCGCTTTGGTATGGGCTTCTCGCCGGCTGAGACAGTATATGTTGACTCACACTACTCTGTTGATTTCAAAAATGGATCCGATCAAGTACATATTCAAAAAGCCTGCTATGTCTGGAAGAATAGCAAGATGGCAGATGATCTTAACAGAATACGACATCCAGTACACGACCCAGAAGGCAATCAAGGGAAGTGTACTGGCAGACCATTTGGCACACCAGGCAGTGGACGACTACCAATCTATGAACTTTGCATTTCCAGACGAGAATATCATGGTAGTGACTGATTGTGAAGTACCTGGACCGGATGAAGGACCTGAGGAAGGATCCCGATGGTCTATGAACTTTGACGGAGCCTCGAACGCTTTGGGTAATGGCATTGGCGCCGTGATCATATCCCCTAAAGGCACTCATACTCCACTCACTGCCCGACTATGTTTCAACTGCACCAACAACATGGCGGAGTATGAGGCATGCATCATGGGTCTTCAAGCTGCAATTGACTTAAGGATCAAGTTTCTGAGTGTCTTCAGAGATTCCGCTCTCGTGATCAATCAGATCAAAGGCGAGTGGGATACGAAACACCCAAATCTTATTCCTTACAAAGAGTATGTGTTGACGTTGATTCCCCACTTCGAGGAGATAACTTTTGAACACTTCCCAAGAGAGGAGAACCAATTGGCGGACGCGTTAGCTACAATGTCTTCCATGTTCAAAGTCAAATGGGACAACGAGGCTCCCCGGATCATTATCTGGAAGTTAGACGAACCTGCACATTGCTGTGATCTCGAGGCTGAAGAGGTAACTGAGAAACCTTGGTATCATGAAGTAAAGAGGTACTTGGAAGCTCAAGAATACCCCGAGGGTGCATCCATCAATGACAAGAAGTTCCTGAGAAGGTTCGCAGCCAAGTTCTTCCTCAGCAATGGCATTCTATACAAGCGAAACCATGATTCAACTTTACTGCGTTGTGTGGATAAGACTGAAGCAGAAAAGATAATGGCAGAGCTGCATGAAGGCACCTTCGGAACACACTCCAGTGGACATACTATGGCAAAGAAAATCCTTCGGGCAGGATATTTCTGGTCCACAATGGAAGCTGACTGTTACCAACATTCTCAGACGTGTCACAAATGCCAGATTTATGCTGATAAGGTAAACGTTCCTCCAGTACCTCTGAATGTCCTGACAGCACCTTGGCCTTTTGCAATGTGGGGCATTGATATGATCGGTGAGATCAGACCTACGGCATCCAACGGGCATCGCTTCATCCTGGTAGAAATTGATTACTTCACAAAGTGGGTTGAAGCAGCTTCCTATGCTACCGTAACCAAGAACGTCGTGGCACGGTTCATTCGGCACAACCTAATCTGTAGATACGGTGTCCCAGAAAGGATCATTACGGACAATGGTACCAATCTTAACAATAAGATGATCACTGAGCTCTGCGAGCAATTCAAGATACAGCACCACAACTCTTCTCCCTATCGGCCGAAGATGAATGGAGCTGTCAAAGTAGCAAATAAGAATATCAAGAAGATTGTGCAGAAGATGACAGTGACCTATAAAGATTGGCACGAGATGTTACTGTTTGCTCTTCATGGGTACCGTACCTCAGCAAGGACGTCAACCGGGGCAACACCCTTTTCCTTGGTCTATGGCATGGAGGCAGTCTTGCCTATTGAAGTCCAGATACCCTCTCTCCGGATAATGAAGGATGCAGATCTGAGCGAAGATGACTGGATCCAGACTCGACTTGATCAATTAAACCTAATCGACGAAAAGAGACTCACTGCTATTTGTCATGGTCAGACGTACCAAAAACGGATGATCAGGGCATTTAACAAGAAAGTCAGACGACAAGAGTATCAAGTCGGAGACCTGGTAATCAAGCACATCATTCTTCCTCAAATTGATCCCAGGGGCAAATGGACCCCTACGTACGAAGGGCCATTTGTGGTTAAACATATCTTCTCAGGAGGAGCTATGATTCTAACCACCATGGACGGTGACGACCTTCCTCACCCCGCCAATGCAGACATAGTAAAAAGATACTACGCATGAACAAAGACCCGCTAGGTTGACATACCTAGGCAAAAATAAGGGCTTCCCGGCGAACCAAAAGGGTTCGGGCAAAAATAAGGGATGAAATGAAAAAAACCTGTACACCCGGCAAGTCGAAAACCTGAAAGGGAGGCTTGGGCAAAAATGGGTATCCCGGTGGACTGAAAACCCGAAAGGGCGGTCCAGGCAAAAGTTAGGGATAAAGCGTAATACTATGTCTCATTGGATCACCCTGCATCCAGAATTCGGCATCAACTATCAGGTTCAGACGGCATTAATCAATCATCTTCATCTTTAACTAAGCAGTAAAGTGATGAGACGCTTGAAGACATAAAGGCTATAGCAGAGTTGGAACCCAGTGGGATTATTTTCACATAGCTGTTTTATTTCTTTGTACAAAATTGTATAAACTCTATGTTGTTCGGAGGCGTTCTCTTACTAGGACGTCAACCTCTTGTACATAAACGCCTATTTACAGGCAAATTTCAAAATCAATACAAATTCACTTTTCAGACAAATTGCCAACTGTTTTTCCTTTATCTGTTTTGTTTTGCGAAGAACGTCCAATGTTCATTTTTGATATATGCATTTGACACTAATTGCTAACTCATAAATATTTGCATACGAAACAAAGGACTAATTACATGTGACATTAGAAACAGGGGAAATAATAAGTTGTCTAAGCGATCTAGTTGCTCTGTCCACCAAGGTACTAAGGTAAGTTCGGCTGAAGAATGTAACCAAGATATCTTCACTCCCCGCAGAGTAGGACAGGATTCAACAGTACTCTCCTCCGAGCAGAGTTGGTCCCCCGTAAGCCCTGGAAACGCACAATATCTCTAGCAAGTCAGTAATACTCTCCCCAAGCAGAGTTAATCTACTGTCAGTCTTAAGGAAGTTGGGTATCCCCAGAAAATCTCAACATTCCCCAGCGGAGTATACAGATATTCCTAAGCAAGCATCCCCGGCAGTCTTGTTCTAAGATTGTTCCCCGGCGGAATACCAGACACCCCAGTGGAACCATTCCCCAGTACAGTCCAAAGTCTCCCCAGGAGAGTTGAATCAATCTCCCCAGTATGAAGCTTAGCCCCAGTAGATTCTGGAAGCTTATCCCCTGCAGAGCACGAAAGCGTCTCCCCGGCTTTATTCAAAGGTTATTCCCTACCAGGGTATAACTGGGTTATCCTCAGCTAATTGCCACGGAAAGATCGTCCTCAGCGAAGTTGTTCCTATCCCCAGCGGAGTTCATCAAATTCCTTAACAAAGCTTATCAACGGTATCCCCAGCGGAGTTCTCATCAAAAACCTCAGCGAAGTATCTCTTCCCACAGAGCATTCCCCGCAGAGTAATATCTCCAACAAGTTTATTCCCCAACGGAGTCATCCTCTCCTACCGGTTTATTCTTGCAATCATCATCCGCAGCGGAACAAAGAACGCTACTCTTCCGACATCAGCCCATGATTCAAATTCCCGGCATTCGTCAAGTATTTATTTTCCTAGACGAAAATACATTCATAAACATTACATTATCATACACCACAATGCATGCACATACGCATCATATAACATAATCTCATTTATTCTTGAGAACATCATGACATCATGCACTTCATACATCATGACATTGCATACAACTGATGTTTTACCTTTTCAGGAAAAAGATCAATCCAAAGATAACTACTATCAACTGTCGCAATTCCAGATTCGATACCTGTATCTAGCCAGGGAATATCTGTTGACGACTAATTCCAGATTCGATTCCTGTATCCAGCCAGGGCACGTCTGAAGAGTTTGAAGATTCGGTTCCTGTATCCAGCCAGGGCATATCTGTTGACGACTATTTCCAGATTCGATTCCTGTATCCAGCCAGGGCACGTCTGAAGAGTTTGAAGATTCGATTCCTGTATCCAGCCAGGGCATATCTGTTGACGACTAACTCCAGATTCGATTCCTATATCCAGCCAGGGCACGTCTGAAGAGTTTGAAGATTCGATTCCTGTATCCAGCCAGGGCATATCTGTTGACGACTAATTCCAGATTTGATTCCTGTATCCAGCCAGGGCACGTCTGAAGAGTTTGAAGATTCGATTCCTGTATCCAGCCAGGGCATATATGTTGATGACTATTTCCAGATTCGATTCCTGTATCCAGCCAGAGCACGTCTGAAGAGTTTGAAGATTCGATTCCTGTATCCAGCCAGGGCATATCTGTTGACGACTAATTCCAGATTCGATTCCTGTATCCAGCCAGGGCACGTCTGAAGAGTTTGAAGATTCGATTCCTGTATCCAGCCAGGGCATATCTGTTGACGACTAATTCCAGATTCGATTCCTGTATCCAGCCAGGGCACGTCTGAAGAGTTTGAAGATTCGATTCTTGTATCCAGCCAGGGCATATCTATTGACGACTAATTCCAGATTCGATTCCTGTATCCATCCAGGGCACGTCTGAAGAGTTTGAAGATTCGATTCCTGTATCCAGCCAGGGCATATCTGTTGACGACTAATTCCAAATTCGATTCCTGTATCCAGCCAGGGCACGTCTGAAGAGTTTGAAGATTCGATTCCTGTATCCAGCCAGGGCATATCTGTTGACGACTAATTCCAGATTCGATTCCTGTATCCAGCCAGGGCACGTCTGAAGAGTTTGAAGATTCGATTCCTGTATCCAGCCAGGGCATATCTGTTGATGATTATTTCCATATTCGATTCCTGTATCCAGCCAGGGCACGTCTGAAGAGTTTGAAGATTCGATTCCTGTATCTAGCCAGGGCATATCTGTTGACGACTAATTCCAGATTCGATTCTTGTATCCAGCCAGGGCATATCTGTTGACGACTAATTCCAGATTCGATTCCTGTATCCAGCAAGGGCACGTCTGAAGAGTTTGAAGATTTGATTCCTGTATCCAGCCAGGGCATATCTGTTGACGACTAATTCCAGATTCGATTCCCGTATCTAGCCAGGGCACGTCTGAAGAGTTTGTAGATTCGATTCCTGTATCCGGCCAGGGCATATCTACATAAAGAGTTTGGAGATCAACCCTTGTAACAGGCCAGGTAATTATCTTTCTTTCTCAGGTACGCAAGTTCTCTCTAAGGAATCTCTTACGCGATCGACACCTAGATGGCATCTATAAGCCCATCCTCCCATTACAGTTCCAAATGGCATCTATAAGCCCATTCTCGACAAGGTTCTGTCACACCTCTAGATGGCATCTATAAGCCCATCCTCCTATCCACCATCTCTCCAAATGGCATCTGTAAGCCCATTCCCCGACATCACACTGCTGGTACTCTACTATGTAAGTGCAAATTTCTGGGCACTCTAGTGTTCAATCATCTTCCACCTTCGGATCACGAAAGGCACGCAAGCCAATCTACATCCTCAGGTCTAAGAATATTGAACAGGGGCAACTGTTGTACCCCAAAATTTTCCCTCCCATATTCTTCAAAGTTTTGACAAGCATCACCTCAAAGGGTTCAAAGTCTACTCAAGGGCTACACAGTCAACCACCCTCCTAAGCCAGTCAAACTAGGGTTTTGGTTCTTGCAAAGAAGTTTAGGTTTTCAATGGCTCAATCAATTCACATATGCCTATACACATTGTCAAGCATCTACATGCCAAGTTTCAAGGCTCACAAGGTCAAATTGCACAGTCAAAAGCCCTAATTGCTTCACAGTCAACTGTAGGGGTAAAATGGTCATTTGGAAGTCAAAAGTCAAAATTTTTGGTCAACATCTTATTTTAAAGCCACAATCATCATTTGATCAATTCTTGATCATGATTTCACAAGAATGGCTCAAAAATCATCAAGATGCAAAAGTTTATATTTTTGGACAGCTGAAAAGTCAACTGTAACTTGACCAAGGCATAACTCTTTCATGGTCCATCAGAAAAATCCCATCCAATTCTCATTTTGAAGGGGATGACATTTCCTACAACTCATATTCACATTCCAAGTCCAAGAAATGCTCTCACAAAAAGTTATCAATTTCAACATTATAGGTCATTTTCAAAAGTCAACAAAAAGGCATTTTAAGTCAAAGACCATAACTTGAGATTGGTAAATCAAAATGACATGGGACCAAAGGCATTGGTTAGAGGACTTCAATACCTTTCCAAAATGTCCAAGAACATGTTCATATGATCAAAATTGAGCAAGATATGCATTGGAGAAGTTGGGAAATTTTTGTGAAATGGCCAAAGTCAACTATCCTTGAAACTTCAATTTTTGACAAAAGGGCCCACTTTTTTCCACTTGGTTCATCCTTGTCATGCCACCCACGTGTCCCATGACCCATTACAAGACCAAACATTTATTTTTTCATTTTTATTTAATTTTTATGGATTTAATTCACTTTAATCCATAATAATTCAAATAAAAATCAAAAAATGAGTTAAATGGTATCTTTGAGTTTTGAATAACTTTTATATGTCATGAATCACATACCAAATTCGTGCCAAGCCTATTATGAGCATGAAATTCAAATTTTGAACAAAAATGGCAAGTTTCTTTAATGGTGGTTATGGAAAAATCTCAAACATCATTGCATTGGTTTTAAGGCTCCTAAAGTCACTTGATTACATTCATACACATATATGCAATTGTTCCAGACCAAAGGCACGACCTAGAACTCTCTCAAACGGCCAAACTAAATTCCAAAAACTTGAAGAAAATTTGCAAATTGAAATCCACTTTTCAGCACGATTCAAGGCCTTTTCTTGATCAAAACACATTCCTTACACCCCCAGGAATCTTTTGCAACCAGAAATAAGCCCTAAAGCTCCAGGAAACGCCATTCACAGTCATACGGTTCATCACTCTTTTTCAAAATCATAATCATCAACTCATGCGTTTTTAACATTTTTCATTGATTGTATTGTGTTCACAGGATCCACGCGAAACTATTAGTGTAATTTAATTTGATTATAATGCCCTGGAATCGAAACTACCATTAACGAATCCTAGGGTTTCAGAGCTTGTGATTTGGGGCTTTTCCCATACTGTAAAATCAGAACTCCAAACACCCATGGTTGAAACCGGCTTGATGAGACAAACACAAAACATACCTCGCGCCCTTTTTATATAGCTCAGGGGCCTAATCGCTATTTTTAATGTTTGCATTTTGTGGGGGTTTAAAACCCCCGTTATGTGTTTTATATTTTTGCAGATTTCAACGAAGAAGATGAGGCGTGGAAGGATGGGATTGGCTAATTCAAATGGGCGTGCGCTTTTTTCTTTTTGTTCAGCATATAGTGTGCTTATTTCATATTATGTTTTTTTCTTATTATTCTAACAAACGCGCATGAGTGGTGCAGTGGCTGGAAATGTGCTTGGTATTCGTTGGGACCTGGGTTCGATCCCCAGGTCCCCCTAACGCGTTATATTATTTTTCTTCTCATACTTGCTTGCAGCGTTCCAAAAGAAGGCATATCATGCACCTCATCCAGGAGGGCGCCAAGTGGCCTCAGAAGCAGATCCAAGGGCCAAAAAATGATGAGCACCATGCTCAGGAGTCAACACATGCGCAGGCAATCTCCAAAGTCAAACAAAGCTGGCTTCTTGATGGGCCTCAATTCCATTAACACTCCCAATTCTGGCCCATACCCCCCCCCCCCCCTTAGGTTTGCAATTTTATTTTGTCATTTTATATTTTATTTGTCTTATTTTTATTTTTTTCCTTTTATTAACTATTAACATAATTAATATTTTTATAAAAAAAAATCAAAAAAAAGAACTAATATTATTATTATTATTAATTTCATTTTATTTTTTGTAAATAAATACTAATAAATTGAGTTAAGTTTAATTAGGCAACTTTAACTTTTTTTTCTTAATAACTAAAATAAATTTAGAATTAGGTTTTTTTTTTTTAACTTTAATTTTATTTCCTTTTATTTTATTTCATTAAAAAACATAAAAATACAAAAACATTTTTTCTTTTAATAAATTAATAAATTAATTTAATCATTAGTTTTAATCTCAGTTAATCACAAAAAAGACAAAAAAATTCATTTCTTTTCTTAAAAGGGTCAAAACCCTTAGGACGTTCCCGATTTAATTTTTTCGCGCGCATTTATTTTATTTTGATTATTTATGTAACTGTCTCCAGCTATGTAATAGTTAATTAGGAATTTTACCGCTTTATTTAAATTTCTCGCACTTTATTTTACAAAACGGGTCTTTGTTTTTGTTGGCGATGTATAGACCCGCGCTTTGTAATAGTTAGAATTTACATTTCTGCAATTTACTTTCCGCACCCCTAACTGTTAAATGCATGAAAGAATGTATGTAAATAAAATTAATCCGTAGCTCACAAATAACATGTACAAAGACAATTAACTGAAAAACAACACACAAAGCACATGCCACTCCTAGGGTATGCTTCACTCGTTGCCTCGAAACGTGGTCATCAAGTATAGGGTGTCTTAGAGGTCGCCCTTCTGTCCAAAAGATCCAGTTGCCTCGAAACGGTTGCCTCGGATAAAAAGGATCTAGGACGTTAGGGTTACCACTAAGATGTCCTACCATTGCTTCGGTGACCACACTGTCCCGATAATCAAATTGACCCAAACACCTCCAACGATGGTGCTACCTACCCCTCAATGGTGGGATAGCACTATCTAAAGGACTCTTACACAGCTTAATTCCTTAGAGTAGGTAGATTCTCTTAAGTACTTGCTCTTTTCAAACAAACAAAAACAACTTTTCGCACCCGCACTTTCTAAAAGTTTTCAAACAAATTTTTCATACACTCTTGAGGACTGATACAAGAGTTACTTAGAAATTTTTCAAACGAACTTTTTCAAAACCCACACACACTTGAAAAGCAAACAAATTTTGAAAACATAAGAGCAAGTACCTAAGAGCCCGTGGATAACCACGGATAGAAAGGGTGCTAACACCTTCCCTTTCTATAAATCTACCTCCCGAACCGAGAAACATTCTCAAAGAAGGAATTTTGCTGTGCTTTTGTCCTTTCCATGTTGGAGAACATAAAAGACGGTGGCGACTCTTGCTTACCGCAATATTTCGCGAAACCAGCTTAAAAAAATAGTCAGTTCTTATTTCCACCGATCACAGAACTGGCGACTCTGCTGGGGATATAAAAGTCAGGTGTACCTTAGGATTAGATCATACTTATGTTTTCAATTGCTTTGCTTTGATTGCTTTATATTTGTGGGCTTTGCATCGGAGTTTCATAGATCCTAACCCGGATCTGGGGATACCCTTTTAGGTAGCATAAGTTGTGAGGGACCTGTCCAGCGTAAACCGACACGGGTGAAGCAGTGGCTACGTTGGTGTGGCGCCTTGGTCTGTACCGATATCCCTTGTGTTGCAACGAGGAGAATATGGGTCTTCTGAGGATTCATTAAGCACCAACCGACCTTAGAACCCTAATGTGACCCAACTTGGCCATAGAACAGTAGCAGTGTGCTACACCCATTGAGGCTAAACTCTCGCGATGGTTCTGGCTGCAAGAAAAGATTACGACGCTGGAGTTATGACCGATTGAGGGTAGTCAGTGATATTGGGATCCTCTAGAACCCGGTTACTTTTGATAGGACAGGTCTTAACCAACGAAACCGAAAGAGGGTAGTACCTGAACTCCATCCTGGCCTAAACTCTAAGGGTTGTCTGGTGTGACTTGTGTGCCTTATCATGTTTGCCTTTGTGAATATTTGTGGTGTGCTTTACCATAACATCATACCATCATACCATTGCATGCATCCTGCATAAGGACTGACCTATTTCAAAGACAAGAGGGTTTCACCTTTGCTCTGTTTTGTAGGACATCATGATGCCTGTGCGAAGGAACACTATCCGGCTCAACTTTGTTCACCCACCTGATTTGCTTAAAGAGTTGGTTGACAGAATTCCAAACACTGCTTCCTTCATCCAGAGGCATGGTTCTCTTCTCGGTTTAGTCACTTCAAAGTGGGACCAACAACTGATGAGTGTCTTGACCCAGTTTTATGATCCCTTGTACAATTTCTTCACCTTTCAAGACTTCCAGCTGGTCCCTACCCTGGAAGAATTCTCTGATTTTCTTGGTATCCCTATCTTAGATCAGACTCCCTTCACTGGTTGGGAAAAGTCTCTTAGACTTGAGGAGATTGCAGCAGCCCTTCCTTTGACCAACAAGGAGGTAATGGACAACTGGGTGACTAGGAGTGGAGTTAAGGGCTTCTTGGCTAAGTTTCTGATTGGAAAGGATAACAGTTTCTGGAATGACTTAGACTTCAGGGCGTACGAGGACATTCTGGCTCTCTTAATCTATGGTCTAGTATTGTTTCCAAATCCTGATAACTTTGTCAATATCAATGCCATAAGGATCTTCATGTCTCGGAACCCCGTACCCACTCTCTTGGGTGATATCCTGCAACAACTCTATGCTCGTACTGCCCAAAGACGAGGAACTCTGTGGTGTTGTACTCCTTTATTAGTGAGGTGGTTTATTTCGCACCTCCCCAAGTTCGTGCTGAAGAACCAAGAAGGAAGAGGCTGGGCTCATAAGTTAATGTCTCTCACTGATAATGACATCATTTGGACTCTCAGAGGTTTAGATGAGGTGGCTGTTATTGATCGTTACGGAGAGTATCATAATGTTCCATTGATTGGTACTCAGGGCAGAATCTCTTATAATCCATGTTTATCTCTCCGTCAGTTTGGAAGATCCAGAAGAGCAGGGCCTCATGAGATGTTGGTACCTCACATCAGTTTTGAGTTTCAGGTAGATAGTGACGAACTGCGCCGTAGATTCATCAAAGCTTGGGAGGGAATTCACAAAGCTGACCCACATGAGTTGGGACCGAAGACTTCTCTACCAATGGAACCCTATTACAGATGGGTCTGCATCCGTGCTCAGAAGTTAGGTATGCCATATGAAGCTGTCAGGCCTATCATTCTTGAAATTCCTGATAGAGACGGGGTTCCTCCAACCATACTCCCTCCTCAGATACCCACTGATGTTGATACACTAAAGAGGTCTTGGGCGCAACTACAGGAAGAGCGGGATTATTATCGGGAAAAATTCAACGAACAGGAACAGAAGATCCAGAAGCTGACCAAGCAATTGGAGAACGAGCGGATCATGAATGACTACATCCGTACTGAGAAAAGGAGGCCATGGGAGCACTGATGGGCTTTGGATGTTTTCCTTACAGCTTTTATTTCCTTTTTCAGTATTTTCGTTCCTGTAACGCCTAAGGGCAATTTGTTGAACAATTTAAATTCCAAAGTTTATATCTAATAAAGTGTGTTCCTTTTGTCTACAAAGTTGATTCCCGATTGTCTTTGAAAACATAATTCATACACATTTCATTCATCATATGCATCACAGGTACCCTTTTTCTACAGGTTGCTTAATCTTCTTCGCTGTTTATTTCAGCACTCAATCATCATGAATCCTGAATCAACTACTAACAAGCTATCAAGGCCCTCCAGGCCCAGAACGCTCAGTTTCAAGAGATGGTCATGAACTTGGCCCAGGGACAACAGGAGTTGAAGGCTTTGCTCCTGAAGAAGAAGAAGAAGAAGAGGACTGTGTTGTTCAATACTGGACGCAGACTCGGGAATACACTGCAGAATGAAGCTGAGAGGACTACTCCATCTGTGGGGGAAGGCAGTCACCAAGGGAGAGAGGTTCCTAGTCCTGTGGTCTCTGACATCGAGACAGACTTCAACGATGAACAATACCCTCCTGCTGAGGACCGGTACAAACAGCTGGAGGACATGTTAAATGCTATGGAGATTCAACGTGTTCCTGGGTTGGATTTCGGAGACTTAGGATTATCTTATGGGGTGGTGATCCCACACAAGTTCAAGGCGCCTGCCTTTGTGAAGTACGACGGGGCTTCCTGTCCTAAACTGCACCTCCGTTCTTATGTAAGGAAGATCCAACCTTACACTGCAGACAAGATCTTGTGGATCCATTTCTTCCAGGAGAGTCTTTCAGGGACTCATCTCGAATGGTTCTATCAGCTGGATGGAACCAACATTCGTAACTGGGAGGACTTGGCTACTGCTTTTTACAAGCAGTATCAGTACAATTCCGACCTCGCTCCCACGCGTACCCAACTCCAGGGTATGTCACTGGGAACGAGTGAAGGTTTCAAGGAGTACGCACAGAAATGGAGAGACCTGGCTGGCAGGGTGCAGCCACCGTTGAAGGATCGTGAACTAGTGGACATGTTCTTGGGGACCCTATCTGGTCCATTTTTCAACCACCTGATTGGTAATTCCTCTGTCGGGTTTACAGACCTGATCCTGACTGGTGAAAGGATCGAAGCTGGTATCAAATCGGGGAAGATACAGAAGAGTGCCTCCTCAAGCTCTGAAAAGAAGCCCTTCAAGAAAGAAGCTAGTACTGTGTATGGTCCCAGAAGACAGAACAAACCGGAACACCGCCAAGCTGTTAACGCGGTGGTAATTTCTAAGCCTGCTGCTGCTCCTCAACAATACAACCAGCCAAGAGTTGAGAGGCCCAAAAGACAGTATACTCGGCTCAGCATGACCCTCTCTCAGATATTGCCGCAACTGCTGTCAACTAGCCTGGTAACTGTCAAGGAAGCTCCGAAGGTGGTAAACACAGCATCTCCGAAGTACAACCCCAACGCTCGCTGCGCTTATCACTCTGATAGCCCGGGGCATAACACAGATGATTGTTGGGCTCTAAGGAATAAGGTTCAAGACCTTATTGATGCTAAAGAGGTACAGTTCGAGGCGCCCGAGAGGCCTAATGTGGTGACAGCTCCCATGCCCAACCATGGAGTAAATGCTATTGGGGATGAAGACGAAGTGGAAGAATCCGAATTCAACAGCTGGATCAACCCAACGACCAACGGTGGACCAAGCAACTGGACTGCCAAAGACTCCATACCTTTTACTTTTGTCACTCAGTAATGAACTTCTTTGTTTTGAATTTGTAACGAACAATATTAAACTTTATGGCCCGGTGTCTTACCCGGGGCACCGTGGCTTCATTTGTGAGGGCTTTTGTGTGTCACCTTCATATATCATGAATAAAAGCATTGGACGTTTTTTACATTTCAAATCTTGTTCTCCCTTTCTTTCTTTACATATTGCAAAACATCTATATTTACACACACTCACTTATACAGGTTCCCATCCACTCCGGATCTCACTGGTAACGACTCTGCTACCGCCAGTTATGACTTCGAAAATCCGATCAACTTAGCCGAAGACGAAGGTGAAGATGATTGCGAAGTGCCTGGTGAGCTTGCAAGACTGTTACTCCAGGAAGAGAGGGCCATTCAGCCACATGAAGAGCCAGTGGAAACGGTAAATCTGGGTACTGAGACAGACAGAAAGGAAGTCAAGATTGGTGCCAATCTGGAGCTCAGTGTGAAACAACGGTTGATTCAGATGTTGCATGACTACATGGAAGTCTTCGCCTGGTCTTACGAAGACATGCCTGGGTTGGATACTGACATTGTGGTTCATCACCTGCCTACCAAGGAAGACTGCCCTCCGGTTAAACAGAAGGTCCAATGTGGTTCAAAATCAATACAAGTACAACTTTTCAGACAAATTATCCCTTGTTTTTCCTTTTTCTGTTTTGTTTTGCAAAGAACGTCCAATGTTCATTTTTGATATATGCATTTGACATTAATTGCTAATCATGAATATTTGCATGCGAAACAAAAGACTAATTATAGGTTACATCAGAAACAAGGGCAATTTAGAATTGTCTAGGCAGTCTAATTGCTTTGTCCACCAAGGTACCAAGGTAGGTTCGGCTGAAGAATGCAACCAAGTCACCTCAACTCCCCACAGAGTAAGGCAAGATTCAGCAATACTTTCCCCAAGTAGAGATTGGATTCCCGTCAGCCCTGAAAGGGCACAGTATTCCCTTAGCAAGTCAGCGATACTCTCTCCAGGCAGGATCAGTCTACTGTCAACCCTAAAGGAAGTTGGGTATCCCCACAAGATCTCAACATTCCCCAACGGAGTATAGACATTCCTTAGCAAGCATCCCCGGCAGTCTTAATATAAGATTGTTCCCCGGTGGAATACCAGACACCCCAGTGGAGCCATCCCCCAGTGGAGTCAATCTCCCCAGTACAGTCCAAAAGTTTCCCCAAGAGAGTTGAATCATTATCCCCAGCAGGTCTTGAAGCTTATCCCCAGTAGATTCTGGAAGCTTATCCCCTACAGAATACGGACGTCTCTCCCGGACTTTATTCAAAGTTATTCCTCACAAGAGCTTATAACTGGGTTATCCTCGGATAATTACCACGGAAAATTCGTCCTCGGCGAAGTTCTTCCTATCCCCAGCGGAGTTTATCATTGAAATCCCCAGCGGAGTTTATCATTAAAATCCCCAGCGGAGCCCTCATTAAGACCTCAGTGAAGTATCTCTGCCCACAGAGTAATTCCCCTCAGAGTAATCTCTCCAACAAAGTTTATTCCCTAACGGATTCATCTTCTCCTACCGGTTTATTCTTACAACCATCATCCCCAGCGGAAACGAAGAACTCTACTCTTCAACATCGGCCCAGGATTTGATTCCCCGGCCAGTCGTCAAGGATTTATTTTCCTAGATGAAAATACATTCATAGACATTTCATACATCCTGCTTACATACATGATAAAGTGCATACAACACTATCTCATTTTGAGCATCATGACATCGTGCATTTCATACATCATGACATTGCATACAACTGATGTTTTGCCTTTTCAAGAAAAGGTCAATCCAGAGATGATTACTGTCAACTATCGCAATTCCAGATTCGATTCACTGTATCTAGCCAGGGCACATCTGTGAGTGATTGATTGTAGATTCGATACCTGTATCTAGCCAGGGCATATCTGCATGAAGAGTTTGAAGGTCAACCCCTGTAACAGGCCAGGAAATTATCTTTCATTCTCAGGTCAGAGGTCTACACCTGTATCCAGCCATGAAAGCTATCTCTACCAACCTTTTGCAATTCCATATTCGATACTTGTATCCAGCCAGGGCATATCTGTAGACGACAGTTCCAGATTCGATACCTGTATCCAGCCAGGGCATATCTGTAGATAACAGTTCCAGATTCGATTCCTGTATCTAGCCAGGGCACATCTGTGAGCAACCAATTATAGATTCGATACCTGTATCTAGCCAGGGCATATCTGCATGAAGAGTTTGAAGATCAACACCTGTAACAAGTCAGGAAACATCTTCCTCTCTCAAAGTACGCAAGTTCTCGCTAAGGAATCTCTTACGCGATCAACACTTCCAAATGGCATCTATAAGCCCATTCCCGACAAGGTTTTGTCATATCTCCAAATGGCATCTATAAGCCCATCCTCCTATCCATCCTATCTCCAAATGGCATCTATAAGCCCATTCCCGCCATCACATTGCTGATACTCTCCCATGCGAGTGCAAATTTCCGGGCACTCTAAGTGTCCAATCTCCTTTTACCCTCGAGTCACGAAAGGCAAACTTGCCAATCTAATTCTTCAGGTTCAAGAAGATTGAACAGGGGCAACTGTTGTACCCCAAAATTTTCCCTCCCATTTCCTCAATATTTTCTCACCACAAGACCCTTGGAGCTCAAGATCCAGTTAGGGTTTCCTCTGCTCAAGACTCCTCCTTGCACTATTGACCCAAATTAGGGTTTGTGTTTGCACAAAGATGTTTTGACCTAAAATGCCTAAGATGACTTTCATGCTTCATATTGGACTCCCAAGTTTATCCATACCAAGTTTCAAGCCTTGATTCCAATCTTTGCCCAGTCAATTGGACAGTTGACCTAGAAATCAGCTGTATTGGGGAAAAAGTCAACTGTGGTCAATTGACAGTCAAACCCCATGATTTTTGACCCAGATCAACATTATGAACTCATATGGACCATTTGATCAAGTTTGGATCACAATTCCACAAGAAATTTGATCAGATCACCAAAAGGGCAAAATGGTCATTTTTAGGGTTTTGATTGCACAAAGGCAATTTTTGACTGTTTGACCTAACCAATGGCAAACCAAGCTCACATATGGACTCAAGGACCCCATGGAATTGTCTTGACATGTTCAACAAGTTCAAAAGATCCCAAATGCACAAGATTGACAGATGAATTTTCCAGTCAATTGATCAATTTTTGACTGTATACTGAAAAGTCAAACTTTGACTTTTTGGTCAAAATCAAGTGTCAAGATTCATTTTCCATCAAGACATGTCAAATTATGAAACTTATTCACCAAGAAATCAAAAATTGCAAATTAGGGTTTAAAATGAAGAATTTTCATAACTTAGAAATTTTCTAAGTTATGAAAATCCCTAATTTTTTCCTAACTTTGTCCCATTTTTTCACCAAGATAAATTTGGATTCAAGGAAAAGTCAAAACATGAAAGTTGTAGTCCATTGAAAAATCTACAACTTTGATTCACAAAGTTTCCTCAAAAGAATCTTGTAGCTCAAGTTATGATTTTTGGAACAAGGGTGCAAAACATTCTTAACTTAGAAAATTTTGACCTATTCTAGGCAGGATTTTTGCCTAACTTCATGGCCACTTTTCACATGCTTCCACTTGTAATTTCAACTTGCATTACAAATATGGATTATAGTACACATTCCAAGCTTTCCAAAATGTCCAAGAACTCATCAAACAACCTTGTGGTTAGGGAGAATCGAATTTGGCAATATGGGCAAAACTCACTTTGTTCATGAGCCATTTCCATGTTCATAACTTGTGCATTTTCAAACTCAGCATATGCAAGCTACATTACAGGCCTCTAATCTCATTTACACTCCAAAATTAAATGCTAAACCTTTGTGCCAAGATTTTATTCTTTGAGTTTGGTCATTACATAAAGGATTAGTCCTTAATTAGAAAAAGCAATATATCCATTTTTGAAAAGTGGAACTTTATGTCAAGATTGCAATCTTTGAAGTACAATGCAAATCCTTTTGGCACAAGTTCAGGGACATAACACACTGATCAAGACTCAAGTGTGCAGCATATTTGAGGGGCCTGCACAAGTCTAGAAACCAAGTTGACAATTTTTGCTTAAGTTAGAAGAAACCTTGCATTTTGTAACACAACTCTCATTGCTGCAAGAACTAGCTTAGACAAACTTGTTAGACACATCCCAAACAACATAACTGAGCTAAGGCACGACCAAAACACCTTCCAAACCTCATCATTCATCAAAACACCCTCCTACTGCAAAAAACAGAGTCACCTCTGCAGTTGGACTTCTATAACTCAATCCACTCGTGCATTTTTGCTAAAACCAGTTCATACACACTCCATACCACATATACAAGCTATCCCAAACATTGGCACGACCTGTAACACCTCTAACCAACTTCACCATTTTCACTTTTTCTGTTTTGCAGGTTGATTGTCATAGCTTGATTCACTTGGTTTTAAAGCAAGCTAAAGGTTGGAATAGCATCCCTGGACTTCAAGCAAGCTGTACCAATCCTCACCTTGCCTTGAAAGTGCCTCCATTGCCAGACACGATCCAAGCTGAACAGGTAAGTTCATGGACTTCTATCTCTCAATCTAGGAAGAGTTAGCTTTAAGTTTGTGAATGAAAAATGCACTACTCATGGCCCTGAAGCTATACATATCCTCACTTTCCATTTATATTGCATATGCTGAGAGAATTTAAGACCTGAACATTGACAAAAACTTAGGTTAAGAATTAGGGATGGAGAAATTCTCTCTCATTTCTGAGAGTTAGATCAAGTTCTTGGTATGTATGGAATCGTGGCTTGATGCTTGACACTTTTCATGTTATAAGTTTGTGCTAAAAGTCCAGGAATCGGGATGTTTGAACCAGGAGGGAAAGGCGCGCGTTTTTTTTGACATTTTTGTCTGGAGGTTGAAGACAACCTCTCTTGGGCTGGGCCTGAGATATTTTTCCTTTTTGCACTTTCATTTTTCACATGCACCCCCCTGGCCCATTTTGAGTTATATTTGTCATTTTTAATTTTTTCCTTTTGATTTTGTTTCTATATTTTTATTTAAGCATGAAAAAATATTAAAAATATTTTTATCACTTTTTTTATATTTTATTTGATATTTATTTGGTTTCATTTAGTTTTGTACATAAATAAACATAAGTATACTTTTATTTAAAATAACTAAAAATAATACAAACACTTTTATTTTCTGATTTTTATTTTATTTTACCTTTGAAAACATTTTATAAAAAAATATACTTTTTTTGTAAATATTAAATATTTTTATTTTTGTATATATTTAATATATTTAATAAATGATATAGATACTTATATTTATTAGTCTATTTAGGTTAAAAACATAAAAATAATACTTTTTTTATATTAAATATTTAACTTAAAAAATCACTTTTTGACAATATACTTTCTTTTTTATTTATTTATTTGTACATAATTAAATATTGTATTGTATATAAATAATTAATACATTTTATTTAGCAAATTAGGGTTTTTGCCCTAAACCCTAAAAAAATCCAAAAATTAAACCTTTTTATTTTTTTTATTTAGTTGTCACATGAAAAACACTTTTTACATACATATAAAAATCATTTTTTGCATCTTGCATGTTTTTTTTGTATTTTATTAAATTATTGTGCAATTAATAATTTGTATAATTCAATTTGGATGTAATAGCTTAGGTTTTAATTTCTTGCTAAAATATCCCCATTTGAACACTTGTACCCCCCCATCCCATAATTATGTTGTAATAGTTTAGGATTTTAAATTTCGCATTTAAAAGCTTTCTAAAATATACCATGATAGACTTAGGGTTTGTATGCAAAAATCAATAAAACAAATAGTTTGACCTAATTCCAAGATAAAAGCATGAAAATGGACAACACCAATCACACTTGCACCCCTAGGGTACTCCACTTGTTGCCTTCAATAATGGGCCATATTGCATGTTAGGTATCTTTGGCAAAAAAAAAACAAAACAATCAAATGATCATAGTCCCTCGATGACGCTTTCGAAAGTTGCCTAAAAATGATCAAGTCCCTTAAAAGAAAAAGCTGCCAACGATACTTGGCACCATTGCAATCATGGTCTAAACGATGACCCGCGCCCGTCCCGTTCACATCCTAACACAAGATTGTCCACCAAATACAATGGTGGAACAAAATTGTTAAAAGGTTTAAAAACATAGCAAAGATCTTTGAGTAAAATTAGGAGTAGACAACTCTTGGTTGCTTGCCAAACTTGCAAAAACAAAAACACTTGCCTATCTTTTCAAAATCACCTTCCACAACACTTTCAAAACAACTTTCAAAAACATTGAAAACCTTTTTAAAAGACATACACCTTTGTATACATCCCAACATGGATCATTACAAAGGTTGCCACCACATTGGCCTCTTTTCAAAACATTTTCAAAACCCACATACACAAATCACCTTTTCAAACAATTGAAAGCACCATTTCAAACAATTGAAAATCAAGGCAAGTTGATCTAAGCAAGTAACTAAGAGCCCATGGATAACCATGGATAGAAAGGGTGCTAATACCTTTCCTTTCTATAATCTACTCCCCGAACCCAAGAAAATATCTCAAAGGTTTTTGCTGTGCTTTTTAACCTTTCCTTAGGATAAAATAAAAAGTCGGTGGCGACTCTTGCTCAACCGAAACATTTGCGAAAACAAACGCAAAACCTCAAGTCAGTTCTCCCACCGTATCACAACAGCAAACAAGAATTTCCAGCAGAAGCACTCTAAATAAGTTTGAAGATACACATACTCTTCGTCTCAAGCAGTAGTCCTGTAACTCCCCAGTAATAGTCAGGGATTTATTTTCTCAGACAAAGATACACTTCAATAATATTTCATATTCATGCATCCTGACATATGCATACGAAACATATAGCATAATCTCATTTATTTTGAGAACATCACTAAGAAATGCATTTCATACATCATGGCATTGCATACAACTAATTCTTTACCTTTTTAGAAAGATCAGTCACCAGATGAATACCATCAGCAATGAACATTTCATCTGCTGGTTCAGTTTAAATCGACCAATGATTTATCCTGATTTCATTCTGGTAGACACTTTCTCTGGTTAAGTTAAATCGCTCCTATGATTTATGTTGATTCGTTATCCTGTTAAAGTTTATTCAAGACCTCTGCTGGTTCAGTTTAAATCGACCAATGATTTATCCTGATTCCGTTCCGGTAGACACTTTCTATGGTTCAGTTAAATCGCTCCTAAGATTTATGCTAATTCGTTATCCAGTTAAAGTTTATTCAAGATCTCTGCTGGTTCAGTTTAAATCGACCAATGATTTATCCTGATTCCTTTCCGGTAGACACTTTCTCTGGTTCAGTTAAATCACTCCCAAGATTTATGCTAATTCGTTATCCAGTTAAAGTTTATTCAAGACCTCTGTTGGTTCAGTTTAAATCGGCCAATCATTTATCCTGATTCCGTTTCAGTAGACACTTTCTCTGGTTCACTTAAATCGCTCCTAAGATTTATGCTGATTCGTTATCCAATTAAAGTTTATTCAAAATCTCTGTTGGTTCAGTTTAAATTGACCAAAGATTTATTTTGATTCCGTTCTGGTAGACATTTTCTATAGTTCAGTTAAATCGCTCCTAAGATTTATGTTGATTCGTTATCCAGTTAAACTTTATTCAAGACCCTTGCTGGTTCAGTTTAAATCGACCAAAGATTTATTCTAATTTCGTTCTGATAGACATTTTCTCTGATTCAGTTAAATCTCTCCTAAGATTTATGCTGATTCGTTATCCAGTTAAAGATTACTCAAGATCCCTGCTTGGTTCAGTATAAATCGACCAAAGATTTATTATGATACTTCTTCCAATCTCTATCAACGGTCACCTTGGATGGCATCTATAAGACAATATCTAACAACTCTTTATCACCTCTCTAAATGGCATCTTTAATCCCATTTCCGATGCAATTGACTAACACATTACTTCGTGCATCAGCGAGTGCAAATTTCTGGGCACTCTAATGTTCAATCATCTTCCACCTTCAAGTCACGAAAGGCGAACTCGCCAATCTAACTCTCCAGGTTTAAGAAGATTGAACAGGGGCAGTTTTTGTACCCCAAAAATTTCCCTCTCTTTCCCCAAGACATTTCTCACAAGATCTTCATTGGCTCGAGCTTGCACAAGTATTAGCTAGGTCAAACCACCTCCTAAACACTGATGCCTCAAATTAGGGTTTTGATTTTCACAAGGACAAATGGGTTGATAATTCCTCAAATGACTTTCATGGATCATTATAGACCTCCAAGAATACTCATGTCAAGTTTCAATTCTTGAATCACAATTTTGCTCAGTCAATTGACCAAATGACTGAAAATCAGTTGTATTGGGTAAAAAGTCAATTGTGGTCAACTTACAGTCAAACTCCAAGATTTTGGACCAATATCAACATTTTGAATACATATTCTTCAATTTATAAAGTTTGGATCACAATTCCTCAAGAAAAGGGCTCAATTCATCAAAAGGGCAAAATGGTCAAAATTAGGGTTTTGACTAAGAATGACTGATTTTTGACTTTTGACCTAATACATGACTTTTTATTTTGAAACATGATTTAAAGGATTCAATTACATGATTTTTACCTAATTACATGATTCAATTCATCTCTCAAGATTAAGCAATTGATAGATGAAATTTGGTCAACTGTTGGAAATGTCAACAGATACACCAAAAGTCAAACTTTGACTTTTTGGTCAAATTTGAGTTTTAAAGATCATGATTCATCAAGGCATTCAAAAATATGAAGCTTGATCAGCAAGAAATCAAGAAAGTCAAAAGTAAAGTTAAAAAGTCAAACATTTCAAGACTTAGAAATTTTTATGTGTTTTTGTACATGATAAGTTCACTACTTCATGCCAATTTTTCACCAAGATGCAAGATGATTCAAAGGAAACTTTAAAAATGAGAGTTTTAGATCTTGATGAGATCTACAGCTTTTAATTATAGGGCTCATATCCAAAAAATTCTTATATTTTGAGTTATAAGCCCATGAAGTCGTGCACGTTTTCTTAAACATTTGGTGAAATTTTGACCTAGTTTAGGCAGATTTTTGTCCCAACTTCTTGGCCATTTTTCACATAGTTCCAATTGAATTTTTCATAAGTAGAAAGCATGAGAGTTGTAGAGGATTTTTCAAGCTTTCCAAAATGTCAAAGAACTTGAAGAGATCATACTTGAGCTAAGAGAATCGAAGGCAAGAAGTTAGGCATCCATTTTTGATTTTCAAAGTCATTTTATGAAGAACACATAACCAAAATCCAAGCCATGTTGTACAATATCACTTTGCAGGCCTTCTAACTTGTGTATCTATCTCTAATTAGAATATTACACAAGATTTTAAGCTATGAACCACTTCACTTAAGCATTATCCAATACATCTTGCCATTTAAGGAAGAAAGTTCACACTTCCATTTTGGAAAAGTGACTTTAATCACAAAGTCAACTTGTGTGGAGCCTCTAACTTGTTCCCTTTGCATACACTTAACACATAAAGTCAGAAGAAACATGTTTACATCTCTTAGCCACCTTACAAGCCTTGTACTATGCATTGGAATAATGTTTGTCAAGGTTACTTCAAAAACATGTCAAAATCCATAAACATGTGATCTTGTACTTCTGATCACCTCAAGCTCTCAAACCTTTTCCTATAAATTGAAGAATTGTTTACAAACCTAGGACACGAATTTGCAAGCCTGAAAACTCCCTCAAACTCCCTCAAACTCAGAATTTCTCTCAAGCCTCATTTTTGTGCCATTTTTTATTTTTGATAGTCATCTCTTAAACCACTCGTGCGTTTTCCATTTTATCATTCACTAAGCTTCTATAACACATATAGAACTCATCCCAGTACCTGTTACACAACTGTAACTCCATTTTCACCTTACTCAATTTTCAAAAATCAGCAACCTGCACCTTCTCTAGAACATTTCAACCACTCTCAATCCAAAGTAAGCATTACAATAGTCTCCTGGATGTTCAAGGAAGCTAACCAGATCATTGCAACACCTTGAAGTGAGCTCAAACTCAAAACACGATATCCACTTGCAAGGTGAGTTTTTTGATTTTCTAACTCTTCATACAAGCATCATTTGGCTTCCATTTTCAAAGATAAAATGTAGATATCATAGCCCTGAAACTAACCATGCCCTTAGAATTCATTTATATTTCTTGAGTGATGTGAATTCTAAGTCTGAACTTTCTGAGAAAATTAGGTCAGATTTGGTACCAGTTAAAATTTGTGCTTATCTTTGATCCATAGCTCAAGTTATTTACATATTTAAAATCATGGTGAAATTTTAATAAGTTTGATGTTTACACTTTTGAGAATGATTGAGAAATGAGTAATTTCAGAGATTAAAAAATGTGGCGTGAAGAAGAAGATAAAGTACAATCAGGACTTGGTTTATTTTAAATTAATTGCAACTTGTTTCTATACTGGATGAAACAGCCACCCCAGTGGCAAGAAACGTGTGCGTAAGGCATTTATATAGGAGGTCCTGGGTTCGAGCCCCAGCGAGACCTTTTGCCTTTTTATATTTCTTCTTGTTTCTGTTTTGTTTGTTTGGAAGAGTTTGGGCCTCCCTCCATTGGGCCATGATCATTTTACTTCAGCATCACCCCCTTGCTCTTTCCTGACACGTAACCCATCATCACCTTTTTTTTATTTTATTTTTTTATTTTCTGATACAAACAAAAACCACATTTTGGGCCCAACACCCTTTTTACTATTTTTAACCCCCATTTCCATTTTCAACCCCCTGTCCAACTATTTCCATTTCTTTTATATTTTATTATTTTTCATTTATATATTTATTTCACCTAAACCAAAAAACTACAAAAAATATTTTTTCATTAAATTAAAAATATTTTAATTTAGACATTTTATTTTATTTTACTAAATTAATTTTTATCATTTCTTCTACAATATAAAATATTTTCTTTATTAATCTTAATTAAAATCATTTTCTAAATTAAGTTAAATTTGACTTAGGTTTTCTAGTATTATTATTTCAATGAACTTAGATTTAGGTTTTGTGAATAATTAATTGACTTTTCTTGTAAATTAATTAGCTTTAATTAGGTTTAAAAAATCATTAAAACCTTTTCATACAAAAAAAATCATAAAAAACAATTTTCTTCTCTTTCGCATTATCTTTATATTCTTGTACATTTTATTTGGCATTATTCAATATGGTTGTAATAGTAATTAAGTATTAATTGCTTTCATCCTCATTTGTAATTTGTATCCCCATCCCCTAAAATGATGTAATAGGGTAGAACTTTTAATTCCCGCAATTTATCGCTTTCCATATTGTTGCTAGTAATTAGGGTTTGTATGGCAAGACATAAAATCAACAAGTAGATAACTCTAATTCAAGACAAATGCATGAAAAAAATAACACTTTACACACATACACCTCTAGGGTTAACCCACACTTGTTTCCCTAGAATAAATAGTCATGTCCCTCGAACGTGGGATACTTTAGCAAAGACCCTATATTACAAGATCGTAGTCCCTCGATGACCCTTCGATGTTGCTTTCAGTAAACGGTCTTAGACCCTTACAAAAAATTGCTAAGGTATCCTACAATGTTGCCTTTTATGGATGTACAATGACACACACTCGTCCCTTCACATCTAATGATAGGGCTTTTTACCAATCAATGATGAGATAATAATATCTAAAGGAGAAGGAAAAGAACAAACACTTTTTGAGTAGGTAGAACGCTCGTAGTTGCTTGCTTACAATATTTCAAAACATTTTTCAAATACACCAACACTTTCATGAAATATTTTCAAAAGTTAACACTTTGTATACATTCTTATAGAGACGAGAATCATTACAAAGTTCGCCTAAACAAAGGCACTTTTCAAAAATACTTTCAAAACAAACACAAACACCTTTTTTTGCAAAGCATTTCAAAGTGGGCTAGCAACTAAGAGCCCGTAGATAACTACGGGTGAAAAGGGTGCTAACACCTTCCCTTTTCATAACCTTCCCTCTGAACTCAAGAAAATTCTCAAAAGATCTATCATGTTCTTTTCACCATTTCCTTTATTGGATAAAAGAAAAGCCGGTGGCGACTCTTGCTATCTGCAACAATCGCGATAAAACGCAAAACACCCAAGTCAGTTCTCCCACCGTATTACACCTAGGTAGTAATGAATACACGAATCTACCTTTGTGCTTTTTATCCTCTAGGTCGCGGTAAACGCACAAATTATTTAAATATCTGTCCCCTAGGATGTGATAGGTATGCAAATTTTCAGGGTTATACTATTCATCCCCTAGGTCGTGATGAATAACGTAAGCCTATCCAGGTCTTTTATCCCATAGTTTGTGATAAATGCACATGTTCATCCTTGTATTGTTTACTCTCTATGTTGTAGTAAACATGACAAAGTCTGCGATATAATTCATTGCATTAGTCTCCATGCGGCGACGTGTTATCAAACTCTGATTTATTCATCTCTTAGGTAACGATGAACAGACAAAGTCTGTGTCTTAAGCTTACTATGTTAATCTCAAAGCATTAGTAAGTCAATTTTCAAACTTGTGCTATTTACCTCCTAGGTTATGGTAAATAGGCGAAAAATCTATGATATCCTTTTAGGTGCTAACGAGTTATCTGCATCGTTGTATCTAAGTCAAATCAAAACTTTTGTTCAAACTGGTAAGATGATACATCATCATGTACGCCTATTTTTCAAACTCTCGGGAATGTTTTACAATGCATCCTTGTAATCTTTCGGACAAATTTTGGGGTTTCCCATTATTTAATAAACCTTCGTTTTGAACGTGCGAGACTTGCGTATTCTCGTACTATCCAATCGAAGAATAATTAAATAGGGGCGCCTGTCATACCCCAAATTTGCCCTATTGATTTTTAACTAAATTATTCTTTATGGTTATCTAATGTTATCTTTTTGTTCATTAAAGTTTAGATTATTGTTGATAAAATTCATTATGGGGTTTAAATGGATAAAGGGGGTGTATTGTTTCAATATGGACAATCAAAATATGATGGCTCATAAAGAAGCTATTACGTTTAGCAAAGGAGGTGTGTTTGTTGGTGTTTTTATTTTTGGCTACCCAAAATAATTGTTGGGGGTTTCTTGTTTAACTGTTATTAAGAGGCCCATTTTTCAAAAGAAGGGGGGAGTAAATTAAGAAAACAGTTGGTCTGTTGGCAGGCCCATATCTTTTTTAAGCCCATCAAGCTAGATTTGGAGTCAACCATTTTTAATTTTTGTTATCATACAACTAAGTTTTTATTAATTATTAATTATTAATTTTATTATAATTATAACATTATTATTATACTATTACTATTTATCTATTAAGTAAAATATATTAATGTTATTTTTTTGACCGAGTCAACCAAAGCCAATAGGGATCGAAACCCTAGTTTGTTCGTCCCAAGCGGTGTTACGCTAAGTCAGCAATGCCCAAACCCAGAAGATCCAAGCCCAAAAACTTATCAAAACAGTCACTATACAAATTCAAGTGGAGAAACGCATAATTGAAACAAATTTAAAAATGAACCATATCAAACCAGAACTCAATCATATCTTTACATAACAATTTGTACAAAATATTTTAAAACAGAATCAAATCAATTAAAATTAAATTAAATCTAATAATTTATCAATCTACTCTAAATCAACAAAATATAACGACAATTACAAAGAATTTCCTAATTTGTCTAAATATAAACCTATAAATTAACCTAAAATCTAAGAGAAGAGGGAGAAATTTGAGAAGAACGAGTTGACATAAAGAAGAAGAAAAGAAGTTTAGGGCTTCAATATCTGAAATCCTAAAGTTCTTCGTCACACCGCCGTTACACTGCCACCACTTTAGTACCTGCAAGCAAAAGAAGAAGAAGTGAGAGATCAGAAGGAGGATTCATGAAATTAAAACTATACGACCACTATCACAGAAAGAGAGGTAACACAAATCACTTAGCTTTAGGGCTCTTAATCATGTTTTGATGTTTGCATGATTGATGTTTGAATATTGTGTTTCTGGGAAATTTTGGGTTTTCTAGGGTTAAGTTTCTAACCTAGGGTTAGGGTTCTTAGATCCTAGGGTTAGGGTTCTTAGGGTTGTTTGAAGATCAGGGTTAGGGTTCATATCAGTGTTGTGTTATAGGTTTGTGGTTGTTTAGGGTTCATCAAGAACCCTTAGGGTTCTTAGGGTTCTACGAACCCAGATGAAGATCCACGGCGGAGGGTTTTGAATGTTTGAAGTTTCTGGTTGAATGTCAATGGGGAAACTGGAGAAAACGAGTGGTTTGTGGTGGTTCAAGGAGGATGGCGCGGCCAAGGCGATTTCTGGCTGCCTGAGTTTTAGAGAGAGTTCAGAGCCTCTCTCTCTCTAGGTTTTTACAAAGAGTTTTGTTGTGTTATTGTAGAGAGAGGAAGAGAAAGAAAAAATGGGCTTTTAGCCCAGTAAATGGTTTTTATAACCCTTCCTGTTTTTGTGCCTGCACACCCATAAACCTTACTGTGTGCTTCCCATCGCAACCTTCAGATCAGTATCAAATGTCCTATAAGCGAGTGTCCATAGTGAGTCCATGGTCTCTCCCACACCTTGTCTAAACAGATCACGTATTGTTTTGGGCCTGAGCCCATGATATTAACGCCCTCCCCCCCCCCCCCCCCCCCTTATTTTTTTTGTTTTGCTATGATAACGTAACTCTCACCCCCTGTGTTATTGAGCCAAGTCCAATATGTGGACTTAGGCCCTTGCTTCGTATACTCCCCATATTTTCTACATAGTTCAAAACAACACCCTCCTCTGCGTTTGGGCCTGAATTCAATATCTGAATTTAGGGTCCTACTTCCCATATCCCTCTGTTTTACTAGCTCAACACAAAAACACCCCCTGCGTTTTTTATAATTTTCTTTTATTATAATTATTATTTTTATAATTTAATATATTCATAAATTCTAATATTATTTTACTATTATTATAAAATTCAAATATTTGTTCTACTAACTCACAATCATTTTTTTATTGCATTAAAATTATTTTTGCCATGCATTAAAAAGACTTTTATATATTAATACATAAAAAAATAGCTAACTAACCCCAAATATTGTTTTTATAACTTAATTAATTTAAGAAAATTTCAAAAAGGATTATGAGGATGCTTTTAAATCAATTGCGAACTTCGTCTAACAACTCTGTTATTCATACACCTAGACTTAGTACAAGGGAAAATCAAAACATCTTCGTAATTCATCAAAACACCAACCAACTGCGAACTATGAATTGGGACTATGATTCCTCCTAAGAGGATACATAGGCATACGACTAAAATCGTGGCGAGTTCCACTAATAAAAAATTAAAACCCTATTTCCTAAGTCGTAATTCTAAACCCTAGTATCATTGTAAACAAGGTAAATGAGGAGTTCCTAATACTTTCCCTTCGTCTAAAAATGAGTCAACAACTTAGAATCTCTGACCTAATTAGGGTTATCCTTTATATTCCCTTCCCTAGAAAAAAAATTAAGGGAGGCGACTCTCAATTTAAAATTGGTTACAACACAAGGCAACGACAAGTAACATCTAATATACAATAAACAGGAAAATAAAGGCATTCAGAAAAGTCGACCACAAAGGTCGATGTTGTCCAAATATTAAAAAATTAAGGGCACGCAAGCCCAAACAAAAGATAGTCGGGAAAAACCCCTTGTCCAAGTTTTACAAAAAATAATGGCACGCAGGCCTCAGTCCAATGATTACAAAATTACGGGCACGCGTGCCCGAACAAAACAAATAAAATCCCAAGAAAACATCAATCACTTCTCTGAGTATCCACTTCGGTGTCCGGATTAGGAGAATCGGGAGGAGGGACTACTTTACCATCAACCACCTGGGACAAAACTCCAACACCTTCAGTATTAAGCTCCAGATTCAACACGGCCAGCTGAGCCATCACGATCTCAAAGTCACCGAACATTGCGTCCACGCAGTCCGACTCAAGAACTTGAATTTGTGCAACCAGTTCTACTCGAGTCTTCAAGTTGGCGATCCCATCAGACTCGTCTTCTGCGGGCAGCACAACAACCTTCAAATCAGCGACCTCTTTCTCCATATTTTTCTTCTTGAGCAGCAATGAGTCCCTCTCCTCGGAAACTTTGGCCGCTTTCTCCTTCTCCTTTGTTAGCTCATCCTCTACCTTCACCATGGTAGAGGAACTGCCCCCCCCCCCCACCCCCACCCGAGAGGATCACATCCATCTTTGTGATCTTCATTAAACCAACCATGCTCAACGCTAGGTGTTTTCTTCTGCCCTCCTTGTCGAGTTGCCTGATAATGGAAGACTCCTCATTAGACACGGCCAGGGGAAATCCTTCAAAAAAAACCTTCTAAACAAAGCAGGGAGGAAGGTTAAAGGCCCGAGCACACGATCCGTCCTCAGTCAAATCCACAGACTCATTTTCAGGGTGACCCCTCTTCTTTCCTAACATGGCTGTGGGTTGAATGACATCCTGTAATCCTGAAGAAGCGCTAGACCCATCCTTGGTCTTCTCGATATTGGGGCCGAGCCGAGTAGGATGAGTAGGCTTCACTATCCTCTTACTGCTCTTTTTATCATGGGTCGATTTCAGCAAATGTTCACGATGCTCTGCCATCTTACCTGCAAAAATAAAAACAACATGCTCGAGTTAGTACCGCTATGAGGACGTATACGAACATATTAAAAACAAAAGGAAACAAAATTGCGCAGGAAGAGACCCAGAAGAGTTGCGACATCCTTATAAGTATGAAATTCAACAAGTTCCTTGGTATTGATCGTGAGGGCCTCGAACGTAGGTTCACCATCATCATCAAGGACGTCGTCTCCCTCCCGCATCACCCACCTGGAGGGGAAGAAACTGTCGACGAATTTGTTGAGAATGTTGAAGGCCCCCTCATCCTCGTTACACATGCTACCGACAGAAATATGGTAATGATCGGGCCCATGATTATAATGTGCCTGACACTAATGGATAGGAAATATGGAGAGCATCCCGATCTCTTTGTTCCCGTCCTCGTTGTAATAAACCTCCCCTTCCTCATCAATGATAGTAGTTGGGTCGAACACCTCATCCACGGCTTCTTGAGACACGGGTTGTATGATATACCATTTGTCCTTGAAGTCGCGGACAGAGTCCATGTACATCATGAACAATCTCTTGGATTGCTTAAAAGAGACCCAACTATGCCTTGCTCCTCAGGACTTCCATTGAAGGTGAAAAATCCTGAAGAACATGGGAATCATCACTCCAATTCTAAGATACCGGTAGATGATCTCAAACGCCCGTATGAAGGCGATCGTGTTGGGGTGCAGTTGGGAAGGCGCCAGAGACAAATGATTAAAGACGCCCATTTGAAAGTCTCTAAAGGGAAGACAAAGCCCTAAATCTTTGAAGACGATTTCATACATGGGAAAACGATTCTCTGGGAAACACGAACATATTCTGGCCGTAGTGGACCGACGGAAGATCATGAAGTTCCATCTAAAACCTTCTTGGTTACTTCCATATTCGACAATCGTGTACGCTTCTCTCCGAGCATTACTGAGGACCGAGGCTATTCCTCGAGGCTTTGGCCCAAACCAGGACAATGACACATCGATGATAGTTTTGACCAAATTAAGACCATCATCGGCTCCACTCACCTCCTCTATCTCGATCTGCTCGTCTGTGGCGGCCACCTCGGTTGGTTTGACCATTCACCTGTAAAGTAGAGGAAACCAGCGAATTTGACAGATAAATAAAATCCACCCTTCCAATGCAAAATAAGTGAAAGAGGGTTGCTACGACCAAACCACGTCAACAAATCCTCGTTTAGTGATGTAATACAGTGGGAGAACTGACTTGGTTTTGAATTTTATCGCAAATGTGTGGTAGTAAGAGTCTCCACTAAATTTTCTTTTATCCAATAAGGAAAGGGTGAAAAGAACAGGAAAGACCTTCGATATTTTTTTGAGTTCAGGGGGGTAGGTTATGAAAAGGGAAGGTGTTAGCACCCTTTTCATCTGTAGTTCTCTACGGGCTCTTAATCACTAGCTCACTTTGTTTTGAAAATGTTTTTGTGTATCTGTTTGAAAATATTTTGAAAAATGCCTAAGTACAACAACTTTGTAATGATTCTTGTATCAGTTAAGAATGCATACAAAGTGTTTTTTTTTTTTGAAAATATTTCAGAAAAGTGTTTGTCAAAAAGATGTTTTGAAAAGTGTGAGCAAGCGATTAACAGTATTCTACCCTTACTCAAAAGTCTTTCGTGTTATCTTCCTCCTCCTTTAGATAGTGCTACTCTACCATTAGTTAGTAGGAAGCCCCGTCTATTGGATGTGAAGGGACAAGCGAGGGTCATCGTTATGGTCATAGAAGGTAACATATAGGTGTACTTTAGCAATTCGAAGGGACTGTCATCATATATTCATAGGCAACATCGAGGGACAAGATCATTTTTCATAGGCAACTCGAGGGACATCGTGAAACTATGATCTTTATGATGATTTTAATTGAGGGTCTTTGCTAAGGGTATCCCTATGTTCGAGGGACATGATCGTTTTCTATGGCAACGAGTGAGGTTACCCTAGAGGTGCGTGTGTGAAAAGTGATTTAATTCAGTTATTTATCTTGATTAAGGTTATCTAACGGTTGGTTTTAGATCTTTCCATACATGCCTAGTTACTACATAGTTATAGAAATAATAGAGCAGGAAAAGTAAAGCGCGGAAAATAAAGTTCTACGCTATTACAAGGCTTCGGGAGTGGGGTTTCAACCAATAAAATTAGGGGAAACAGAAAGTGAAACCCTAATTTAAACTATTACAAACCATAACAGTTACATAATTGGGAAAAATAATGCGAAAATAATACGCGAAACGGTAAAAAGGGACAAAAAACTGTTTTGTGATTGTCTTGATAAAAAAGGTTTTGATACTTGAACTAAGAAAAACCCTAATCAATTTTAATTAAGAAGAAGAATTATTTAATTTTTATTAAGAAAAAGAATTAATTAATTTAAACAAACCCTAAATTAATTTTGATTAATTTGACTAATTAAATGAAAAAGGTTAAATTAATTTAACAAAATAATTAATTAAGTTAATTAATTAACAAAACTTAAGGTGTAAATTAATTTTAATTAAGAAAAAAAATCTAATTGTGTTTTAAAAAAAACAATAATAAAAAAAATTGAGACTGGGCATGTACTGAAGCAAAACAGGGGTGTGAGAAAAGCAATTCACTAGGTCCAAAATAGTAAGCCCATTAAGCATGCCTGAGATCCAATGGGGCTGGTTCCAGGAGGTTCACCGTAGGGAGCCCATCAGAATCATTGGATTAGCTGATGACGAGATCTAATGGCTGGGAGTGGACGGCGTGTGGTGGATGCGTTGTGTGGCTCGCATAGGATCTGCAAACAAGAAAACATGAAAAAAATTGTTTCGCGCCAGGATCGAACCCGTGTATGGGCGTAATAATGACTTAGAGGCAAGTGCGCTACCACTGGGGTGGCCATACATCCATTAACCTATGTCAATCAATAAATATATAATATAAAACAAATTCCAAAAGTCAGACAACACAAAAATGCGCGCCTGAGTGGGAACCTTATATTTTGAATGGACCAATCATGACATCATGTTGTACCACGTGTTTTCAACCACCAGTCAAACCACTCTGGACGATGGCTCTGGTCATCTTCTCCGATTTCACCAAAATTAAAACCTACGAAATTCAATCAAAATAAAAAAGAAAATAACCCTAATTGACTAATTAAGGTCCTCCGATTTCCATGGTGTAGTTATCTTGGTCTAAAAACGCTTGTATCGTGAGATTTGAAGCTTCAAAAGCTTTGTGCCCTAGCAATGGCACACTTCTGTTTCTGTATCAAACCTTACATGTAAGACATTAGAACAATTCTAATGATGCATATAAGTTATGTTGGCATGTTAACAACCACTGAAATTATGTGAAACCATACAAATCAAAACTTACCAAACTTACCAACCAGAGTAAACGCAAGGAGGGGTTCTGAGGTTGATTTGCGATGGATAAGGACTGGTATCAACTCCTGGAAGCTTCAGGAAGATGATGTGAAGCTCAAAATTGCTTGAGAAAGGCTGAAGAGTAGGGTTTGTCTTTGCCCTAATCTTTGGAATTTTGAGAATTTTTAGGGGTGTGTTTGAGGCAGCTTTTTCGTGTGTTTTGCATCTGGTATTGTTAGGTATATATAGGACAATCAAATTAGGTTAACAAAAGTGGGAGGAATCATGCATGATTATGAGAAAGAGATTTAATTTGGAATTATATGAAATTTGCTATTTTGGCCAAGATTTGATTCACAAAAGCTCCACACGATTTTTCCAGCTAAAATGTATGATTTTGGGCCTCCAACATGACTGAAATCAAAAGCCTTGTGCCTTAGTCCATTAATTTTATATTTTACTTGATTTATTTTGAGTTTAATTGAATAAAAATCTAAATAAATAAAATTAAAATAAAATATAATGCATGAATGGACTTATAGGTCTTTAAACATGTCATGAACACGTTTGGATCTGAAAACTTAGGCCCAATAATCCAAAATTACAAATTTGCTCAATTTGGAATTCATGCATTTCCTCAAAATTTTCCAACTTACAATGGTCATAACTCTCTCAATTTTCATCTCTTGAAGGTGATCTTGTACTTTTTGGAAATCTCAAGATGTCCTCTACAATCTCTCTTTTTATCATTTTTACTTTTGAAGAATTTATCTTCATGTAAGTTGCCTTGAAAAAAGTGTCTTTTTGTTGACTTTTGAAATGACCTGTAATGTATTGGCTCATATCTCTCAAATGATACACTTATTGGACTTGAGATTAGAGATACAAAGTTGTAGAAAATTGAATTCCCTTCAAAATGAGCTTTGGCTAGGGAAAAGCTGATGAAGTATGTGAAAGTTATGTTTGGTCAAAGTTCAGTTGACTTTTCCTAATGAAACCCTAATTTGGAAACTTTTGACTTTTGATGATTTGTGGGATTTTCTTGAGGAATCATGATCAACCCTTGATCAAATGATGAATATTGTTTCAACATGTTTATTTTGACATAAAAGTCTTGAAGTTTGACTGTATGTTGACCATAATTAACTTTTTACCCAATACAATTGATTTTCCGTCATCTGAGTCATTGACTGATCAAACTTTTGATGCAAGGCTTAAAACTTGAAATGAGAATTATTAGGGACATATGAAGAACCATTTAGACCTTGGAAAACCAATCTTCCTTGAGAAATACCAAACCCTAGTTGTGAGTCCATTGCTTAGGAGCAGAATTTATCTGATCAGTTCTTGAGCCACCTTGAACATATGAGGACCTTAGGATAATGCCTTGAAGAAAAATGGGAGGGAAAATTTTGGGGTACAACAGCTTCCCCTGTTCAATCTTCTTAAACCTGAAGAGTTAGATTGGCATGTCCGCCATTCGTGACTTGAAGTTAGAAGATGATTGAACACTTAAGTGCCTAGAAATTTGCACTCGTCTGTGCAAGAAGTAATGTTGTTGGTTGATAATATTGCTTTAATAGGCTTAAAGATGACATTCGAAGAGATGACGGAATGTCGTCAGAGATGGGCTTGCAGATGCCATCCAAAGTAATTGTTGATAGGAGTACCTGAATGAGTCTATGCTCGACTTGATCTGATGGAAATGTTTTTTAGAGTGAAGATCTGAAGGAAAGTGTTTGCCATGTAGATAGTCACCCTGTCCTGTTTCGGGAATTTATCTACAATCTGTTTTTGTTGGTAAACCCGTCTTGTTTAGGGAATTCATACCACCTGGTGATAAAGATAGTCGCCCCGTCCTGTTTCGGGAATTGATCTTCACCTGGCCATAAAGAAAGAAAGATAGTTCCCCGTCCTGTTTCAAGAGTTAATCTTTACTCGGTTGTATAGATAGTTTCCCAGTCCTGTTTCGGGAGTTAATCTCTAACCTGTTCATGTAGATAGTCACCCGTCCTGTTTCGGAATTGATCTAAAATTTTCTTTCACAGATAGTTTCCCTGTCTTGTTTCAGGAATTAATCTGTGTCTGGTCATACAGATAGTTACCCCGTTTTGTTTCGGGAATTTATCTTGGACCTGTTTTTTGTTGGCCGTAGAGGTAGTTTCCCTATCTTGTTTCGGGAATTAATCTCTGACCTGGTCATATAGATAGTTTCCCCGTCTTGTTTCCGGAATTAATCTTGGACCTATTTGAGAATTGTTGATGATATTCGTCTATTTGTAGATTTTACCTGAAAAGATAAAGAGTTAGTTGTATGCAATGTCATGATGTACGAAATTCATTGCTTAATGATGTTCTCAAACTAAATGAGAGCGTACTATATGAGTTTCGTATGCATATGCTATGATATGTATGAATGTGAGATGTTGTTGAAGTGTATTGGTAACTCCTTATAACATTTCTGACTAGGGAAAATAAATCCCTGAGTGTTGTTGGGATGAAGAATAGGTGTAATCTTCAATTTTGTATAGAATGTTTCCGCTGGGAATTTATGCTTTTTGTTTAAGGAAACTCTGTTGGGGAATGTGATTTATGCTTGGGGAGAAGATTTGAGAAGCATTGGTCGTTCATCGCTCTACTGGGGAATTTAATCCTTATGTACCCTAATTGGGGATAAAAGAGATGGATAACCTTTTGAGGTGCTGCATGACTGAGTTTTCAATATGGATGCCGACTCGTCTAGGGAGGATAAGATTAACTGATATATGGTATGATTTCAGATTCTGTAGCAACTCTCTGGGGATGGCAATCTGGACTATCCTTTACTGGAGAGAGAAATTTTGCTGGTGATTTGTGGCAGTCAAAGTGATAGACTCAAGCTAGGGGGACTGTATCCTATTGGGGAAATAAACCCTGTTGGGGAAATAAACCCTGCTGGAGAAACACTCTGATGAGGAAATAAACCTGCTGGAGGAATATATTGTGCTGAGGAAATGAGCCCAGGTGGAGAAGAGAATTCTGCAGGGGATTTTATAGTATTGGAGAAATAAACTCAGCTGGGGAAGAGAATTAATGTAAATTTTTCTAAGGACATACTCTCTGATGAGTATTGGGACTCCATAGGTTGACGACATTGTCGGGGAAAAGATTATACTCCTTTGTCCGCTAGGGAAATCTGTTGGTGAGTATGATTAGGATATTTCAAACTTGCGGGGAATGTGTCGAGTTTGTGAAGATGACTCCGCGGGGGAAATTCTTATGAAAATTACTCTTTGGGGATTATTCCATGGAGGTTGTTCTGTGGGGACTTATGGGCGACTTGAAAGTTATCACAACTCCTATAGTCTTTAGTAAATGCATATTCCTATTTTTATGCATATATTTATTAACAGTAATCATATTCATATGCATATGTTCATTCAATTTAGTCATTGGACATTTTTGAAAGCAAAACAGAAAAAGCAAAACAAAATTTTGAATTTTGAAATTGTGTTTATATTTATAGTTTGCCCATAAATAGGAGATTGTTGTACAAAGAGACAACAGTCCTAGTAAGAGGAAATCGTCGTGAAAAATGAAGAGAGTACAAAGTGAAAACAAAATATATAGCTATGTGTAAATAATCCCGTTGGGTTCCAACTTTGCTATTGCCCATATGTCTTCGAGCATCTCATCCCTTGATGTCGGAAGAAGTTGACTGAATTGATCTGTACCATCTGAACTTGACGTTGGTAATAAAGTTGGTTGTAAGTGATCCAACGGGACATATTCGTACGCTTTAATCCCTAATTTTTTTCCTGGACCGCTCTTTCGGGATTTCAGTCCACTGAGATACCCTTTTTTGCCCAAGCCGCCTTTTCAGGTTTACGACTTGCCGGGTGTACAGTCTTTATATTTATATCCCTAATTTTTTGCATAAACCCTTTTGGTTCACTGGGATGCCCTTATTTTTTCCTAGGAAAGTCAACCTAGAGGGTCGTTTTCATGCGTAGTATCTTTTGACTATGTTCGCATTCACAGGGTGCGGAAAATCTTCACCGTCCATGGTGGTAAGTATCATAGCTCCGCCCGAAAATACCTTCTTGATTACAAATGGTCCTTCGTAGATAAGAGTCCATTTTCCCCTGGGATCACCTTGCGGTAGAATGATGCGCTTTATTACCAAGTCACCAACCTGATATACCAGATGCTTGATCTTCTTATTGAAAGCTTTAATCATACGCTTCTGATACATCTGACCGTGACAAACAGATGTAACCCTTTTCACGTCAATAAAATTCAATTGGTCCAGCCTAGTCTGAATCCATTCATCTTCATCTAAGTCTACGTATTTCATAATTCTCAGAAAAGGAATCTGAACTTCGACAGGTACGACAACCTCTATATCATAGACCATAGAGAATGGGGTTTCCCAAGTTGATGTTCATGCTGAGGTACGATAGCCATGAAGAGAAAATGGTACCATCTCATGCCAATCTTTATACGTCACTGCCATCTTCTGTATAATCTTCCTAATGTTCTTATTGGCGTCTTCTACTATGCCATTCATCTTTGGTCGATACGAAGAAGAATTATGGTGCTTGATCTTGAACTGCATGCAGAGTTCCGTGATCATAGTGTTTTTGAGATTGGTGCCATTGTATGTGATAAATCTTTCGGGGATGCCATACCGACAAATAAGGTTATTGTTAGTTCTCTTGTTTTAGGATTGGCTTAATTTTTGTAAAACAAATAATAACAACAATAATGTAATGAAGAATAGGATGTATAAACTTGCTAAGAAGAACAGGTACAACAAGAAGTCCTATTACAATGTCATAACATGTTGTGTCAAACTTTTTCAAAAACTAGAACAACATGTCGAAGAAGATGTCTTGATATCGCGCCTGCTGAGCTGGATTAATGAGATTCAGTTTGTTCTTAACATAAGCTGAATATTCAGGAGAATATTATGCATCCTATGTGGAACATATTTAAAGATCTAGAAAATTCAATCAGAAATCAAGGAGAATGAATACTTTCTAAATAAGGAGATTATTTAGGAAAGAAAAGATTGAAGACCTTTCTTGGGGCAGAAGTTTCTGCAGTTTGTTACAACGGCTCAAGATGTAGAATTCTAAGGGTTTTGTCAAGGTAAACCTTCCGGGTTGTGGAAAGGTTACCATGTTCATCTCGAAGCCTATAGGTAAGAGATGCATTGTTCTTGGAGGAAGCTTTGAAGCAACTCTGGGATGTGTTAGGAGCAAAGCTAACAAACAGTGGAGTTTGGCTTATAGACTTAGCTAGGTTGTCATGAAAGTATGTCTTCCAAACGGTTTATCTGTGTGATCATAATCTTGGTGAAGGGTCGTCTACACAGTGACTGAGGTGTTGACTGCTAGACATCATTGTGATGATTAGATGTGGGATGGAGGTATTCCATATCTAGGGAGGACCTAGGTAGAAGGGTCATTGGGTAGTGATTAAGTGTGTAGATCGTCAATGGGTGTGTTGGCTGTAGGGTCTGCAAATTGATACTACTAATAGTGGACTTCATTCCTGGCTTGGTAGCCCGGAGAGTAGGTGTTGTTGTACACTGAACTGGGTAAATAATTTTGGTGTGTTCTTTATCTTTTCAATACTATTTTATCTTGCATGTGTCTTTATGTCAGATCAGATGTCTCGACATCCTTGTAGGACATCTGAGTCTGTTGTGCCAGAATTTCAATTGGTATCAGAGCAGGCATCATGTTCTGCTCTACGTGAGATCCTGGGAAGGTACTTTCTGGTCATGGGCAAGGAAGAAAGTATTTACTGAAAAGAGGTTAGAACTTGGACAATTCATACTAATGTATGGATGATCCCTTGGCAAGGATCATTGGTTATATGTGACAGGTATTGTTCCTGGCTGGCCTGCACCTTAGTGGGAAGATGTTGTGTGTAGGGTTTATGTCTTTAATCCTAGAATGGTGGTTTAAGCATTGTGTATGAATATTTTTGAGGAGTTCGTTATATTTGGCTGCATGGTTTCTGATATAACCCTGAAAGTATGGGAAAGATACTAGGGTTGTTACCCTTAATAGAACATATGCTGACATTTTCAATCTTATTAAAAGTGTCAAAGATACTTGAGATTTTCCTCAAGTCCACTCATAAAGACATTTATCAATAAGGTTGATGAGAATCAATTGATCAATGATGCTCATATACATCTGCATATTGACCTTGAAGACTGTCAAGGATGGTGTGTTCCAATAAGAAGGAACTGATGTTCTATGGGATGTCAGAACATTATTTCAGCAGGTATGTAACTACCAGTTGAAGAACAAATGCTTTGGGTGCTGAACAAAAATATTATGAATAATTTTTGTTTGGAACCTACTCCTGATCTGGAAGAGGAGGCATCTGGTTTGTGCAGGTTGATTAGGACATGATCAACAGTTTATCTACTCCATGTGTCAGGCTTATGGGAGTATAGAGGTTGAGCTCCATGCTCTTGAGAAGAACTCATAAAGGAATCTCCACAAGACCCTTTATGTATATGAGATGAGCTCGTATCTGGAAGATCCTTCTGATCAAAGGGACCAGATTCATGGAATCCTGTTTGTGGTCATAGAACAGATTATGTTAGAAGAGGAGTATTGTGATCCAACCATAGCGTTTAATGCTCCTGAGTATTATTTTGATTTCCCTTGAGGAAGAGAATTTGTAGTTCTCTTTGTGTACCCTCATTGAAGAAGATACCCTTATCAAGGGTTGATATGATGTCACACAGAATGTCGTGATATCTTTGAAGATGTTAAAATTTGAAGGGCATTGTTTTTAAAGAATCAAGGGAAATAGATGCTTTGAAAAGTCTTTTTTTTTTGTCATGCCTAGAAGAGTTTGTTCCAGAGACCTAATAGAGGGAATTTCCTATGTAGGTACAGACAATGACATTCATCATCTCAAAGTCATACATGAGGTCTAAAGAAAAGCTTTTTGAGATGTGGCTCGTGCAATCCCCTGCATATGTTGGTAGTTTGATCCTGAAGATTGATCAGTTGTTGTTGGTTTGTTTCCTTGTGTTAACCCCCACAAGAGTTGATTATAAGTTACTATGGAAGTCACCCCCAGAACCATAGTTAGAATGGATGATGTCATATATGTTGTCGGGACATAATCTCTAGGCATTTCCTTCCTCTAAAAGGAAGTTGTTGTGTAGGTCATGAGGTGAGTATTGTTCAAAGTTGGAACGTTTGATCATGATGGAGCTGAAGACCAGTCTCTGACCAAGTCTAGAATGTTGAAAGAATCCTCTTGTGTTGAACTATTAAGAAGAAGGATGTCAGTTCAAGTGCTCTAACATCTGTTGAAAAGGAGTATCTTCTGCAGTTGTGTGTATGGGGAAGTTTTTCCTCTGATGACAAATATCTTGTCAGGAGATAAGTATAAGTCTGATCTTGTGAAGATGTGCATGTTAATGATGATAAAGACCATGTCGGGAGCTGAGTACTTATCTGAGGTATGGATGCAAATCTACTATCTGAACTGATGATTCATATATTTTTGAGAGTTCATTTCTCTCTATAGTGTTCAGGTGGCTGTATCAACCTAAATGAGTCACAGAAGATATAATATTTTTTGATCTTCTCCTAAAAATACTATCAAGATTAATAATCTCTTTGGTTGATAAATCAAGAACTGTATTATTGGGATCTATGAAGAAATGTTGACGTCCTAAATAATGTTGGAACATCATTTTGTAAAGGAAGGTTTGGGATTATGATTATGGAAGATTGAGGATCAACATGGTTGTCAAAAGAAGGAGTTCCAACTTTGTGGATTAGAAGATGCAGATCTTGATCCTGTCCTTAGTAGTATGCTTGGTGACTGCATAACTACTATGTTGAAGACTTCACTAGTATCAGAAATTGCTAGTGATTGTTAGAGCAAAGGAATATGAAGAAGGTGGTTTTCCCCTCTTGCAAGTATGCTTAAAACAAGCTATTTGAGGGCTTGTGTTTGTAAGATGTCCAAGTATGTGTTCACGATATCTTGGCTATCCAAAGAAGTATGGATATTTGTGTAGTTATGTAAGGCCATGTGTGATCGGTGGATTTAGAACTGACTGTTTAACGCTAGTTCGCGAAATTTCGCGGAAGCAAGAGTCGCCACCGTCTTTTATTTTCTCCAACATGGACAGGACAAAAGCACAGCAAAATTCCTTATGAGATAGTTTCTCGGTTCGGGAGGTAGATTTATAGAAAGGGAAGGTGTTAGCACCCTTTCTATCCGTGGTTATCCACGGGCTCTTAGATACTTGCTCATTGTGTTTTCAAAAAAAGTTTGCTTTTCAAATGTGAGTGGGTTTGAAAAAGTTTCGTTTAAAGGTTTCTGAATAACTCTTGTATCTGTCCTCAAGAGTGTTTGAAAAATTGTTTTGAAATCTTTTTGAAAGTGTCGGTGTGAAAAGAGTTTTGATTTGTTTTTGAATAGAGCAAGTATCTAATGAGTCATCTACCTACCCTAAGGAATTAGGCTGTGTAAATGTCCTTAAGGTAGTGCCATCCCACCATTGAGAGATAGGTAGCACCACCGCTGGAGGTGTTCGGGTCAATTCGAGTTTAGGGACAGTGTGGTCACCGAAGCAACGGTTAGGACACCTTAGAAGCTACCCTTATGTCCTTGATCCTTTTTTAATCCGAGGCAACCGTTTCGAGGCAACTATTCCGAGGCAACCGTTTCGAGGCAACTTGTTTTGAGGCAACTGGATCATGGACATAAGGACTTACTAAAACGTCCTATACTTGACGACCATGTTTCGAAGGCAACAGGTGAGGCGTACCCTAGAAGTGGTGTGTGAATTTGTGTATTATTTTCATGTTTAATAATTATCTTTGATCATGGCATTGTGAGCTACGCTTGTTTTTAATTAGCCATACATTCTTTCATGCAAGTTAGAATTTAAGAGTGCGGAAATTTAAGTGCGGAAAGATAAATCCTACGCTATTACAAGGTGCGGGTCTATACATCGCCAAATTACAAAGACCCGTTTGATAAAAATGCGGAAAGTAAATAAATTCCTAATTACTATTACAATCCTTGAGCAGTTACATAATGTTCGAAAAGAAAAAGAATAACGTGCGAAAGAATAAAAGTTAGGACGTCCGAGGGTTTTGACCCTTTCGAAATTAAATTGAAATTAAAGTCTAATTATTATTTAATTAAAGAAAAGAAATTGTTTTTTATGTTTTTGGGTATTTATGAAATAAAGAAAAGAGTTAAAATTAAAGTTAGTGAAACCCTAGTTCTAAATTATTTTTAATTATTAATGAAAAATATACAAGTTAACTTAATTTACACTAATTAGTTAATTTACATATTTATTTACAAAAATAATAATTATTAATAATAATAAATAATGAGGGAAAATTTAATTAAGAAAAAGGATAAAATGTCAAAAAACCTAATTCTAGGTATTTTTTATTTATTAAGAAAAGATTAAAGTTTAAAACCTAATTTAACTAAGTTAATTGTTAAAGTTTATTTACAAAAAATAAATTAGTGATGAATTAATAATAATTAATTATATTACATTTTTTTGATTTCTGATTTATATATTATGAAAATTATTTAGGTGAATTAATGAAAACAATTAAAAACAATTAAAAGAATTAGAAAAGAAAATCAAATAAAATAAAAAGAAAGTGCAAACCAAAGGGGGTTTTCAGACCCAAAGGGAGGTGTTTTTGGAGTAATCTTGGCCCATTTGCATAGAGCCTCGTTGACTCTTAGGAATCACATGCTTGATGGTTGACCCAGGCGTATGATGGTCCTCCTTCTGTGGCCACTAGATTGATCTCAAGTCCACTTGGCAGGCCTTAGCATGTGCGTGTATGGTGAACCACTGAGTGAGCGCTACACTTGAACACGTTAGGATAAAAAATATTAAACATATGGGGGACCTGGGAGTCGAACCCAGGTCCTAGTGGTTAGGAGGTGTGTCATCCACCATCTGAACCAAACAACGCGTTTGTAATGTTAGTGGAAAATAATGATTATATAAAAAGAAACAACATTAGTGGTATAAAGCAAAAAGCGCGCTGAATATTTGAACTGTCCAACCATAAGATGACACGCCAGGCTTCTTCTTCGTTTTCTCTGCAAACATAAAGCAAGTAGCGGGGGTTTTAAACCCCCACTAAATGAAACCTGTGAAAATAGCGATTAGAAGCTGGATTAATATAAAAAAGGCGCGAGGTGTTGGTTCGTTTCGTCTGGAGCTCCTGAATTCAATGGCATAGGTCTCAAGGTCCAATTTTTCCTCTACATGAAAGCCCTATTTTGGAGCTTCTGAAACCCTAGGTTTCATCAATGGTGGATTTGGCTATAGGCAGTGTTAGTCCAATTAAACATTACCAATCGCTTCAGAATGATGTTAGTAACATAAATCAACAATTAAAACACATGAATGATGCGTGAAAATTAAAAAATCGATTATGGACATTTTTGTGAAAAGCTCGACTCAGTTCTACCGTTTCTTGGAGTATGGAGACTTGTTCTTGATTGCAATCAATTCCTGGAAGGTTCAGCAATGTGTTAGAATGCTTTTTAGGCTTTGAAACGTGTTGCAACTATGATTTCAGTTTCCAAATTTTTGATGAAAAGTTGCAACTTTGTTCTGAGTTTGTGAGCAGTTTTTCGTGTATGCTTGCCTTAGGTTAGGTCTTGCATAAGTACATGAAGCAAACTAGGTCAAAAACAAGCCCATGGATCCATTGAATTTATGATTTCAATATTTGATTTTTCCCATATCTTTTTCAATCTTTTTGCCATGAAAACCTTGCCAATTATGGAAGATTTGGTCTTGTTGATTGATGCACGAAATCCTTAGCATGTGTGGAAGATATTTGCTGCATAAAAAGATTTAAAAAGCATTATTTGATATTTTCTCATAATTAAATCTAATTAAATGAATTAATATAAATAAAAATTCAATTAATTAATTAAAAATAAGAAAATAAATCATCTTTAGCTCAATGGGTCGTGCATAGGCTTTGGGTAATGATTCAAGGAAGAATTTGAGGCCCATTAGCAATTTTGAAGTGTTTTAGGCAAAGTTGACTTTTCAAAATTCCCAAAAATTTCCCAACTTCTCCAAGGCATATCTTGCTCAATTTTGAAGCTATGATCATGTTCTTGGACATTTTGGAAAGGTCTTGAAGTCCTCTAACCAATGTCTTTGGTCCCATGTCATTTTTATTTACCAATCGCAAGTTATGGTCTTTGACTTAAAGTGCCTTTTTGTTGACTTTTGAAAATGACCTATAATGTTGAAATTGATAACTTTTTGTGAGAGCATTTCTTGGACTTGAAGTGTGAAGATGAGTTGTAGGAAATGTCATCCCCTTCAAAATGAGCTTTGGATGGGATTTTTCTGATAAACCATGAAGAAGTTATGCCTTGGTCAATTTGCAGTTGACTTTTCAGCTGTCCAAAAATAGAAACTTTTGCATCTTGAGACCTTTTGAGCCATGCTTGTGGAATCATGATCAAGAATTGATCAAATGATGATTGTGGCTTCAAAATAAGATGTTGACCAAATTTTTTGACTTTTGATTGTCAAATGACCATTTTGCCCCTGCAGTTGACTGTGAAGCAAATAGGGTTTTTGACTGTGCAACTTGATGCTGTGAGTCTTGAAATTTGACATATGGATGCTTGACAATGTATATGGGCATGTGGGACTTGATTGGACCCTTGAAAACCTCAATTTCTTTGCAAGAACCAAAACCCTAATTTTGACTGTGTTAGGAGGCAATTGGACTATGCAACCCTTGAGAGATTTTGAACCTTGATCTGGAGATTGATCTTGGCAAATCTTGAAGAATATGGGAGGGAAAATTTTGGGGTACAACAGTTGCCCCTGTTCAATCTTCTTAGACCTGAGGATGTAGATTGGCTGGCGTGCCTTTCGTAATCCGAAGGTGGAAGATGATTGAACACTAGAGTGCCCAGAAATTTGCACTCACATAGTAGAATGTCAGCAGTGTGATGGTGGGAATGGGCTTACAAATGCCATTTGGAGACTGATGGATAAGAGGATGGGCTTATAGATGCCATCTGGAAGTGTGACAGTACCTTGTCGGGAATGGGCTTATAGATGCCATTTGGAGACTGTTGGTATGTGGATGGGCTTACAGATGCCATCTAGGTGTTGATCGTGTAAGAGATTCCTTAGCGAGAACTTGCATACCTGAGAAAAAAAATAATTACCTGGCCTGTTACAGGAGTTGATCTTCAAACTCTTTATGTAGATGTGCCCTGGCTGGATACAGGAATCGAATATTTAAACTCTTCAGACGTGCCCTGGCAAGATACAGGAATCGAGTCCGGAGAATAGTCGTCAAAAGATACACCCTGGCAAGATACAGGAATCGGATCTTCAAACTCTTCAGACGTGCCCTGGCAGAATACAGGAATCGAGTCTGGAATCAGTCGTCAACAGATACACCCTGGCAAGGTACAGGAATCGGATCTTCGAACTCTTCAGACGTGCCCTGGCAGGATACAGGAATCGAGTCTGGAATTAGTCGTCAACAGATACACCCTGGCAAGGTACAGGAATCGGATCTTCGAACTCTTCAGACGTGCCCTGGCAGGATACAGGAATCGAGTCTGGAATTAGTCGTCAACAGATACACCCTGGCAAGATACAGGAATCGGATCTTCGAACTCTTCAGACGTGCCTTGGAAGGATACAGGAATCGAGTCTGGAATATAGTCGTCAACAGATACACCCTGGCAAGATACAGGAATCAGATCTTCGAACTCTTCAGACGTGCCCTGGCAGGATACAGGAATCGAGTCTGGAATATAGTCGTCAACAAATACACCCTGGCAAGATACAGGAATCGGATCTTCGAACTCTTCAGACGTGCCCTGGAAGGATACAGGAATCGAGTCTGGAATATAGTCGTCAACAGATACACCCTGGCAAGATACAGGAATCGAATCTTCGAACTCTTCAGACGTGCCCTGGCAGGATACAGGAATCGAGTCTGGAATTAGTCGTCAACAGATACACCCTGGCAAGATACATGAATCGGATCTTCGAACTCTTCAGACGTGCCCTGGCAGGATACAGGAATCGAGTCTGGAATATAGTCGTCAACAGATACACCTTGGCAAGATACAGGAATCGGATCTTCGAACTCTTCAGACGTGCCCTGGCAGGATATAGGAATCGAGTCTGGAATTAGTCGTCAATAGATACACCCTAACAGGATACAGGAATCGGATCTGGAATTACGACAGTTGATAGTAATCATCTTTTGTACTGACCTTTGTCCTGAAAAGACAAAACGTTAGTTGTATGTGATGTCATGATGTATGGCATGCGTGATGTTCTCAGAATAAATGAGATTGTATGTTCATGATGCGTATGTGCATGCTATAATGTATGAAGATGCGATGTTCATGAATGTATTTTTGTCTAGGAAAGTAAATCCTTGACGAGTGCCTGGAAGTTAAATCCTGGGCTGATGTTGAGGAATAGAGCTTCGTTGTTTCCGCTGGGGATGATGGTTGCAAGAATATCGGTAGGAGAAGATGACTCCGTTGGGGAATAAACTTGGCGAATAGATTACTCTGCGGGGAGTGAACTCTGTGGGGAAAGAGAGGTACTTCGCTGAGATTGATGATAACTCCGCTGGGGATACCATTGTTGAGCTCTGTTGGAAGTTTTGATGAACTCCGCTGGGGGATAGGAAGACTTCGCCGGGGACGATCTTTCCGTGGTTTTTGGCTGAGGATAACCCAGTTATATCCTGGTGGGGAAATAACCTTCTGAATAAAGTCGGGGGAGCGTTCGTACTCTGCAGGGGATAAGCTTCCAGAATATACTGGGGATAAGCTTCCTGCTGGGGAGATGGATTCCACTTTCCTGGGGAAACTTTTGAACTGTACTGGGGAATTGGCTCCACTGGATGTCTGTATACCGCCGGGGAACAATCTTAGATCAAGACTGTCGGGGATGCTTGTTAGGAATGTTTGTATACTCCATTGGGGAATGTTGAGATCTCCTGGGGATTACCCAACTTCCTTAAGGCTGACTGAATAGGCTAACTCTGCTTGGGGAGAGTATCACTGACTTGCTAGGAGACACTGTGCCTTTCAGGGCTGATTGGAGACCAACTGCTTGGGAGATAATTGTTGAATCTTGGCTCACTCTCTGGGGAATTAAGATATCTTGGTTGCATTCTTAGCCGAACTTACCTTGATACCTTGGTGGACAGAACAACTGGATCGATCAGACAATTCTTATTGCCCTTGTTTCTGTGGGAGAAGATAACTGTGGAGGTGCTTGATGACTGCTGATTGACAAATCTTCTTCTGGTAGGCAAGTGACGAGATGTCGGGACATAGTCGTACGCTTTGATCCCTAATTTTTGCCTGGACCGCCCTTTCGGGTTTTCAGTCCACCGGGATACCCATTTTTGCCCAAGCCGCCTTTTCAGGTTTTCGACTTGCCGGGTGTACAGATTTTTCTATTTCATCCCTTATTTTTGCTCGAACCCTTTTGGTTCGCCGGGAAGCCCTTATCTTTGCCTAGGTGTGTCAACCTAGCGGGTCCTTGATTATGCGTAGTATCTTCTCGACTATGTCCACGCTCTCGGGATGTAGGGAGGTGCCCCTGTCAGTAGTGTTGTGTTGCTACCACCAGAAGATGTCTGATCATGCAAGATTCGTTGCGGGAATCCATGTCTAATACCTCAAGTGATTCAGGCGGAGATTTGCCCCTGGTATTTGGCATTTGAGAGATTCTCTGAATCTTGACTGGACTGCCCCAGAGGATGGACAATGATCACGTCTGTCCCTTGGTTGGAAGTACTTTTGTTCACTTAGATATTCGTCGTGCAAATTTCTCTGCTGTTCGAACAAATAGTCATATGCAAGCAATGTTATATTAAAAATGCAAAGCTTATGTATGTCTTGAGGTTTTTGAAAATGCAGTTTTTTCATAAAAACAAGTGAATTTTTTGTAAACTGTGATGTCAACTCGTTATTTTACCGCAAGCCTTAAGGAGTCAGGATACCTTTCGTAACAGTATGCTTTCGAACTAACCCATGCTTCAACTGGGACTTTTTAAGGGTTATAACGTGGCTTGGTTCACGGTTTAAGAAACAAAGGATAAAGGCTCAAGTTTTATTTGTACCCACCCGCTCTTCGTGATGTTCTTCAATCCTAAACTCAGCTGATCATGCATTAGACCTTGTTTGAGTCTTTGATCTGATATCCTGGTGATGGTTCGGATACTGAAAGTTTTATTTTGACCAGGCAGTCATTTCTTTTTGTTGAGGGTTTGTAGGACCTCTTTCTTTTTTAATTTCATTATCCCTGTTCTTTTTTTTTTTGCCTGAACTGTTCCTTTTTGTGATTACAGTCAGCGGGATGCCCCAGTTTTGTAAGTCTCCTTCATAGGTTTTGACTTGATGGGCTTTTATTTTGAGAGATAATGACTGCCTGTCTTCATGATTATTCGGAACCATCACTGTCTTTTGTTTCAGAAGGACTTCTTTGATGCCATTCATTGTGCACCTGGATCAACTGAGAAAACTACCCTGCCCCAGGTTATAATTAAGGGTTTCAATTTTCGAAAAGAAAAACTCCTACTTCTTTGACTCAAAGGGGTTGACGAGGGATTATCATCCTTATAACTCCAGTGTTTAGGGATTGAAACAATGCTTGTACCTCATCAGCGGGGTTTGTTCAAAAGCATACTGTAGATTGGGGTATCATTTTCGTCATCCTCCCTCAAGAGGCTTAGAATTTTAAAATCGAGAGTTGATCATCAAAAATAAAAGCAATTTTGAATATGGTGAACACAATTACTTCAAAACAGACACGTGTAATGCATTAATGAAATAACCAAGTTTGACATGAAATAAAATGTTTGAACAATCAAAGAAAATTACAACTTGAACATTCGAATGAACAAAAAAAAAATTCCAATCCTAGCCATGTTTTGGCAAGGGAGCAGTGGTCACATTGGGAGTCTCAGCGGGCTCGAATTCGATCTCTTTAGCGTCGATCATATTCTGGATCTTGTATTTTAACGCCCAACAATCCTCAGTATCGTGCCCCGGGCTATCAGAATGATAAGCACACCTCGCTTCTGGGTTGTAGCTTAGAGAGGAGGTCTTGGGATTTGCAGGAGGGTTGATCACCGCAATCAGATTCATTTTCAACATGTGCTGCAATGCTTGTGACAATGGCATGTTGATGTTGGTGAATTGTCTTTTAGGCTCGTCCGGCCTTCGCTGATTTCCCTTTTGTGGTTGTCGGCATGGTGCAGAACCAGAGATCATGACTGCCCCTGCATGCTGGTCACGACGACTCTTTTGGCTATATGCAGCATTGGACTCTTTTTTCCCCGTGTAAGGCTTTTTATGAGTATCAGGAGGTGTGGCCTCTTGAATCTTCCCACTTTTGATGCCCGCTTCAATTCTTTCCCCAGTCAAGATCAGATTTGTAAACCCAGCAGAAGAATTCCCAATCAGATGGTTGAAGGAAGGTCCAGACAGGGTCCCCAAGAACATGTCCACAAGTTCACGGTCAATTAGAGGTGGTTGCACCCTTCCAGCAAGGTCTCTCCACTTTTGTGCATATTCTTTAAAGCCTTCGCCTGCACCTATAGACATTCCCTGAAGTTGAGTGCGCGTGGGAGCCAGGTCGGCATTGTACTGGTATTGCTTGTAGAATGCAGTGGCCAAGTCCTCCCAGCTACGGATGTTGGCTCCATTCAGTTGATAAAACCAGTCGAGTTGAGTTCCTGACAGGCTATCCTGAAAGAAGTGAATCCACAAGTTCTTGTCAGCCGTGTAGGGCTGGATCCTCCTTATGTATGACCTGAGATGCAGCTTAGGACAGAAAGCCCCGTCATATTTGGCAAAGGCAGGTGCCTTGAATTTGTGCGGGATTACTACCCCAGAAGACAGACCTAGATCTTCGAAGTCCAGGCCGGGCACCTTTTGTATCTCCATAGCACTTAGCCGGTCTTCCAACTGTTTATACCTGTTCTCAGCTGGAGGGTACTGTTCATCATTGAACTCTGTCTCGTTGTCGGAGACCACTGGACTAGGAACCTCTCTCTCATGGGGGCTGTCCTTTCCAACAGATGGGGTAGTCTGTTCAACTTCATTTAGTGATCCATTCCCAGATTTACGTCTCGGGTTGAACAACACCGTTCTCTTCTTCTTCTTCTTCGAGAGCAGAGTCTTCAAATCCTGTTGACCTTGGGCTAGACTCTTAATCAACTCCTGGAACTGGGCGTTCTGAGCCTGGAGGGCCTTGATGGATTGCTCAGTAGATGATTCAGGATTCATAATGAGACTGCTGAAATAAACAGCAAAGAAGGTAAGTGACCTGTCAAAAGGGTACCTGTGATGCAATGATATGTATGATATGCATGCAATGTTTTCAAGGATCTCGCGGGGTAAACAAGAAAATTGTTAGAGTTGGAATCCAGTAGCTTGATGAAAGGAACTTCATGTTGTCGAGAGTCCTTCTTCAAGGGTCAAGGCTCACCATATCTAGTGGGTCATAGCCCCTGACTCAAGTCATCAACCTTGGCTAGAGGAAAATAAATCCCCTTTGCCCCTTGCTAGACAGTTGATTCATCATGACCTGCATCGCAAGCCCTTAAGATCCTTGAAATGGATTAGTCCTTATATAGGATGTATGCAATGGTATGATGTTATGATGTTATGCTATGCGTGGGATAGGTAAACCCTGTTATGAGTCCAGATTAAGGACTGTAAACAAAACCTGCAAGAAACTCAAGTGTCAGATAACAAGTATGCAAGTAGTCAAGTTAGAAGGCACACAAGTCACACAAGAGAGCCCTTAGAGTTTAGGCCAGCATGAAGTTTGGGGTACTGCCCTCTTGAAGTTGGTGGGCTTAAAACCTGTCCTATCAGAAGTAACCGGGTTCTAAGGGTCCCAATATCATTGGATTGTTTTCTGTGTTCATCGTTTCGATTTAGCCACTGAACTGGCGACCGAAATATTCCAAGAAAACAACCCTCAACTGAGTGTAGTATCGAGTATCAACCAACCTCGGACTACACCAAAGTCAGTTATCTCACTACCCTAAAGAGGCCAAGATGGTTCAATTAAGGTTCCTAAGGTCAGTTGATGCTTCACGACACCACGCGGCGGCCCCGTACTCTCCTTGACTTGACTCAAGGGTTACCGGTACTCATCAAAGTGCCACATCAACGTAGCAGACTGCTTCAACCGTGTCGATATACCCCGCACAGTTCCCTCACAGTCTTGTTGCTACTTTCTAAGAAGGTATCCCCCAGATCCGGGTTAGGATCTATAGAACTCCCAAGACAGTACCCACAATAATAAAGCAAACAATTCATACAATTGAAAACACAAGTGATCTTAGTCCTAAGGTACACCTCACTTTTATAATATCCCCAGCAGAGTCGCCAGTTCTGTGATCGGTGGATTTATAACTGACTGTTTAACGCTGGTTCACGAAATGTCGCAGAAGCAAGAGTCGCCACCGTCTTTTATTTTCTCCAACATGGACAGGACAAAAGCACAGCAAAATTCCTTATGAGATAGTTTCTCGGTTCGGGAGGTAGATTTATAGAAAGGGAAGGTGTTAGCACCCTTTCTATCTGTGGTTATCCACGGGCTCTTAGATACTTGCTCACTGTGTTTTCAAAAAAAGTTTGCTTTTCAAATGTGAGTGGGTTTGAAAAAGTTTCGTTTAAAGGTTTCTGAATAACTCTTGTATCTGTCCTCAAGAGTGTTTGAAAAATTGTTTTGAAAGCTTTTTGAAAGTGTCGGTGTGAAAAGAGTTTTGATTTGTTTTTGAATAGAGCAAGTATCTAATGAGTCATCTACCTACCCTAAGGAATTAGGCTGTGTAAATATCCTTAAGGTAGTGTCATCCCACCATTGAGAGATAGGTAGCACCACCGCTGGAGGTGTTCGGGTCAATTCGAGTTTAGGGACAGTGGTCACTGAAGCAACAGTTAGGACACCTTAGAAGCTACCCTTATGTCCTTGATCCTTTTTTAATCCGAGGCAACCGTTTCGAGGCAACTATTCCGAGGCAACCGTTTCGAGGCAACTTGTTTTGAGGCAACTGGATCATAGACATAAGGACTTACTAAAACGTCCTATACTTGACGACCACGTTTCGAAGGCAACAGGTGAGGCGTACCCTAGAAGTGGTGTGTGAATTTGTGTATTGTTTTCATGTTTAATAATTATCTTTGATCATGGCATTGTGAGCTACGCTTGTTTTTAATTAGCCATACATTCTTTCATGCAAGTTAGAATTTAAGAGTGCGGAAATTTAAGTGCGGAAAGATAAATCCTACGCTATTACAAGGCGCGGGTCTATACATCGCCAAATTACAAAGACCCGTTTGATAAAAATGCGGAAAGTAAATAAATTCCTAATTACTATTACAATCCTTGAGCAGTTACATGATGTTCGAAAAGAAAAAAGAATAACGTGCGAAAGAATAAAAGTTAGGACGTCTGAGGGTTTTGACCCTTTCGAAATTAAATTGAAATTAAAGTCTAATTATTATTTAATTAAAGAAAAGAAATTGTTTTTTATGTTTTTGGGTATTTAAGAAATAAAGAAAAGAGTTAAAATTAAAGTTAGTGAAACCCTAGTTCTAAATTATTTTTAATTATTAATGAAAAATATACAAGTTAACTTAATTTACACTAATTAGTTAATTTACATATTTATTTACAAAAATAATAATTATTAATAATAATAAATAATGAGGGAAAATTTAATTAAGAAAAAGGATAAAATGTCAAAAAACCTAATTCTATGTATTTTTTATTTATTAAGAAAAGATTAAAGTTTAAAACCTAATTTAACTAAGTTAATTGTTAAAGTTTATTTACAAAAAATAAATTAGTGATGAATTAATAATAATTAATTATATTACATTTTTTTTTATTTCTGATTTTTATATTATGAAAATTATTTAGGTGAATTAATGAAAAAAATTAAAAACAATTAAAAGAATTAGAAAAGAAAATCAAATAAAATAAAAAGAAAGTGCAAACCAAAGGGGGTTTTCAGACCCAAAGGGAGGTGTTTTTGGAGTAATCTTGGCCCATTTGCATAGAGACTCGTTGACTCTTAGGAATCACATGCTTGATGGTTGACCCAGGCGTATGATGGTCCTCCTTCTGTGGCCACTAGATTGATCTCAAGTCCACTTGGCAGGCCTTAGCATGTGCGTGTATGGTGAACCACTGAGTGAGCGCTACACTTGAACACGTTAGGATAAAAATTATTAAACATATGGGGGTGTTGGCTCCTAAATTCGACACCTTTGTTTTGATTGATGTCAGCCGTTAAAGCTGAAGGATGTCTTCGACTGGTTAAGTCTGTCGAAATGCCCGTCGAAAGATGGCAAAGTACTTAGAAGATTTCTTCCAAGGAAGAAGGCTGGTTGCCTTCGACGTCGAAGGAGTTTCTCGTCGAAGATGTCTCTTGACGAAAGTGTTCGATGGTCCAGAGTGGAGCAGTTTGAAATTCAAGCGTTTGGAGGGAAAACGGTTTCCAGCAGTTACCACGTGCAAACGTGCAAGGATCTGGGGCGTCGAGCATGGAGAACGTGCCAAGTGGATTGATCTCGAAGCAGTGTAACTGCCCGACGGTTACTTGGGATGTTTTAGTATAAATAGGAGTAGACATGTAGTTTCTCGCGTGTGTTCACAATTCTATACAAAGTCACTCATATAGATTCGAGTACCCAGCGTGTGAGAAAGAATTGTTGAGAAATGTATGTGTGAAACACCAATTTTATTTATCAAAGTCATTTACTTTTCCAGAAATTTACTTGCTTTCCTCTTTACATTCCTGTCGAAACCTTTTACTTTAAGCCTTGTTTATTTTACCAAGTCTTTCCTTTATGCAATTCATTTAAAGCCAATTTATTTAAAGCCTTATCCAATTCAATCAAACTTCAAAATCAACCTATGTCCTAGGATCAATCTGATCGATCCTGCGAGTAACCAAATAAGTAACCATTTGGAGGATCAGCGGTTGTTTACCAAAACCCAAGGTAAACAAATTGGCACACCTGATGGGACTGTGTGTTGATTGTTTAAAATAATCTCATCTTTTCGAGTTGTATGTTATTGAGGAGTGGTAGAATATACACTAACGATAACAATACTGCCAGAAGAAGGGAAGAGATGGCAAATCCGCCAAACAATAACGAAATCCCACAAACGAGTGTGGGAGCAACGGTTAGTATGACCGTAAGTGAAGCGACAAACGTTGGTTCGACACCAGCAGTGTCGGTCACAACCACGGGGCCAATACCTTCGTCAACAGGCCCCAGGATACCTTTGGGAACTCCCCCACCAAGGGGAAATTTAGGCACAAGGCCTTTGGTTCCCCCAGGATTCATTCCATTCTATGGTATGCCAACTTCTGAAGTGGCAAGCCTGACGAATGCTGCGTCCACTTTTTCAGACCCTTTCGTGAGTGCCTCTTCGCCACTCCAAGGCTCTGGAGTAGGCATGGCGAATAGAAATAGGACCCAACTCTTAGGAGGAACGTCCCAAGTAGCCCATGGCCTTACAAATGCCTCGACAGCAGTCTTGAGGCAACAGATGGACGAAAGCAACCATGATATGGTGCAAATGTTGGCACAAACTTTGAGTACAGTGCTAAACCCTCTAATACAAAACACTACTCAATCGAACCAGCAAGTGACAGCGCAAATGACGCGTTTGGCTGACTTCTTTGGAGTACCCCAACCTGTTCGACAGCCCCAAAGGGCGCAAATAAGGGGAAATCAGGGGATATTTTTAGAGGAAGAAACCACCATTAACCAGGCTCAACAGCCTGTCGAAGAAAACCTTAGGGCACGATTGGAACAACCTGTCGAAGAACCTAGGGTAATATCCCCAAAGGTAAGGTTAGTTAACAGAAACCAAAATGCTGACGAAGTGGTTCAGCATATCCAATACCAAAACATGGGTTTGGAAAACAATCTGGCAACCATGATCGAAAGGATCATGACTCGGAATGGGATGAACATGGGCTTTCGAAGGCCCAACTTTACATCTCCATTGTCAGAATACGTGTTACAAACGGACTTACCTCCTAGATGCAAAGTCCCCAAATTTACTAAGTTCTCTGGGGACACGACAGAATCTACTGTCGAGCATGTGGCGAGATATTTGATCGAAGCGGGAGACATTTCGAATAACGAAAACCTAAGGATCAAATACTTCCCAAGTTCTTTAACCAAGAACGCTTTTACTTGGTTTACAACTCTTCCCCCCAATTCGATCCATCATTGGACCCAGTTGGAGAGATTGTTCCATGAACAATTCTACATGGGGCAAACCAAGATAAGCCTGAAAGAACTGGCCAGTGTGAAGAGACGTTTCACCGAACCTATAGACGAATATCTGAATAGGTTTAGGTTGCTCAAGGCGAGATGTTTTACACAAGTTCCAGAACATGAGTTGGTCGAAATAGCCGCAGGCGGTTTAGATTATTCCATTAGGAAGAAGCTAGACACCCAATACCTAAGAGACATGGCCCAACTGGCCGATAGAGTTCGACAGGTAGAACGCCTCAAAGCTGAAAAAGCTAAGGCAACGAAAACTCACAAGAGAGAGAGAATAGCGTACGTTGAGATGGATGACGAAGATCTAGAATCCTTCGACGATACTTTAACTGTCGAAGAAGGAGAAGTCGATTTAGCAGAACTAAAACAAGGGCCACCATACTCTTGTAAACTGTTAGTCCCCTCAAATGGGAAAAATCCCATTGGTCCAGAAAGGACCAACGATAGGTTCCCAAAAAAGACTTATAGTTTTGACATCACAAAGTGTGATGAAATATTCGACTTGCTAGTTAAAGATGGCCAAATGATAGTACCCCCAGGGGTAAAAGTGCCTCCTCTTGATCAAAGAAAGAAGAGAGTTTTTGCAAATATCATAATTTTTTGGGCCATAAAACTTCTCAATGTTTTCTTTTCAGGAATCTTGTGCAAGACGCTATCGAGGAAGGGAGATTAAAGTTTGCAGACAAATCCCCCATGGCTATCGACTCCAATCCACTGAAGGCTGAAGCCCACTATGCTGAACCCTCTGAGGTGAACATGATAGAGGCAACCAGGATCCAGTCGAAGAAGCCAGGAATTACCATGGTCGAAGTCTCAAAGGACCACATCAACATGCCAATCTTTGGCAGTTTTTCTGGAAATTTATCCAGGAAGACAATTGAAGTTGTCCAGAAAGCGGTCGAGAACCCGAAGTCGGAGACTGCTGAAGCACAAAAAACTGGATCAAAGCCCAGTTCCCACTTGGCCCCCGTTCAAGGCCAGACGGAGAATCTGGAGATACAAATGAAGCAGTTAACTCTTGCTAACAAAGATACAATGAATATCAACATGGTCGAACTCTCTGACCCAAAAGCATCAGAAGAGGCCATGAGGCAAGAACAGGCTAATAAGACTGCTTTCCCTCGGGAAAATGAAAACTTGGCAGATTTTCTACAAAGATGCCAGAAAAAGAAATCAGAGGTGATGCTGTGTCCAAGATGCAGTTCGATCTTTGATAAAAAAGCTGCTGAGCACATTCAGGGCGTAAGAGCAGCGAATAAGAGAAGGGAGAATGCTGACCTTCGACATGATCCCAGAAGGGGTTCTAACCAAGAAAAGAGGCCATTAACTTTTAGGCCTCCAACAAATGTGCCAGTAGACACTTGGTACAAAACCTCTGGCCGGAAAAGGCCAAGTGAGGAGAAATGGCATTCTTTCGATGTGCCAAGAGGTTCCTCTTTGACTCAAAAGAAAGAGCCTCAAGTTGCTGCACCTAAGGTTGCACAAGTGTCCAGCAACTACAAGGGTAAAAATCCTATGTCTCGATCTCAATGGAGGAGATATCAAAGGAGACGAAAAGCTGAAAGGGAGGCTGCCAACGAACCTAAGGCAGAAACTAGTTCGAATGTTCCTCAAAGGAAACAAAGGAAGCCTCTAGAGAGAGAGCCAGTTACCAACAGGCTAGTTTGGCCTAACCAAAGTGAAGTCGAAGACGAAGATGATGCTGAGTCTGACGATACTTTGGATATAATGGTGAATATAGTTTCAGTGCTGCCGAGAGAATTCAATCGACAGGTAGAAGTCGAAGCAAGTGACTGGGAAGTGGAGCAAGAAATGGCCAAACATAGGCCAGTGTGCTATTTTGTCATGGACAATGGCACTACTGAGGAACAAAATGGCTTCTTCGAGCCACCTACTGAGGCGATGAAAAATCACCTCAAGCCTTTATTCGTAAGGGCTAAACTCGAAGAAACTACTGTGAATAAAATATTGGTCGATTGTGGGGCAACCATCAATATTATCCCTCACTCTATGCTAAGGAAGATTGGCAAAAGAGATGAGGACATTAAACCTCACAACATGGTCCTGTCGAACTATGAGGGCGGCATAGGGACCACCATGGGAGTGATCCAGCTAGATATCAAAGTGGGGTCGATCCTTTGACCAACGATGTTCATGGTCATATCGGCCAAACCTAACTACAACCTTTTGTTGGGCCGTGAATGGATTCATGGTGTTGGCGTTGTGCCTTCATCGATGCACCAAAGGCTGCTGCTATGGCGTCCAGATGGGATGGTCGAAAACATAGAGGCAGATCAAAGCTACTACCTTGGCAAAGTGAATCACCTGGGTTTGGCAGATTTCGACAAGAACTTGGCTCACATAGGGCCATGTCCAACACCTGACTTCGACATGGCGCCAGCGCCAAACACTTTTTGTTCCCTATACCTGCATCCTGAGCATGGTTTCCAATGGGACAGAGAAGACTTGTCCCACATAGACTTCAGTGGGTTAACTGATATCCAACCAACTGGTTGGGGAAGTGAATTCAGTGATAATGACTGAGTCACAATCTTTGAAGCGAATTTCGGCTTATGTGGCCGAAACTAAGATGATAACGGCTCTCGAAGCCGAAGTAAAGTACATGGCCACACAGGCCAATGATCAACAATTATCTGCTGTAGGCCCAGGAAAGGATTTCGATCCAAAACCTCCTGATATCATGCCAGAAGAAATGCAGGAACAGAGGCTCGACGCCATCTATGACGATGAGCCTTTGGGCTTCGAAAAGGATCCCTTGGCGAACAACATTAAAATGTTGGCACAAGACCCTTTAGAAGAAATCAACTTAGGCGAAGGATCAGAAAGAAGGCCAACTTACATCAGTGCCAAAATCGATCCAGAACTTAGGTTGGAAGTAATCCAATTGCTGAAAGAGTTTAAAGACTGTTTTGCATGGGATTATGACGAAATGCCTGGTCTCGACAGAGGATTGGTAGAACTTCAGTTGCCAATCAAACCTGGGAAGAAGCCAATCAAGCAAAATCCAAGGCGCTTCGCTCCAGAAATACTGTCGAAGATCAAAACGGAGGTCGAAAGACTTCTGAAATGCAAATTCATCCGTGTTACAAGGTATGTCGAATGGATTGCAAATATTGTGCCAGTAATTAAGAAAAATGGCACATTAAGGGTGTGCATAGATTTCAGAGATTTGAATGCTGCCACCCCCAAAGATGAATATCCTATGCCTGTGGCGGAAATGCTAGTCGATTCTGCCGCTGGTTATGAATACCTGAGTATGCTCGATGGTTATTCAGGGTATAATCAAATATTCATTGCTGAAGAGGATGTGTCGAAAACAGCTTTTCGATGCCCTGGGGCCTTAGGCACTTACGAATGGGTAGTGATGCCTTTTGGCCTAAAGAATGCTGGGGCAACATACCAGCGAGCAATGAATACTATCTTCCATGATTTTATTAACACTTTTATGCAAGTATATATTGATGATATTGTTATAAAATCTGTTTCCAGGAAGAACCATATTGACCACCTTCGACAATCATTCGAAAGAATGAGAGAACATGGTCTGAAGATGAACCCTTTGAAGTGTGCGTTCTGTGTGAAAGCTGGAGATTTCTTGGGCTTCGTTGTCCACAAGAAAGGAATCGAAATCAACCAGAACAAGACGAAGGCAATTCTGGAAGCGAAAGCGCCATCGAATAAGAAGGAATTGCAATCTCTCTTAGGCAAGATTAATTTCTTAAGGAGGTTTATATCTAATCTAAGTGGGAAAGCTCAGGCCTTTTCACCTTTACTTCGACTGAATAAAGAGGGGTTCGAATGGGGGCAGGAGCAACAAGAAGCCTTCGACAAAATTAAAGGGTACCTTACTAAGCCACCTATTTTGGTGCCTCCTTGTAGCAATAGGAGTATGAGATTGTACATAGCTGCATCTGACAAAACTCTGGGAAGTATGTTAGCCCAAGAGGATGAGAATGGAGTCGAAAGACCCATTTACTATCTCAGTCGAGTTTTGAATGATGCAGAAACTAGATATAGCGAAGTTGAAAAATTATGTCTATGTCTGTATTTTTCTTGTACAAAACTCAAGCAATATATAAAACCAGTTGATGTTTATGTTTCGTCTCATTTTGATGTTTTCAAATATATGTTGTCAAAACCTATCTTGCATAGTCGAATTGGCAAATGGGCATTAGCATTAACTGAATACTCCTTGACCTTTATGCCTCTTAAGGCAGTAAAAGGACAAGTGGTTGCAGATTTCATAGTCGACCACTCAATTCAAGTCGAGGATATTAATTATGTGGAGATAGAACCTTGGAAATTCTACTTCGATGGTTCCAGTCATAAAGATGGAACAGGGGTAGGAGTCTTGATTATTTCTCCAGATAAAATTCCAACAACATTCAAGTACAAAATATCAGGTTCTTGTTCGAACAATGAGGCTGAGTATGAAGCTCTAATTACTGGCCTTGAGATATTGTTGGAATTGGGGGCAACTCGAGTCGAAATAATGGGAGACTCAGAGTTAGTCATCAAGCAAGTCACAAAGGAATATAAATGCATAAGGGAGAATCTCATTATGTACTTTGTGATAGCAAATCGTTTATTGAAACAATTTGAAGCGATCAATATTCGACACATACCCAGAGTCGAAAATCAAATAGCCAATGACTTGGCACAAATTGCATCTGGGTATAAGATTTCAAAAACGAGATTACAAAGAGCAATCGAAGTTCGAGAAAAGATAAAAGCAACTTGTCTATCACCATCAGACTTGGAATCGACGAGACTAGGATATGCTGATCACAGTAACTTCGAGATTTCGTTCATTGATAATTTGTCAGAGCAAGATTGGAGGAAACCTATTGTGGACTATCTTCAAAATCCAGGAGCTTCGACAGAACGAAAAACAAAATACAGGGCGTTGAGTTTTGTACTCATGGGTAATGAGTTATTCAAGAAGACGCCTGAAGGGGTGTTGCTGAAATGTTTAAGTGAGACTGAAGCATACATAGCCCTTTCGACTACGCATGCTGGGGCATGTGGGGCTCACCAAGCAGGCCATAAGATGAAATGGTTGTTGTTTCGACAAGGACTATATTGGCCCACTATGCTGAAAGATTGTGTTGAGTTCGCCAAGGGTTGTCAAGAGTGTCAAGTCCATACAGGCATCCAACATGTACCAGCAAGCGAACTTCACTCGATAGTGAAACCTTGGCCTTTTAGAGGATGGGTGTTGGACCTCATTGGAGAGATTCGACCAGCATCATCAAAGAGTCAGAAATACATATTGGTAGGCATTGATTATTTTACTAAGTGGATCGAAGCTGTCCCTTTAGTCAATGTGGACCAAGAAAATGTCATTGAATTTATTCAAAAGAACATTATCTTTAGATATGGAATTCCTGAGACAATAACAACTGATCAAGGGTCAGTTTTCACTGGTCGAAAGATGCAGGAATTTGCTTAGGAAACAGGTTTCAAACTCCTAACATCAACGCCTTATTATGCACAGGCGAATGGTCAAGTCGAAGCAGCTAACAAAGTGGTGATTGGCTTGATAAAGAAACATGTTGGGAAGAAACCAAAGAATTGGCATAAGACGTTAGACCAGATTTTATGGGCTTGTCGAACGTCCCCAAAAGAAGCCACTGGTACAACACCGTATAGGCTAACTTTTGGCCATGATGCAGTGTTACCAGCAGAAATTTGTCTTCAATCTGCAAGGGTTCAGAGGCATTATGATATTCCTTCTGAAGTTTATTGGAACATGATGTTAGATGAATTGGTGGATTTAGACGAAGAGAGATTACACGCTCTCGACCTACTCAGGCTTCAGAAGAAAAGAGTAGAAGACTCTTATAATAGAAAGGTAAAACCTAAGGTATTTTTGCCTGAAGAACTAGTTTGGAAGGTAATTCTTCCCATGGATCGAAGGGATCGAAGCATGGGGAAATGGTCACCCAAATGGGAAGGACCCTTCAGAGTTATCCAAACTTTTTCTGGTGGAGCCTATGAAGTCGAAGAGTTAAGTGGAGATAAAAGGCTCTTGAGAGTAAATGGTAAATATTTGAAAAAATACAAACCTATACTTCAAGAGATAAAAATAAAATAATAAAAGAACAAGACTAAATTAACCATAAAAATGCCAAAATAGAAATTTTATAAATTTCAGCCAAGATGGCAATTGTTGTCGAATAACGATTACAGAATATGGTTACAAAAGAGAATCAATCAAAAGGTAAGAGAGTTCTTGAGTCGAAGATACTTGGCTTGCTGCAGCTCCAACCTCTTCTTGCACCAGGAGTTCTCCTGCACTAGTTTGGCAATTTGAGCGTCGAGGCTTTGGGCCCTCTCAGCGAATTCCAGGCCTTGTTTGATCTCAGTCTGGCTCTCGGTGTCTGAGATGGTCGAAAGAAGTTCCTCCTTGAGTACAGTGTTGGCGTTTATCTTCGCCTCTATTTCTGCGATTTGTGCCCGGAAGGAAGCATTCTCTCGATCAATGGCATCGACTTTTTCCTGCACAGACGCTTTTTGTTTCGACAACTCAGCAATTCGAGAAGTCGAATCTGAGACAGCAGTCCACGCAGAGGAGCTTTTGCCATACAACACCTCAAGTTGACTGTTAAACCCCCTTTGGCGCCTGTAATCTGCTGAGACTTGATCAATCATAGAGTGTAACTCCATGATCAAGCCTGAGACTTCTGGGGCTACAGCTTCAAAGTCGACAGCATTCAAGACCTCTTTCAAGCATGATGGAGCAGTGGGGTCCCCCTCTAAAGCCTTCATCAAGTCCCTCTTGAAGAACTGGGCCTTAACCTTCGCCAAAGCATCATCAAGGGGAGAAGTTTCAGTAGACTTCCCTGACAGGGTAGGAACTTCCTGACTAGCGTCAGACGAACTCTTGCTCTCGATGATTGCGTTGAGGTAGCTAACAGGGTCAGTTTGTTTCAAGAGTTCCAAGTCCTCTTTTGACCTGTGCTTCGTTGAGGTAACCCTTGCAACAGCATTGTCTTGGGTTTGAGGTTCTTGAGTGTTAGGTGCCTCGACTGGTTGCTCTTCGACTCGGACTGGGGCAGTACCAGCGTCGACTTGTGGTTCTTCGCTAGCATCACCCTGGTGTCCTTCGCCAATGCCACCTTGGTTCTCTTCGTCGGCAGCATTTTGATTTTCTTCGCCATCATTGCCTTGGTCCCTTTCTTCATGATTCTCTTCTGACAGATCCACCACCTGAACCGTTTATGGCTGTTGTTCCTCCACCAGAGGTTCCTCTGTTGGTTTCTCTACCGTTTCAGCATTGGCCTCATTCTCAGTATGGGCTTCGTCATTGCCCAAGCCTTTTTCCTGAGGCCTGCTAAGGTCAGCAGATTCCAACGTTTCTGAGGTCCTTGGCGGAGAACTTTCAGTAGTGTCCTGAAAAGGGAAAGAAGACAAATCTTCAGAGATCGAAAGAGACACAATCGAATATGGGTATCTATACCTAAGTTATAAAAGGGTCTAAAAGATTACCTGTGGATTAGTTTCAGCCCCAGGGCTGGAATTGTCGCTTTCGACAGGCTTGTTAAGAAGAATGTTTAGTTCCTCCTCAGTTGGCTCCTCGATGATCACTGGAGGTGGCCTGGGCTTTCTCACAGCAACCTTTATTCTGACAGTTCGACCTTCAGGAGCAGGAGCAGGAACAGAAGCATCCTTCGTCAACTTACGCCTCTTTAGAGGGGCAGGAGGGGAATCACTTTCTTCATCACTCCCAGATTCGACCACCAGTCCTGGCCGTTTCTTGGGCGAAGGTGCCTAGAAAACCAATAGGAATTCGATTGAATAATTGCATCGAAAATCAAAAATCGAAAAGCCAGAAGGAAAATGACGAAAGTCTGGTTACCGATATAGAAGGCTTCTTCGAAGAGCCTTCCCCCTGTTGGTTGCTTGTGGTCTTCGTCGGCGCTGTAGTCTTCGCCGGCGGTGGAGGTTTTGTTGAAGGGCCTCCTCCTTGTTGGCCTTCTGTAGCCTTCTTGGCTACAGGCTTTCGAACAACTGAAAGCAAATAAAGAAAATTAACAGGCTAGCAGTCGAAAAAGACAAAAAGTAATGTGAGAACATGAACTTACATTTCTTTATTTTGTCCAACACAAGGACAAAAGACTTCTGCAGCTCATCCATGAAGTCCTTCTCATCGAAGAAGTACTCAGCATAATAGCTTTTCCACCACTCCTCGAAGGATGGTGAGCAAAGGAAATTGAGCTGGTAGTCAAACAGCGAGAGGACTGTTCGACCAGCATATCTTCCGATATGCTTGATGGCAGCTTCTTCTGTATAATCATTGCAGAAGTACAACATTGACTTCTCTCTTTGAAAAATCGGAGAAGGTAGGGTTTGGATAATACCAAACTGGCGAGATACCAGGTTTGGTTGGTATGCAGTCAGACTCAAATGAGTCTTTGAGCTCTTGAATCGAAGAGGCATGATCCTTGGTGTAAGGAACGCCTCCCAAAGTATTGTATGCTCATCGACATTGGGACCACTCGACGCCCTTGGATGTGGCCTTGTGAACCATGCTGGGCCTACCTGCCGTCGAGCAAATGGGGCCATAGTTGAAACAAACTCCTTCCTTCGAGCAAACATTAAGACGAAGTTGGTGAAGGTTTGCTGAAACTCCAGTCCATCTTCCGTAGGTGTCAGCAGAGCCAGCCTGGTTCCTTCGACGCGTCTATTCGCTATCGCTGGAGCCTGTTCATTTACCTGAACCTTCTTGGGCAAGAAAGATTCGAAAGTGGCGTTGAGCCACAGTTGGAGCAGCCAAAAGGGCCCAGCAAGTAGCAAACTGGCCCTGTCCTCGATATGTTTCAGAAGAGTTGCCCCATTACTGATCGAATCATAGAGGCTAGCCAGAATCAGTTCTGCCAAACAGATGTTTTGGCGGTGATGCAGTTGAGTAGCAAGAGTGACCATCTTTTTGGTCACCTGTAGAGACTTCGAGCAAAACACAAAGCGAGTTAGCCATAAGGCTAGAAACGCTATGTGTTCGACATCCGACACAGCATCTGTCGACCTGTCGTGATAATGGTTGATGAAAGTGGTGTATGTTGGTTTGGTCTCAGAGAAGCCAATTTGGTCCTCCGACATCTCCTCCGGATCGAAATAATCCCCGGTGGGTCGAAGGCCAGTAATAGCGGCCACATCGAAGAGTGTGGGGGTTAGCATCCCACAGGGAAGATGAAAAGTGAAGTGGGAGTAGTCCCAGAACAACAGTGAAGCTATCAGCATCTCCGGGGAGTAGTTCAAACCCGTCTTCGACAGCATCACTAGGTCGAAGATTCCCATATCCTTCCAGATCGAAGTTTGGTGCTTCTCCAACTTTGTTAGCCAAGCAACATAATCGAAGGTAAGGTTAGGGCAAGACCTGAAGACCCTAACACCTCTGTTGAAGAAGCGGAGGTCAATTTTTTCACGTGCAGGGTCTTCATTGTCTTCTGCGTCTTTCTTGGCGCATGCGACTGGTTTAAGTTTCTCGACTATCGGGAAATAGCTCTTGATCTTCAGAGCCTCAGAAATACTTGGATTCATGGGGCCAGACATTGCAAAGATCTGGTTGGAGTATCCAACCGGGATCATCAAGTGGCGCGAATAAGCATCGCGAACGGCGATGTCAGAAGGTTCAGGAACCCTTTGTTTGCCTGTAGAGTTCACTACCGGAGCAGTGACGAAAACCTTGGGTTTAGCATGTTCAGTTGGTGCGTTAGCACTGGGAGCAGTAGAACCAGATGCCATGGATTAGTGTTAAGTTTGAAATGAGGTTGGGGACGAAGTGAAAGAGGAAGAGTTTCTGCAAAGATAACAAGCTTGTATGAAGACAGAGAAGTTTGAAAGGCTAGATGGCGTAAAAAGTCCCACAATGGGATATTCACTGCTATTTATAGTAGTGGGCAAAATCCCCAATAACGAGGACACTAAATGCCATTTAATGCTGCAGGAGTTAGTGGGACGCGTGGCAGCCCCCTGTTGTTTTGGCCGTTTCTGCAGAAATAGAGGGACGCAGCGTGCGTCCTCGTTTTTGAGAATTGTCATAATGACAAATTCTGAAATGACGTTTGGTACTGCACGCCGTACTGAAAGTGACGTCCTAGGATCAAATCAATGATGGTTTTCTTGGGATTGCCAATAGTTGGTAAAAAGAAACAAAAAGTGCACAAGTTAATTTGTGACTAAGCGTGGAAAGACAGGTGTCGAATGGCGTTTCAAAGAATGCCTTTTTCTTTCAGAGTCGAAATAAGGCATTCTTGGGGGGCAATTTGTTGGCTCCTAAATTCGACACCTTTGTTTTGATTGATGTCAGCCGTTAAAGCTGAAGGATGTCTTCGACTGGTTAAGTCTGTCGAAATGCCCGTCGAAAGATGGCAAAGTACTTAGAAGATTTCTTCCAAGGAAGAAGGCTGGTTGCCTTCGACGTCGAAGGAGTTTCTCGTCGAAGATGTCTCTTGACGAAAGTGTTCGATGGTCCAGAGTGGAGCAGTTTGAAATTCAAGCGTTTGGAGGGAAAACGGTTTCCAGCAGTTACCACGTGCAAACGTGCAAGGATCTGGGGCGTCGAGCATGGAGAACGTGCCAAGTGGATTGATCTCGAAGCAGTGTAACTGCCCGACGGTTACTTGGGATGTTTTAGTATAAATAGGAGTAGACATGTAGTTTCTCGCGTGTGTTCACAATTCTATACAAAGTCACTCATATAGATTCGAGTACCCAGCGTGTGAGAAAGAATTGTTGAGAAATGTATGTGTGAAACACCTATTTTATTTATCAAAGTCATTTACTTTTCCAGAAATTTACTTGCTTTCCTCTTTACATTCCTGTCGAAACCTTTTACTTTAAGCCTTGTTTATTTTACCAAGTCTTTCCTTTATGCAATTCATTTAAAGCCAATTTATTTAAAGCCTTATCCAATTCAATCAAACTTCAAAATCAACCTATGTCCTAGGATCAATCTGATCGATCCTGCGAGTAACCAAATAAGTAACCATTTGGAGGATCAGCGGTTGTTTACAAAAACCCAAGGTAAACAGGGGGACCTGGGAGTCGAACTCAGGTCCTAGTGGTTAGGAGGCGTGTCATCCACCATCTGAACCAAACAACGCGTTTGTAATGTTAGTGGAAAATAATGATTATATAAAAAGAAACAACATTAGTGGTATAAAGCAAAAAGCGCGCTGAATATTTTAACTGTCCAACCATAAGATGACACGCCAGGCTTCTTCTTCATTTTCTCTGCAAACATAAAGCAAGTAGCGGGGGTTTTAAACCCCCACTAAATGAAACCTGTGAAAATAGCGATTAGAAGCTGGATTAATATAAAAAAGGCGCGAGGTGTTGGTTCGTTTCGTCTGGAGCTCCTGAATTTAATGGCATAGATCTCAAGGTCCAATTTTTCCTCTACATGAAAGCCCTATTTTGGAGCTTCTGAAACTCTAGGTTTCATCAATGGTGGATTTGGCTACAGGCAGTGTTAGTCCAATTAAACATTACCAATCGCTTCAGAATGATGTTAGTAACATAAATCAACAATTAAAACACATGAATGATGCGTGAAAATTAAAAATCGATTATAGACATTTTTGTGAAAAGCTCGACTCAGTTCTACCGTTTCTTGGAGTATGGAGACTTGTTCTTGATTGCAATCAATTCCTGGAAGGTTCAGCAACGTGTTAGAATGCTTTTTAGGCTTTGAAACGTGTTGCAACTATGATTTCAGTTTCCAAATTTTTGATGAAAAGTTGCAACTTTGTTCTGAGTTTGTGAGCAGTTTTTCGTGTATGCTTGCCTTAGGTTAGGTCTTGCATAAGTACATGAAGCAAACTAGGTCAAAAACAAGCCCATGGATCCATTGAATTTATGATTTCAATATTTGATTTTTCCCATATCTTTTTCAATCTTTTTGCCATGAAAACCTTGCCAATTATGGAAGATTTGGTCTTGTTGATTGATGCACGAAATCCTTAGCATGTGTGGAAGATATTTGCTGCATAAAAAGATTTAAAAAGCATTATTTGATATTTTCTCATAATTAAATCTAATTAAATGAATTAATATAAATAAAAATTCAATTAATTAATTAAAAATAAGAAAATAAATCATCTTTAGCTCAATGGGTCGTGCATAGGCTTTGGGTAATGATTCAAGGAAGAATTTGAGGCCCATTAGCAATTTTGAAGTGTTTTAGGCAAAGTTGACTTTTCAAAATTCCCAAAAATTTCCCAACTTCTCCAAGGCATATCTTGCTCAATTTTGAAGTTATGATCATGTTCTTCGACATTTTGGAAAGGTCTTGAAGTCCTCTAACCAATGTCTTTGGTCCCATGTCATTTTGATTTACCAATCTTAAGTTATGGTCTTTGACTTAAAGTGCCTTTTTGTTGACTTTGGAAAATGACCTATAATGTTGAAATTGATAACTTTTTGTGAGAGCATTTCTTGGACTTGAAGTGTGAAGATGAGTTTTAGGAAATGTCATCCCCTTCAAAATGAGCTTTGGATGGGATTTTTCTGATAAACCATGAAGAAGTTATGCCTTGGTCAATTTGCAGTTGACTTTTCAGCTGTCCAAAAATAGAAACTTTTGCATCTTGAGACTTTTTGAGCCATGCTTGTGGAATCATGATCAAGAATTGATCAAATGATGATTGTGGCTTCAAAATAAGATGTTGACCAAAATTTTTGACTTTTGACTGTCAAATGACCATTTTGCCCCTGTAGTTGACTGTGAAGTAAATAGGGTTTTTGACTGTGCAACTTGATGCTGTGAGTCTTGAAATTTGACATATGGATGCTTGACAATGTATATGGGCATGTGGGACTTGATTGGACCCTTGAAAACCTCAATTTCTTTGCAAGAACCAAAACCCTAATTTTGACTGTGTTAGGAGGCAATTGGACTATGCAACCCTTGAGAGATTTTGAACCTTGATCTGGAGATTGATCTTGGCAAATCTTGAAGAATATGGGAGGGAAAATTTTGGGGTACAACACCATGTATCAGACATGACCTTGTAAAAGTTTGAAGACCTGGAGTTGGTATATGAGATTTTGGATGAGTTATTTTCACAAGATTATTGATATGTTTCAGTGAGTGCGTGAAGTCTCTTGGTGTCCAAGTGTTCATCCTCAGCAGAAGTCTTATTTGTCCATGATAGGGGTAGCTTAGAACCTATCTATGGTTATTGTTGTAGAAGTTATGGAGCTTGCGTGTAATTCAAGCTTGTGAAGATTACAGGCAACATGTTGTGACCTGTAACTACTAGGTATAGATGTTTATGCCCCTATTGGGTCTATGTGTCTATAGATGTCATTATATAATGCATTTCATACATCATGACATTGTATACAACTAACATTTTACCTTTTCAGGAAAAGGTCAATCAACATATAGCTATCATTAATAATTTTCAACAGTTCCAGATTAATACCTGTAAACAAGCCAGAAAAACTATTTGAGAACAAATGATTGTAGATTAATACCTGTAACAAGCTAGGAAATCTATCTACGTGAGCAATTTGAAGATTAATACCTGTAACAAGCCAAGAAAACTATCTTTCTTTCTGAGGTCAGAGATTAATACCTGAAACAAGACAGGGAAATTATCTACACGACCAGCTGAAGCAATCCTATACGGGCTCCTTCTCATACACTCTTCTAGAAACAGTTTAGATGCGATCCAGATATGGATGATATTCTGATACTTACTCCAGATCCCCTCTAGAAACAATTTAGATGCGATCCAGATATGGCTGAAATTCTGATACTTACTCCAGATTTCCTTCTAGAAACAGTTCAGATGCGATCCAGATATGGCTGACATTCTGACACTTACTCCAGATTCCCTCTAGAAACAGTTCAGATGCGATCCAGTTATGGCTGAAATTCTGATAATTACTCCAGATTCCTTCTAGAAACAGTTCAGATGCGATCCAGAAATGGCTGACATTCTGATACTTACTCCAGATTCCTTCTAGAAACAGTTCAGATGCGATCCAGATATGGCTGAAATTCTAATACTTACTCCAGATTTCCTTCTAGAAACAGTTCAGATGCGATCTAGATATGGCTGACATTCTGACACTTATTCCAGATTCCCTCTAGAAACAGTTCAGATGCGATCCAGATATGGCTGACATTCTGATACTTACTCCAGATTCCCTCTAAAAACAGTTCAGATGCGATCCAGATATGGCTGACATTCTGATACTTACTCTAGATTCCTTCTAGAAACAGTTCATATGCGATCCAGATATGGCTGACACTCTGACACTTACTCCAAATTTATTTCATACGATCCAGATACTGATTCTATTCTTCCACTCATTTAACATACATTTCAAATACAGTCCAGATACGATCAAGATACGGATGCCATTTTGCCACTCATTCAACATACCTTTCAAATACAGTCCAGATACGGATGCTATTCTGCCACTCATTCAACATACCTTTCAAATACAGTCCAGATACGATCCAGATACATATTTTATTATGTTACTCATTCATCATACCTTTCAAATACAGTCCAGATACGATCCAGATACAAATGTCATTTTGACGCTCATTCGGTACACGTTTCAGATACGAGTCAGATACAATCCATTTATGGATATTATTCTGATACTCATCTCACTACATCTGCTGTTTCAATTTAAATATCTCAATGGTTTATCTTAATTTCCTTTCCCGTAGATATTTTCTCTAGTTCAGATAAACCACTCCAAAGATTTATTCTGATTCTTCTCCAGTTAGAGTCAAGATTTAGACTTAGTCTAATTTCTGTCAACAACCACCTTTGGATGGCATCTATAAGGCCATCTCTGACAACTTTCCATCGTTTCTCTAAATTGCATCTTTAGGCCCATTCCCTACACAGTTGACTAACATATCATCGAGTGCAAATTTCTGGGCACTCTAGTGTTCAATCATCTTCCACCTTCAAGTCACGAATGGCGGATTCGCCAATCTAACACTTCAGGTTTAAGAAGATTGAATAGGGGAAGCTATTGTACCCCAAAATTTTCCCTCTCATTGCAGCACTGATACATCAATTTAGGTTTGAATTGGCACAAGGGCAAAATGGTCAATGGCATATTGAAAAGTCAAACTTTGACTTTTGGATCAAAATCAAGTTTCAAGAATCATATTTCATCAAGACATGTTGGAATATGAAGTTTGTTTCATCAAGAAAATCAAAAGTCAAAATTACTTTGGAAAAGTCAAAATTCTAAATACTTAGAAATTCTTCTAAGTGTTTCAGAAATATGACAAGTTCAAAACTCCTGACACAAGAATTGTAGACCTGAATGAGATCTCAAATGTTGCAGAACAGAACTTCTCCTAGAAATGCTGGGGTTTCAAGTTATGAATCTTTGAAGGCACGTCCATGAAACTGAAGCACTCAGCAAATTCTGAACACTTCCAAGACAGAGTTTGGTTAGAACTTTTGGGCTAGTCTTCACGTAGGTTCAATCAGAATTTGTAAGAGTAATTCAAAGAAGGTCTGCAAAGCGTGTTACAAGCTTTCTGAAAAGTCTGAGAACTCCTTCAGAACATGCTGGAGCAGGGAGATTCAAAGATCAACAGTTGGATGTTTGTTCTAAGTTGCGCTGATGCTAAACTTCTGATCCAGATTAAGCTATGTTACATAATCTCATATTGCATGATTCTGTTTTGACAAATCTCATCATCATTTAATGCTCACACCCACTTTTGAGTCTTTTTCCAAAGGATTTCCCCACGTGTGGCATAAAAGTACCATTGTTGTCCTTGAAAAGCAAATTTTTGTACAAGTTTATGCTGGGGCCATGCTTTGATTTTGCCTCTGAGGTTAATTTTCCTTAATTCATGCTTATAAATCCAGCTTAGGCACGACTAAAAGCTGCTAACCACCATACTTGTTTAACTTACTTCAAGAACAAGTTAGCGCCCTAGCATGATGGTTGTACTCTTGACTTCTCCAAGATACAAAAATCCTTGCCTATAAATTGAACTTCGTTTTGCAACTCTAAAGAGGTCAAGAATTTGAGAATTAGCCTTGAAACCTTGCTGAAATTTCAAAGAATTGGAAACTAAAAAACATAAACACAAAAACATGTTAAGCTTCTGTTTCTTTTTATGCCCAAACTCTAAATTTCTTGCACACCTCTTGGCCAAATCACCCACTCAGTTTCTAATATACATTTAGAAACAATCCCAACCTCTGTTTACAGATTGCAGTTCAATCTCCATCTCAAAAAATAAGAACATTGCTTCTTGGCTGCTCCAGAATTTTCCAGCCATTCATAGTTCAGGGTTGTTCTAGCTTTCTGAGCACGTGAGGAAGCTAATCAGAACACCACAGCAGTCAGAACCAGACTCTAGCTCACAGGACATTTTCCAGCTGCAAGCGCACCAGAGTCAGAGCTTCTTACTTTAGCAATGCTTTGATTCTGATTCTTTTCCCTTATTATTTTTTATCATCATTTTATTTTCATAAATCAAAACACCAAAAATTATTTTTATATTCATACACTTTGCTTTATTTCTTTTAAAGCCAAAAGACTAAAATATTTTTCTTAAGCTAATTCATTTCTTCTCTTAACAAAAACAAAACAAATTCATTTTACATTTCTTGTACATTATTTCAATATGGTTGTAATAGATAATTAGGACTTTAATTTCTTGCAATCCCCATTTTTAAATTTGTACACCCCATCCCCCTAATGATTGCAATAGCACGGAATATTTACTTTCTGTAATTTATCACTTTCATATAAATGCTAGTAAAGTAGGATTTGTATGGGAAGATAAAAACAACAAGTAGATAACCCATAATCAAAGACTAAATGCATCCAAATCAAACACACTATTCATACATGCACCCCTAGGGTTAACTCCACTTGTTGCCTAAAAATGGTCATGTTATGCATGTGAGACGTCTTAACAAAACAATCAAAATACAAGATCATACTCCCTCAATGACGCTTTAAATGTTGCCTTTCAAAATGATCTTAGTCCCTCAAGATAAATGCTAAGATATCTCACAACATTGCTATCATGACTATACGATGAGCCACGCCCGTCCCTTTACATCCAAAGATAAGGCTTCTTACCAATCAATGGTAAGATAGCAATATCAAAAGAAAGGAGAGAAATGAACAAAAGACTTTTGAGTATGTAGAAACGTTCTTAGTTGGTTGCTCACTTTCAAAACAAACACACACCAAACACTTTCAAAACATGAAATATTTTCAAAATTCCAACACTTTGTATACATTTTCGCCAAAACGAGAATCATTACAAAGTTCTCCTAAACGAAGGCGCCTTTTCAAAAATACTTTCAAAAACCACCACAAAGCATATTTTCAAACAAAGCAAGTGATCTAGCAAGCAACTAAGAGCCCATAGATAACTATGGATGAAAAGGGTGCTAACACCTTCCCTTTTCATAATCTACCCCCCGAACTCAAGAAATAATCTCAAAGGTCTTTCTTGTTCTTTTCACCCTTTCTTTTTTGGATAAAAGAAAATTCGGTGATGAATCTTGCTAACCGTAACATTTACGATCAAATGCAAAACTTCCCAAGTCAGTTCTCCTACCGTATTATAGAACTGGCGACTCTGCTGGGTAATTTAACTTAAAAGTGGGGTTACCTTAGGACTAGATCACCTTTACTTGCTTTCCTTGTTTGACTTGCTTGCTTTACATTTTGGATCCTTGTTTGGGTTACTAAAAGATCTTATACCCGGATCTGGGGGCACCTTTTTAGGTAAGTAGCAATAAATCATGGAAGTTGTACGGGGTATACCGATATGGACGAAGTGATAGCTACGTTAGCGTGATACTTTGGTTTGTACTAATGTTCCTTGAGTCAGTCAAGGATAAAATTAGGCTTCCTTAGTGTCATTAAGCGCTAACTAACCTTTAGAACCTTTTAATTGACTCATCCTTGTCCATTAGGAAGTAGTGAGATAATCGGTTTTGGTTTTGACCGAAGATTGGTTGATACTCCATACTACGCTCATTGAGATCGGACTTCTCGGGATATTTCGGTCGTTATTAAAGAGGCTTGCGCTGAAACAATGCCCGATAAGAAAGATCGGTGATATTGTGATCCCTTAGAACCCGATTACTATTACTAGGACAGGTTGAGCCAACTAAACTTCAAGAGAGTACTTACCTATAAGACTCCATGCAAGCCTGAACCTAAAGACTTGTTTGCCTTGTGTGTATATGCTTACTTTTACATAACATCATAAACATCATAACATCATAAGCATTCTCACTAACCATTTCAAGGGTCTCAAGGGCCTATGATGCAGGGTCACGTGGAACCAGGCGTCTATCAAGGGGCAAGAGGATTTATTTTCCTCTAACCAAACGCTGTCAAGATCAAAGCACGGTAACTTGAGTCAAGGGCTACGACCCACTTGACATGGTGAGCTTGATTCTCGTGGAAGGACATCCACCGATACATAGTTTTCCAATCAAATTTGTTGATCAAACGTTCAAATTCTAACATCTTCTTGTGTTTTCCCTGCGAGATCCTTGAAAACATTGCATCCACATATCATGCATGTCATCATAACAAGTTTTCCCATACAGGTTTCCTTATCTTCTTACTGTTTATTTCAGTAGAGATGGCTCTAGAGCAAACAGTTAAATATCTCCAAGCTCAAAACGCTCAGTTCCAGCAAGCGCTCATGAACTTGGCCAAGGGGCAGGAAGATTTGAAAACACTCCTCACCAAAGAGATCAAGAAGAAGAAAAAGTATGTCATCCTCAACGTGAGAAGAAGGTCCAAGGGGTATGCCCAGCTAGCTCAAAGAGAAGATGCTTCTTCTAAAGACAGTCAAGAAGAGGAAGCTGGAAGCATTAGAGCTAACATAGCTATTGATGACGAAGACTATTCTGAGGAGCGGTATCCACCAACGGATGAAAAATACAAACAGCTTGAAGACAGACTAAAAGTTGTGGAGATCCAAGTTGTGCCTGGTTTGGACTTAGGAGACATGGGTTTAGTTTCTGGAGTGGTCATTCCACCAAAGTTCAAAATCCCTACCTTTGCCCCGTATGATGGAGTCTCTTGTCCTAAGATGCATCTAAAGTCTTATGTCACAAGATTCAACCATACACAACGGATCAGAAGCTTTGGATCCACTTCTTCCAAGAGAGTTCAACTGGGAGGCAACTTGAGTGGTTCTATCAATTTGAGAGTTCCCACATTCACACTTGGGAAGATCTAGCTGCTGATTTTTACAAGCAATACCAATACAACGATGATCTTGCACTAACTCGTGTGCAGTTGTAGAACATGACCATGCATTCCAACGAGGGCTTCAAAGAATACACCCAAAAGTGGAGAGATCTGGCTAGTAGGGTGCAGCCCCCATTAATTGACAGGGAGCTGATTGACATCTTTATGGGAACTTTGACATGACCTTTCTTCAATCACCTAATCGGAAGCTCCTCGGTCGGGTTCACTGAGAAAATACTGATTGGAAAAGGGTCAAAGCTGTCATCAAAAGTGGAAAGATCCAAGGAGCTACATCCTCTGATGCTCAGAAAAGCCATACAATGGGAAGAAAGAGTTTGATGTTGTTTACGGCCAAAAGGGTTCTAACCAGAGCCATCACGACCAATATATGGGGGCAGCTCTGATCTCCAATCTCGCATCAGTGCAACAACAGCAACAGGGGCATCAACGTAAGGAGGTCGCGCCTAAAAGACAATTCACTAAGATCAACATGCCACAGGCTCAAGCTACAACACATGTTGAAAGCAGAGTTGATTATGTTAAAGGCTCCTCTCTGGAAACCCAACACTTCTGCTCCTACCTATCATCCCAATGAAAGGTGCGTATATCACTCTGATAGTCCTGGACACGACACGAACAGATGTTGGGCTCTGAAAGAACAAGATCCAAGACATGATCGATGCCAAAGAGATTGAGTTTGACCCTCCAGGAGCTCCTAACGTGATCACTGCTCCTTTGGAAAATCATTAAGAGTGCTTTGTTCATTTTTTATTTTAAATTGTAATTTCTTTTGCTTGTTCAAACACTTATTAATGTCAAACTCTGTTTCATTAATGCATTGCATATGTTTGTCTTGAATTCATCCATTCATTTTCACTATATTTAAACTATGATTTTTACTCTCAACTCTTGCTAAAGGTTACAAGCCTTTATATTGAGGATGGCGAAAACAATGTCATGATCTCATACAGTATGCTTTTGGACAGACCTTGCTGACAATGTAAAGGCGTTCTTTCAAATCCTAAACACTGGAGTTATAAGGAAGATAATCCCTAGTCAACCCCTACGAGCCAAAGAAGTAGGAGTTTCCTTTTTATACAATTTGAAACCTTTAATCAAAACCTGGGGCAGGGTAGTCTCTCAGTTAATTCAAATGCGCGTTCAGTCGCAAACTTTCACTTCGTAATACAATGGATGACATCAAAGACATTCCTCTGGAATCAAAAGAAGGTTATGGTTCTTATTGTACCCCAAAATTTGTCCTCTCACTTATCAAGAATTTGCTCACAAGATCTCCTTGGGCTTAAGACTGCACTAGGGTTTGATCAGCTCAAGACACCTCCTTAGGCACTGATGACCAAAATTAGGGTTTGATTTTCACAAGTATTTTTGAACTATCAATGCTTCATATGACTTTCATGGACCATTATGGACCCCAAAGATTACTCATGTCAAGTTTCAAGCCTTGGATCACATTTTTGCTCAATCAATTGAGCAATTGACCTAAAAAATCAGTTGTATTGGGGAAAAAGTCAACCATGGCCAATTTACAGTCAAAATTCATAATTTTTTATCCACATCAACATTTTAAACCCATATGTATCATTCGATCAAGTTTGGACCATAATTCCTCAAGAAATTTGATCAAATCTCCAAAAGGGCAAAATGGTTAAAATTAGGGTTTTTACTGGGAAAGAGCAATTTCTGATTTTTGACCTAGCAAATGGTCAATTCTTTTAAGGCATGATCTCAAGATTCCAATTGCACCATTTTGACCTAAGGACATGATTCAAAACATTGCAAATCCATTGGATTGACAGATGAATTTTGCAGTCAACTGATTAAAAGTCAACTGTATACTGAAAAGTCAAACTTTGACTTTTTGGTCAAATTTAAGCACCAAAGATCACAATTCATCAAAACATGTCAAAATAGGAAACTTATTCATCAAGAAGTCAAGAAATCAAGATTTCATTTTGAAAAGTCAAAATTTCTAAACATAGAAATTTTTCTAAGTGTCAAAAATTTCTTATTTTTTCATAACTTTGAGCAATTTTTTCATTATGATGCAAGATGATTCAAAGGAAAATTCCAACATGAAATTTGTAGATCTACATGAAATCTACAATTTGCTTCACACAACTTCTCCTAAAAGTTCTTGGATCTCAAGTTATAATTTTATGAATACATGCTCATGAACTAAAAAAGACTTAGTGAAATTTTGCCCTAGTTAGGCAGATTTTTGACCTAACTTCATAGAAATTTTTCACATAGTTCCAAGGGGAATCTTCAAAATCAATTCAAATATGAGTTTTATAGAATATTGCAAGCTTTCCAAAATGTCACATAACTCCTTGAGATCATTCTTGAGTAGGGAGAATCGAAGAGATGAAGTTGGAGTTTTGTCACTTGAATTATAGGTCATTTTCATGATGAACACAAATGCAATTTCAATGTTAGGATGCATAATCTTTGCTTTGTAGGCCTAAAACTTATTTTTCACTCCATAATTAATGGATTACACAAACGTTTGAGCTATAATCCAAGTGGTTTAAGCTTTATCCAATTAACATTGCCATTTTGGGAAGAAAGTTAACAATACCATTCTTGTAAAGCAAGCTTTTTGCATAAAGTTCACATTGAGCCTCTAACTTGTTCCCTCTTATCACACTCCATCCACAAAGTCAGAAGCAAGTTTGTTTAAAGTATAACCACTCTATCTTAGCAAGTACACAAGACTTTGAAACTTATTTTGTCAAAAAATCACATGTTTAGCTTAAGGATGCAAATTTGAATTCTGATCAACTAGAGCATCCCAAACTTGTTGCTTATAAATAGAGTCACTATTTGTGAGCTAGGACACGAGCTTGAAGACCTTTAAACTCACTCAAATTCCCTCTAGCCAGAAATTTTCTCAAAACACCATTGTTGTGCAAGTTCTGACTTTACATACCAAACTCCAAATCCCCTCGTGCGTTCTTTGGCCTTTCACTTCCAAAAGCTTCTAAACATCAAATACAAACCATCCAAAGTCCATTTTCTCAAATGTAACACCTCCATCATCAAGTTCTATTTTCAAAAATAGGGGTCTGTAACTTGACTTCTCCAGAGCTCCTCAGCCACTTTCAGCTCAAGCTAATCATTGCATTAGCTTCCTGGGACCTCAAGGAAGCTAACCTGATTCTTGCAGCACTTTGAATCAAGCTCATTTGCATTTCATGATTTCCAGTTTTGAGGTATTTTCTTGAACTTCTATCTCATTACTTAGGCATTGTTAGGCTTGCATTTGTGAAGATAAAATGTAGACCTCATTTCCACGAAGCTGTACATATCCATAGTTTGCATTTACATGGCCTGAGCTTAGAGAATTTTAGAGTTGAAGTTTTTGAAATTTTTAGGGTTCAAATTAGGGCCAGAGAAATTCTCATTTATCTTTTACTTTTAGCTTTAGTTATTTACATGGTTAGATTTGTGAGGAAGAATGTAACAACTTTCATTTTGTCATCTTCCATTTTTGTTGAGAAATGAAGAAGTTACAGGTACACCGACTAGAGGTTGAAGATGAAGTCATCAGGACTTGACTTGCCTTACATATTTATTGTTTTGTTTATATGAACAGATGTATAGCCACCCCAGTGGTAAAGCGCACGCCTGTTAACCTATGGGACCTGGGTTCGAGCCCTAGTGGTACCCTTTTGCCAATTTTTCATATTTTTGACTTTCTAACACTTTTTTTGCAGGCGTTGGGCCCTTTGGGCCTGGTATTGTTTTTTTATTTTTGCTAGCTGACCTCCCTGCCTGCTTATGCACCCCTGGCCCAATTTATGTTATTTTCTTATTTTTATTTTATTTGTTTTTCTTAATAATTTTTCACTAATATTAAAAATCATAAAAATATATATAAAAAAAATTTATCTTCATTTTAATTTAGTTTATTCTATTTTTTCTCACCAAAAAATAGTTTTGTTAACTATACTTTATTTATTTTTACAAATCACCTTGTAAATTTAATTAAAACTAGGTTAATATTTATTTTTCTTTTACACCTATTAAAATATATTATTTTTTATATAAAAAAGACTAAAAATATTTCATGATGCCATAAATATTTTCAAGACAAAAATACCAAAAAAAATACTTTTTTCTAAACTTATTCTCTTTTAATCAACTAAATAGAATTAGGGTTTTATTCAAAAAAAAATTTCTTAATAAATTTAAACTTAATTAATTATTTTCTTTAAATTAATTAGGTTAAAACAATTTCCCTCTTTCTCATAAAAATCCAAACAAAAAGATCCATTTTCTTTGCATTTACATTCTTGCATATTTATTTTTGTACATTTATTTATTTCAATTATTGTATAAATTCAAAATGGTTGTAATAGACTAATTAGGCTTTAAATTCTTGCAATCCCCATTCAATTTGTACACCCCCTTCCCACAAATCATGTAATAGCTTAATATTTTTATTTTCCGCAATTTAAATGCTTTATATTCACATGCTAGTAATTAGGGTTTGTATGGAAAGAACAAAATCAATCAAATAGAAAACCCTAATTCAAGACAAAATCAAGCATGAAAATAATACACTTGCACACAAGCACCCCTAGGGTTATCCCACTTGGTTGCCTTACAAAAATGACCATATTACGCATGTGTGGTATCTTAGCAAAAACAAACAAATACAAGATCATAGTCCCTCGATGACGCTATCTAAGTTTCCTTACAAATGATCTTAGTCCCTTAAAAAGAATGTTAAGATACCTTATAATATTTCTAATCATGGTTATACGATGACCCACGCCTGTCCCATTTACATCCAAAGATAGGGTTGTTTACCAAATCAATGGTAAGACAACGATGTCAAAGGAAAAGAAAATGAACAAGAAAGACATTTGAGTAGGTAGATTGCTCATAATTACTTGCTCCATTTCAAAACAAACATCCTTGCTATTTTCAAAACAAAAAAATACACTTTCAAACGTCTTACAAAATTGAAAATATTTTCTAAAGATCAAACATCTTTGTATACATTCTTACAAACAAGAATCATTACAAAGATTGCCTAAATAGTGGCATCTTTACAAAATACTTTCAAAAAACCACACTAATCACAATTTCAAACAAAAGCAAGTGATCTAGCAAGTAACTAAGAGCCCATGGAAAACCATGGATGAAAAGGGTGCTAATACCTTCCCTTTTCATAATCGACCCCCCGAACTCAAGAAACAATCTCAAAGGTCTTTCCTATGCTTTTTCACCTTTCCTTTTGGATAAAAGAAAAGTCGGTGGTGATTCTTGCTAACCGCAACATTTGCGATCAAACGCAAAACCTTCAAGTCAGTTCTTCTACCGTATCACAGTTCTGTTGCCACCGCGCTTTTTTGTTTATTGACTGGACTTATACAAATCAAAATCAAAATCTCCATCGCGCTTTATTGTTTCCAAAGGAATGGGAAAAGAGCGAATAACCCAAAAAGAGGGGGAAAGATTCAAGGTAAGGGGGTTGGTTATGCAAAGGGAAAGTATTAGCACGCTAAACATCAACGGTACTCCGTAGGAACCTCTTTGTAAAATCTGTATATTTTAGCTATAAAAAATGTTGTATTTGAAATAGAGGGTGGAGGTGAGAAAAGAAATATATTTTTTATGGTTTTTGCACCCGCCGCGGTTGTGAACCTTTAGTGCCTACGTACCACCTTTTCGTGCAATAGGAGATCAGGGTACACGTAGTTACTCTTTTTAAAAAAATTTAAAACATAAATGTGTTGGTTAATTTTATGAGATAAAACATCATCGTCATTGTCCGTGTGGAAAACATATTTACCACCCACAATCATGAGAAAGGAGAATTTGCATCATCTCAAAGTAGAGGATATGGCTTGGATTTTAAAATCAACAATGCCTCACTCAACACCCAAGTGGAAAATATCTCTCTTCACTATATATTGTAGAAGTATAGTTGTTTGCATCACTACAAGGATTGACAGGAGTTCAATCTTTTGAGAAAAGTTTAAAGATAAAATCCAAAGTGGAAAAATGGTTTGAAATGACATTGGTTTACTTTTAGTCTTCTCACAAAAATGTCAAAGTATTATTAAGTTTATTTAAGTTTATTTATGAAAATGTTTGAAAATGCATGGACCTAAGTCCAAGTTTATTATGAAAGTGGTTCAAGTTTAAAACAAGAAGATTTTTCAAAAGGAGGGAGAATATTTTTGAAATCAAAGAAGATAGGAGGAGAAGAAGAGGCTATCCTAAAGCATAAGGTAAAAGCTAGGGATAAGAACCATATAACCAACAAGAAGCCAATACTTGACACTATGAGCCAAGATAGAATTCTCATTCTTTAGATTGAAACCAAACAAGCAATGATACTAGACCTCTTGAGAAAACCAAACTTCAAGTATATTAAGTCCTCACAAAAATTGGGCAGAGTAACGGCTGTATACGGGTGAATTCAATATTACAAACAAAGGGTGTAATCACAATAACCTGCACACAAAATAAACAAACAGCCCAATGTCTTGAGGTAAACCTCAAGAGCTCCAGACAAAATATCAATTAAGGTTACAAGGTCTCCAACATAAGCCAAGGTTTCTAATCCTAAGTCCAAGAAGTCCAATGTTCCATAATGCCGAGGATAGTAACCAAATAGTCCAAGCTTCATTAAGGATTTTATGGTCCATATTAATTATTGAGTATCTTAAGAAAAGAAAAGAAAATCTCAAGTGAGCAAAATAAAAATGACAAGAAAGTAAATACTCAAATGATCAAAGATGAAAATGGAATAAAATGTAAATGCTAAAAGTAAATAGTGCATAAAAATAAAAGGGGCATATAATAAAAGAATAAAGGATAAATTCAATTATTAGTGATTAGTGGTTAGTTGGATGATCATCTTGAAACTTGAATTTGGAACTCATTAGAGGATTGGTAGAACCAAAGCCTCCACACAACAAGTTGCATTTGTTTTTTGTCAAGTATATCATCCATTTGGAATCCTTATGAGTATCATTTAATGATCAACGATGTTTAAGTGATCCGCGTTGACCAAAGGTGTTGTAGATCCATTAGAGGATTGGTAGAACCAAAGCCTCCACACAATGAATCTAAAGTTATTGGATCAAAGAGATCGAATTAACATACTTGGGCTTGCAAACATAAGTTTGGGCTACGAATGATCATTTATTCGAATCAGGACAAAATTTATCGCTATGTTAAGCAATCGTAAGTGGACTTATATAGAAGTCGCACCTATTTTGAGGTCAGTCAATAGCAATCTATGCACCATTTGTTTTGAGACATGATATAGAGATCATGCTCCAACAACATTTAGTGCAATAAGAAGGGGATGAGATGAAGAGGGGTGGGAGAGAATATACAAACCACTTTTGGATTAAATTTAATCAAACTATTATTAAAATCATTCATCCATTTTTGTGGAGTTAGACTAAACATCGTGGATCCAATGATGTTAATAAAGTTCATGATAAAAAATTTAACCCAAGATCAGCCAGAAAACAGTCACAAAATAATATTACATTTTTATATATACAAAAAGGTTTAAAAATAATGTTTGAAAATAGAAATAAAAGAGAAAAATATTAACTATGTTCAAATTAATCAAAAAATAAAAAGTAATACCATAGAAAAATCATAAAAGGACTCAAATGATTTTATAAATTTTTTGGTAATTTTTTAAAGTCAGAAACTATTTTTAAAATTAAAAGAAAGGGGTAAAATAAACCAAAAATGATAAAAAAAATAACAAAGTTAGAAACAAAAATAAAATAAGGTTACCAATATTTGTCACAATATCATTGGATCATTCCATAATTTTTTCAGAATTTAAAAATGCGTACAAGTATTTTTAAATATTTAAATCAATTCAAATAAAGTGAAAATTTATAAAAAATACCAAACCACAAAATTAAATTGTGAAAAAATAAAAATCAGAAAGAGAATAATCAAAAATATTTTTCATAATGTTTTCAGATTTTTTGGACTAAAAATGAATTTTCTATGATTTTTTGAAGTTTAAAACAATTAAATATAAAAAATCAGAAAATAAAATAAAAGTCAAAAATATGTGGACCATTGGATGAGAGTCAAAACGCGTTAGTAATCAAATCCAAGGGATCGGGCGCGCTGTGCATATCATGGTCATTAGTGAATGAAGCACTGAATCAATTATTAAATCAGAATTCAAAAATAACAAGTGGTGTGCCATCATTGGTTGGAAGATGACACATTGGTCATCTTCAACCTTCAGCCAACGTGAATTGCAGGTCTCTCAAACTGTAAAATCAGAAGCTCGGACCTATACCATTCGCTTCGTCTCTTCAAGACGAAGACAACCACACTCTCGCGCCAAATTTATATAAAATGTAGCTCAAGCAATTTGGAAAGAAAGTTTTGAAAAGGGATTTGAAATTTCATGGTCAAAACGTGTTTCCAGTAAAAATAAAGTGTTGCAATTAGAACCAGGGCAATATGAGCATCACAATGATATCAAAGTTTTGAAGAATTGTTGAAGGAATCTACCTATTGAAGTTGAGTTGCAAAGCTCTGAAACTGGACTTCTATGGAGAAATATAGGGCACGATTCTTGAATGTAATTATGTGGTTAGCTTCAGGGAAGATCAAGGAAGGTGAATTGATACAAAAAATAGATTGAAAAAGGCTTGTATATGGATTTCGAAGTTGTTGAATTCTGAGTTATGGAACAAGTTTGGCAGGGTGATTCTGGCTATCCAAGCTTGAGAAAATGAACGGGATAGTTCATGTATTTATAGGAGAAACAAATGGGATCAAAAGGAAGAGTGAATGATGCATTTTGGAGGGAATTCGTGCAAACCCGGTGCACGAGTGAAGTGTGATCTTATTTTCACCAAAACTCATCCAATCCTTGCGTTTTGAGGTGCTAAACACTTCTGGCAAGTTTGTTAATCAAGTTTAAATCAAAAACGCGTATAAATATTGTGATTAGAGGCCCATTATGGATTTCAAAACTCTGACTTGATGAGAAATTCAGTTTTAAGTTACCAATTTCAAAACAATGGCATTTTCAACTCAAGGGGTCTTAGGGCATGATTCTTGATGCTTTAGAAAGATGAGGTTACAAGCTTTGCAATGGAAAAAGAATGGAGTTAAATGGATGCTTGAGCTGAAAATTGTGTTGAGTCAAAGTTGGAGAAAAAATGTTGACTTTCCATACTTAGAAATATTTCAAATTTTTCTTCAAAAGTGACCTATAATGTCTTGCATCCAAACATAGCCTTCCACTTGGAATTTCCTCTTGATCAAAAAATATGGCATGAAGTAGATCTCTTGAATGACATTTAGAAACTTGAACCATTCAAAATCTCCAAAAATTGAGAAAGTTATGACTCGTTGAAGTTGGCAAAATTTTATAAAATAACCTATAATCTTTTGTATCCTTAAGGCAACTTCCATCCATTTTCTCACTTTTAACATAAAAGAAGGCATAATTTTCACATCCTCAAGATCATTATGGAAAAATAATAGGCTCAAGGTGATAAAAATTGACCAAGTTATGATCATTTGAAGTCACATGAAAAATTGGGGATTCATCTGGAGGACTTGTAATCTTTCTTCCTCATCAAGTTTCTTCCACATGAAAACTCCTTGAAAATTTTGAAGTGATTTGTTAATAACCCTTTTAAGAGAATGATGTATTTGGAATCACTCAAAAATACCAAAAGATGAGCAAGATATACTCCTTTGAAGTTCAAAACCCTAGCTCCTAGATTAAGAAACATGCCTTGAGGAACTTTGACAATTTTGAACAAACTTCTTGTACCAACACCCTTGCTTTGTAGATAGAAGTTGTTGAGGATGATAATGAAAACTCATAGCAACCACAACCACTTACATATTGTAATAATTTAGAGAAATATGCACTTGTGACCAATGGGAACAAGACCTTGTCCAACCATGACTATTTTTTCAATCAACCCCTTGTACTTTTTGGATCAAATTTGATAATCTTGAAATATGGTGAACCAAAATAAGATTTCCATTCCATTTCCTACAAAACAACTTCAATGGTGAGGCTTGAAATTCTCAAGCTTTATTGACTAGGGCATGGAAATAAACTCATGAACCCATGGATCAACTTGCTAAGCCACATTGCCTTTACCTACATTATTAACAAGTAAGACAAACCAACATTGCATTTTATTAATAAAAATAAAATCAAGACAAAACATTCATGATCACAAAAGAAAACAAGTCAAGGTGATTGGTGATTCCTCAAAGTGCAAAGCTAAATATAGGGAGGGGAACCAAGAATCCTAGTGTGATCTTATTATAATGGAATCAACATGGTATGATGAGGGGATCTTAGGGGAAAAAATTGGGGTACAACAGCTGCCCTTATTTAAGTTTCTTCTATCCGGAGATACGAAGGTTAAAAATCTTCGTGTCGATGCGAACGAAGATACTTAAATATAAAACAAACCCTATTTTTGGCCCTAAGATGTCATGTGAATGTTTATGATCATGAATGCATATGAACAAGACCAAAGAGACGCAAAACACCATTGGGGACGTAACAATAATAAAGAAACAAGAGAGCGACCCAACCAGGAAGATAAATCACTGGTGGATCAAAAGACCCGACTCAGAGAGGATGGTTAAATGGTCAAAGGATACACCAACTCCTACTGGAGGTAAAGCTACCAACGTTCACTGAAGGTAGAAAGAAAATAAGTAACAACACTGACATTCACTGACGGTGAGCTACCAACGTTCACTGAAGGTAGAAGGGAAAGAAATATCATAGCATCGCGGTTCACTGATGATGAACTACCAACGTTCACTGAGGGTAGCAAAAAGATAACAATCATCAACGTTCACTGCCAATGACCTACCAACTTTCACTGATGGTAGAAAGAGAACATATCATAGCACCGTCGTTCACTGATGATGAACTACCAACGTTCACTGAGGGTAGCAAAAAGATAACAAACACCAACTTTCACTAATGGTGATCTACCAACTTTCACTGAAGGTAGAAAGAGAATATATCATAGCACCGCCGCTCACTGACGATGAACTACCAACATTAACTGAGGGTAGCAAAAAGATAACAAACACCAACTTTCACTGATGGTGATCTACCAACTTTCACTGAAGGTAGAAAGAGAATATATCATAGCATCGCCGTTCACTGACAATGAACTACCAACGTTCACTGAGGGTAGCAAAAAGATAACAAACACCAACTTTCACTGATGGTGATCTACCAACTTTCACTGAAGGTAGAAAGAGAATATATCATAGCACCGCCATTCACTGAATATGAACTACCAACGTTCACTGAGGGTAGCAAAAAGATAACAAACACCAACTTTCACTGAAGGTGATCTACCAACTTTCACTGAAGGTAGAAAGAGAATATATCATAGCACCACCGTTCACTGATGATGAACTGCCAACATTCACTGAGGGTAGCAAAAAGATAACAAACACCAACTTTCATTGATGGTGATCTACCAACATTCACTGAAGGTAGAAAGAGAATATATCATAGCACCACCGTTAACTGATGATGAACTACCAATGTTCACTGAGGGTAGCAAAAAGATAACAAACACCAACTTTCACTGATGGTGATCTACCAACTTTCACTGAAGGTAGAAAGAGAATATATCATAGCACTGCCATTCACTGACGATGAACTACCAATGTTCACTAAGGGTAGCAAAAAGATAACAAGTTTCCCTAAAATTCCTGAATTTCGCCTAGAACGGGTCTCAACTTCTTCTTTAATCGAGGCACTTTTCCTAGAAAGGGTAATATGTAAGTTGTCTCAAATAAAGAGACTTCCACTTGCAAAGATTTCACAATGAGTTGTTTTTGCGAATTTGAAAGTCTTGCCACCCACTGGCGTAAACTGACGACGGACTGCAAACTATCCACTCATAGAGGAGATAGCAAAAAAAAGTTACGTCGACTTTTACAGGGAAGCACAAGTTGCTCAAATAAAGAGACCTGCTACTTGTTGTCATGGAGGATTCTAAAAAGAAATGAATTTTCGGGGATAGAAATATGGCTTCCTGGGGAAATGCCACGATATTCCTGTTGAGGAGATAAAGTCTTCTCGTGCAAAATAAATGCACAAACCAAAACTCGAAGCTTTCAGAAATCCAAAGTAAATAATATTGTTGTAGAACCAAAGATTCAAACCAGAAATAAACTGGAATGAAACAGTCAACCAAAATACATCCTTTGAGAAATAAACTCAAGAGGGAAAACCAAATCCATCCAAACAAGGAGCTGTACAGGAAGGCTAAAGCAAAAATCTTCCACGAGGGACAACTCAGTGGGGAAATTGAAAGAATATATGTTTTTTGCTTAAGGCCAACACTCTATTGAAGAGAGGATAATGCAACTCTGCAAAACAGGGTGATATGTCAACAAAAATATTAACAAATGCCAATGAATAATGATTTGCCAATTTTAGCTATGCATGATGTATGTATGAATGTATGAGTGTTATCGTGCGTATGCTGACAAAACATATATACAACACTGGGAGTAACCAGGCAAAACCACCTCGAGCATAAACAACACTCAGCTAAATCACATCCAAGATGATCATTCCAAGAAAAAGTAAATGCCAACTGAGGAAACAAAACCTACTGCCTTCTTTAGCTTTACTGGGGAGAAACATAATCCGGAAGTAAACAAAACAAAGTGACAAAATAGTACAGATACAGGGATAGAACATCCTTCTTCAGGCTTCACTGAGGAAACAAATGTTTTCAAAAGTAACACTTCTAATGGGGATTGCAAAACCAGTCTCAAGTAAAGCAGATGGGCACCAAATCATTAAAACATTCACTGGGGAATTTAGGCCTACTTCATTGGGGAGGTTAACACCACATTAACAAAGGAAAAATCCAAAATATGTTCTTCACTAGAGAAACCAGGGACCTGCGTTCTTCCAGAGTGATTATGGTACCAACTTCTCGGGAAAAAGAACTTCCATTAGACCGAACGAAAACTTCACTGGAGAAATCTCGGATTGAAACTTCACATCATGCAAACTAAAAAAAGAGGAGAAATGAATCCAAACTTGACCGAGGATACCGGAGTCACGAACCCAATACGGAGGAGAGTCATCCTGAGTAAACCTTCCCGAGGGGAACAAAAACTTCTTAAAACAAACTGGAGTTTGTCCATTCATGGGATCACCATTTTGTTGTTGTTGTTTTTTTTTTCGTATCACAAATTCTAAAGTAAAATCAAATTGTAAATTCTTTTTGAAAAATCGATTTTGTTATTTAATCTTTTTTCTTTGAAAGTTATTATCAATAATAAATGGAGTCTTTTCAAGCTAAATAAAATAAGAAATACAACGAATTGGGTAAAAGCTCAAATTTCATTAATAGAATGGCAGCCTGCGAAGGCGAGACTCCATGGATAATTACAAAGTTCGGAAAATGGTAATATATAATGGAAAAGATACATTGAGATTCAATGACTACTATCCCCTCTAACAACTTTTGAAATCCTGAGCCGCAACTTCTGTTGAAGTGTGATGAGAATATGAGAAGATTGTTGCTCCAATGATCAAGTCTTGTCTGATGTAGTTACTTGCCAAGAAAGTCCCTAACTTTTGCCTAAGCTTCCCTTGCGGGTTTTCAGCTTAACGGGAAATTTATTCTGTTTATGTCTCTAATTTTTTCCTAGACCGCCCTTTCGGGTTTTCGGCCTACCAAGACACTCTTATTTTCCTAAGCCGCCCTTTCAGGTTTTCAACTTAGTGAGTTGTTCTTTTATTTCTTTAGGAGAAGTATTTCTTGACTGCATCAGCATTCATGGGACGTGGGAACTCCTCACCATCCATAGTTTCAAGAATTAATGCACCGCCAGCAAAGGCTTTCTTGACAACATATGGGCCTTCAAAGTTGGGAGTCCACTTGCCCCTAGAATCAGTGTTGAAAGACATGATCTTCTTGAGCACGGGGCCGCCTTCTCTGAATTCACGAGGTTTGACTTTTTTATCAAAAGCTTTCTTCATTATTTTCTGATATAACTTTCTATGACATAAAGTTGTCATCCTCTTCTCTTCGATCAGATTCAATTGGTCAAACCGGTTTTGGACCCATTCAGCCTCTGTAAAGTTGGTTTCCATTATCACACGCAAAGAGGGAATCTCAACCTCAATTGGGAGCACAACTTCCATTCTATACACAAGGGAGAACGGGGTTTCTCCTGTTGAAGTGCGGACAGATGTTCGATATTCATGCAAAGCAAAAGGGAGCATTTCATGCCAATCTATATAAGTAACAATCATTTTCTGGATGATTTTCTTGATATTCTTATTAGCAGCTTCAACAGCCCCATTCATCTTCGGCTTGTACGAAGATGAATTGTGAAGGACAATCTTGAATTCCTCACAAAGTTTTGTCATCATCTTGTTGTTCAAATTCGAGCCATTGTCGGTGATAATTCTGCTCGGCACACCATACCGACATATAAGATTATTCTTGATGAAACGCACAACCACCTGCTTAGTAACATTGGCATATGAAGCAACCTCCCCCCACTTGGTGAAGTAACCAATTGCTACCAAGATAAAACGGTGTCCATTCGAAGCTTTGGGTTCTATCATCCCAATCATGTCAATACCCCACATAGAGAAAGGCCATGGGGAAGAGATCACATTGAGAAGTGTCGGAGGTATATGGACCTTATCTGCATAAATCTGACATTTATGACACTTCTTTGCAAATTTATAACAATCAGATTCCATTGTCAGCCAATAGTAACCTGCTCTTAGCATCTTTTTAGCCATCGAATGTCCATTGGTATGAGTGCCAAATGAACCTTCGTGAACCTCATGCATCAACATGCCTGCTTCGTGTCTATCCACACTTCTGAGCAAGACCATGTCATAATTTCTTTTATACAACACATTTTCACTGAGGAAGAAACAGCCTGCCAATCTTCTCAATGTCTTTCTATCTTTCTTTGAAGCACCAATCGGGTATTCCTGAGTCTGAAGAAAATGCTTGATGTCATGATACCAAGGTTTTTCATCTGTTACCTCCTCTGTTGTAAACACATGAGTGGGCCTATCCAGTCGTCGAACCTTAATTCGAGGTATATCATTCCAAGTATTTACTTGTTACATAGAAGCCGGAGTTTCCAGAGCGTTCGCCATTTGATTTTCATCTCTAGGAATGTGATGGAATTCAACTTTGTTAATGAAGGGTAACAATCTTCTAGCATTATCTTTGTAAGGGATCAAGTCGGGGTAATGAGTATCCCATTCTCCTTTAATCTGATTTATTACCAAATCTGAATCACCATACACATCTAGAATTTTAATTCTGAGATCAATAGCTTCTTCGAGACCCATGATGCAAGCCTCATATTCTGCCATATTATTAGTACAATCAAATGTTAACCTTATGGTAAAAGGAATGTGCGATCCTTGGGGAGTGACAATCACGGCACCAATTCCTTTACCATAAGCATTCACAACTCCATCAAATATCATACTCCAACGAGATTCAGGGTCAGGACCTTCCTCAGGCAATGTTCATCACAATCTTTCACTTTCAGGAACATCACATCCTCGTCGGGGAATTCATATTCTACAGACTGGTGATCCTCCACTGGTTGGTGAGCAAGATAATCTACCAACACACTGCTTTTAATGGCTTTTTGAGTGTGGTATTCGATATCATATTCATATAACAACATCTGACAGCGGGAAATTCTCCCAGTAAGAGCAGACTTTTCAAAAATGTACTTGATTGGATCCATTTTGGAGATCAACCAAGTAGTGTGATTCAACATATATTGCCATAAATGCTTTGTCGCCCAGGCCAAAGCATAACATGTCTTTTCCAGCATGGAATACCACGACTCACAATCAATGAATTTTTTACTGAGATAATAAATGGTGAACTCCTTCTTCCCTGTTTCATCCTGTTGTCCCAGAGTACAACCCATGGATTTATCTAACACTGTCAGATACATAATCAACAGTCTTCCTTCGACAGGAGGGAGCAAGATAGGAGGTTCAAGCAGATATTCTTTTACACTTTCAAATGCCCTTTGGCAGTCATCCGTCCATACATAACCTTGATCTTTCTTTAACAACTTAAAGATCGGTTCACATGTTGTAGTCATGTGGGAAATGAATCTGGAAATATAATTCAAACGCCCGAGGATACCTCTGACTTGCTTTTCAGTTCTTGGCGCTGGAATCTCTTGAATTGCTTTGACTTTATCAGGGTCAACTTTAATTCCTTTCTGGCTAACAATGAAACCCAACAATTTCCCTGATCGAACACCGAAGGTGCATTCATTTGGATTCAAGCGGAGACGATACTTCCTCAAACGCTGAAACAACTTCAACAAATCTTTTATATGCCCTTCTTCAGTCTGGGATTTTGAAATCATATCATCAACATATACTTCGATTTCCTTGTGCATCATATCATGGAATAGGGTTGTCATAGCCCTCTGGTACGTTGCACCAGCGTTCTTCAACCTGAAGGGCATCACTCTGTAACAGAATGTTCCCCAGGGTGTGATAAACGTTGTTTTTTCCATGTCTCCGGAGCCATTCTTATTTGATTATACCCAGAAAATCCGTCCATGAACGAGAATACTTTGAATTTTGTTGGGCTATCCACTAACATATCAATGTGTGGCAATGGAAAATCATCTTTTGGACTAGCTTTATATAGATCTCTGTAATCTACACACATGCAGACTTTTCCGTATTTTTTCGGTACTGGGACAATATTGGCAATCCATTGAGGATACACTGACGTCACAAGAAAACCATCATTAATCTGCTTTAGAACCTCCTCTTTGATTTTCACTTCCATATCTGGGTGAGTTCTTCTCAACTTTTGTTTAATTGGCGGACACTCTGGCTTCAACGGCAAATGGTGCTCTACAATATTTGTATCTAGACCAAGCATATCTTGGTAAGACCAAGCAAAAATATCCACATACTCTTTCAACAGCTCAATCAACCTGCTCTTCACATCAGGATGCAGCAATACTCCAATCTTGACTTCCTTCTGATCTTCTTCTGAACCCAAATTGATCACTTACAATGGCTCTTTATATGGCTTAATGATATTTTCCTCATGCTCAAGCAACTGTGAGACCTATTCTAGAATCTCATCATAATCTTCTTCTTCAGCCCCATACACAGAACATTTAAAGTTGGGAGAGGGTGCAGGTTCATTGTATTCAACGGGTTTTTTAATTAATCTACACATATGATTTATGATTGCTTTTAGAAACTGACACATATAACAAGTGATCATGCAGATTGAATTTCAGTTATTACTTATTTTGAAAGGTTTTTTTATTACCATTTTCCAAGAAAAAGCAGAAAATAAAGACACAATTTGGGAAACAAAGACAACTTTTATTATTGATTTTAAAAGTCACAACAAACAGATAAGCCCTACAACATTAATACTTCCACCTTGGGCAGAGTGAAATATTTTTTCAAAAAGATTAACAAAACAAATTACTTTAAAACATGTATGCAAGAGGGAACATAAAAGGTGATCCAGTTCTGAACCCTAACTTCGTGCATCACATAATTCGGCATTTCCTGCTGTGCTTCATCTTCCACAATGGCGTTAATCCTAGAAACAGTTGGATGAAGATAACCCCCGCTACGGAAGATGTCTTGATACTTGCTCGTAGCAGACTTCGGCTTCATGCCCTTACCTTTGTCATTCTTCAAAGAGAACCTCAAGCCAGCTCTGTTCTTGTTCACAGGTGGATCCACAATCTATCCCCACACTTCACTATGACCCTTACGCACAACCTGCTGCGCATCCTTAAGTGAAACCATGGAATTCTCATTTCCTCTTATATTGTCAATGGATAAGGCTTGGAACTGGGTTCCAACAACAGCTTCATCCACCTCCACAATGTTGAAACAGGACAAATGAGATATCAATAATGCATGTTCCCCATTTACGATCACTATTTTCCCTTCAAGTACAAACTTCGGTTTCTGGTGTAAAGTTGAAGTGACAGCCCCTGCCTCATGTATCCACGGTCTTCCTAGAAAACAGCTATAAGCGGGTACAATATCCATGATCTGGAAAGTAATCTGAAACAAATGTGGTCCTATATGAATAGGCAAGTCCACTTCACCAATAACAGATTTCCTTGATCCATCAAACGCTTTCACGATGATGCCACTCGGGCGCATAGGCGTTCCTTGATATTTCAACTTCATAAGAGTGATCATCGGTATAATGTTCAAAGCAAATCCATTATCAATCAGCATATTGGATAGTGAATCATTCTTGCAGTTTATAGAGATGTGGAGGGCCAAGTTATGATTCCTTCCTTCATCTGGTAATTCATCATCGCAGAAACTCAAGTTATTACATGACATAATGTTCCCTATTATGCTACTGAATTGGTCTATTGGCATATCACTCTCCACAAAAGCTTAGTCCAATACCCTCATCAAGGATTCTCTGTGAGTAGAGGAGTTCATCAATAACGCCAAGATAGATATTTTTGAAGGAGTCTGCAGTAGTTGATCTACAATTATGTAGTCGCTCATCTTGATTATCTTCAAAATATCATCCACTTCTTTCTCTAATGCAGCCCCACTAGTCTCACATGTAGCCTTCTTGGGTTCAACATTCTCAGAGATTTTCTTTCCAGCACTAACATCTCTTCGAACAACTAGTGCAAAAACACGACCGTTGCGGGTCACCCTACTATTTTCAGCAATATTCCCAACATCAGGCATTGGATGGATGGGAACTTCCACTCCATCCTCTAAGATTGTAACGTTGTATTTGTAAGGCACAACCTTATCTGACTTGTAGGGGATAGGACCCGGCAAACTAATCACCAATGGGGTAACAACTGGCTTGCTATAATACTCAACTTCAAGATGGGCGGGTTCCCCAAAACAAGGTACAATGACGTTTACCCCTTCTTCAACATAACCAGTCACTATTTAGTCATTACTGGAAAACAAATCCTCATCTGAGGAGAAATACTCATCTGCGGAGGCATACTCTTCATCTGATTCTTCTTCAATCAAACAAACCTCAACCATATCAACTTCATGGTAATCATCCCTTTGACTTGTAACCTTGATAATTCCATTATCTAACAACAACTGAACACCCTTCTTCATGATTTAACATCCTCGGGAATCTCGACAGCAAACTCGGAAAGATCCATATTGGTGTTCCACCTGACCAGCCATATGGTAGAAGGTAGCATGCAATTGCACAAGGTCCTCATTCATATACTCTACATAAAAAATTATTAATTCTCTAGGACATCCAGAAACCATATTCACCTCCTCTTCATACTCTACCCTAGGCCTGATTATGTGGATTAGGCCCTCATCCCTCATCTCTTGTAAATCAGCCTTTATCTTATCGCAACCCTGTATGTCTGTACTACAAATAGCACAACTGGAATGGTTATGCGTATAGTAACTAAATTCACAAAGGTCTGCATGCATTTTCACCAAATCTCCTCTAACCAGATTAATATCAAAAATCCGGAAGTCGCCTGGATAACCGGCCACCATATTCATAGCATTGACTCCCCCATGCTTGGGTAGAGGATTGTCTTTCACATTAGGTCCCATATCCTTGAAATATAGAACACCAGACTTCACCAACTTCTGCACCTCAGTCTTCAAAGGATAACAATTCTCAACACTATGCCCTGGTGCTCCCTGATGAAAAGCACATGTTTGGTATGCCTTGTAATACCAAGGCAATGGTGATGGTATAGCGGGAGGTGGTCAGGTCTGAACTAACTTCCTCTGAATCAATGTCGGTAGTAACTCTGTATAGCTCATAGGAATAGGGTCATAACTCTCCCTTCTCTGACTATACCCTTGATTCCCCTGCTGGGACGGTCTCTGATACGCAATGGTAGTTGGAGATGCACCCACAACTGGAGTAACTGAGGCGACTTGCTGATGACGTTGATAATTCCTTCTAGGAGTATTAACCCTCCTCTCTTGCATAACAGCATTTGCATACCCTTCCTTCTTCTTGGTAAACCCATAAGATGGTTTCTTCACACCTCCAGAACTTTCACTCTTTGTTAAACGGCCCTCTCTTACAGCCTCTTCTAAGCGGATACCCATTCCTACTATTTTAGTAAAGTCACTTGGTGCACTTGCTACCATCCTCTCGTAGTAGAAAGCACCCAGCATTTTCAAGAAAATCTTAGTCATTTCCTTCTCTTCCATGGGAGGAATCACTTGGGCAGCTACCTCACGCCATCTCTACGCATATTCTTTGAATGATTCTCTGTCTTTCTGAACCATGGCCCTGAGTTGATCACGATCAGGCGCCATGTCCATGTTGTACTTGTATTGTTTGATGAATGCTTCTCCCAAATCATTGAAAGTATGGATATTTGCGCTGTCCAAACTCATATACCACTTCACCGCAGCACCGGTCAAACTATCTTGAAAAAAGTGAATCAGCAGACGCTGATTATCAGTATGGGTAGACATTCTCCTCACGTACATCACCAGATGAGCACGAGGGAAAGTGTTGCCCTTGTACTTCTCAAACTCCGGGACCTTAAACTTAGCAATTATCTTAACATTTGAGACCAAGCATAACTCATTCACATTCTTCCCAAATAGCTCTTTTCCCCTGAGGGTTTTCATCTCTCTTTGCATCTTGTCAAACTGCTCTTGAAAATCATCCATTCTGTCATAAAGACCCAAGTCTTCACTCGCTGGGGGGAAAGGACAACACACATCATCATTAACAAACGGAACCATATTCACCGAAGAAGGCGCAGCAGGAGCAGCATGCACCACAGGAGGTGCCAGAGTAATAATAGTCTGAACAACTGGAGTATCTTGAGGACCAAGATTGAAACCTTCAGGTGCAAAATTCTATGGCATTCCCTATGGATAACCTTGAGGCATGTGATTCTGAACAACAGCTGGAGTAGCAGATACGGGAACATTCGGAGCTTCGGTAGTTGCCCTTGTTGGTTGAGGTTGGACACTCGGTGGCTGATTCTGAGCAGCCACCAGAGCTTCCATGAGAGCAGTCAGATTGTCCATGTCGGCCTTCAAAGCGGAAACCTCCTCGCGCATCTCGCGATTCTCTTGTTCTAAGTTGTCCATCTTCTTTCTGAAATTATCCTGAGTGTTGTAGTGGTGAGTCAGCTTGCTGAACAGAGTAATGAAGCTTGGTAAGACACCTGGATATGCATAACAAACGTAAGAAATATGTACCATATGATGGATGGTATGTGGTGCACATTATTTATTTTATTTAATATTTCAAGGTATTTAAAATTTATGGACATATTGCAAATATCAAGGTAATAACGTATTTGAAAATACTGAAAATTCCATTATAACAACTCCGAGATGGATTACAAGTTTCAATGATCCCAAGTACAATATGAAAATAAAATCTAAAACCCTGAGAAGTAAAACTGATAGAGATCACTCTATACGTTGGCGCTTCCCCGTGAACCTGGAAATCTGAGCTTTCAACCTCTGGTTTTCTTCCGCATATCTGGTGGCAACCTCCTTACAATCACCTGAATCAAGAAGTGAGTGATCAACATCTGATTGAGGCTTAGGATAAAATAAATCCCCTTGCCTCTCCATATTCTCTATCGCTCGACTCTCAAGGATCTCAATCAAGTCGTCTTTCTCCTTCAAATCTTCTCTATAGGAAATCTCTAAAGTTTGGCACTTGTTCTTCCAAGCATCCTTTTCCTGCTGCATCATGACCAAAGCAAGTTGTAACTCTTCTAGATCATCTAATAAAGGAGAAGGGGTTTTTACAAATAAATCAGGCATGGGTAATTCACGGGAATACGACATCTTCAACTGAATAGCTCTCGTTTGGACCCACTGAAGATATGGCTCCAAAGAAACAACACCCCTAGGTCCCAAATCCTTCCTACTCTTCTTATGAACGTGACGCCAGGCCTTCTCAATCTTCTCCCTAGCTTACCTATGATCTTCTCCCTCCTTTAGAAAGAAACTACTCAAATGAATACTATTTGGTTTATCCCTCATCGGATAACTAAGTTGTCGTCGTGCAAGAACAGGGTTATAGTTAATTCCTCCCTTTATACCAAGAAGATGTACATTGGGGAAACTACCACAACTATAAATAATCTCTATATCCTGGTAAGCTCGATGATACCAATCAATATTCGAGTGAGTAAGTGCCATGATCTTAGAAGCCCAATGGGGTTCCTTCTTGACATCCCAAAAAGCATCAGATTGAGGCATATGAGAGATAAACCACCGGTACAACAGAGGCGTGCAACAGATAATCATCCCCCCATGATAAGAATTCTGAAGATGAATAGAGTAATAAGCATCACCCAACAAGGTAGGAACTAGGTTTCCAGTCATGAAGATCCTGATAGCATTAATGTCAATAAACTTGTCCACATTAGGAAATAAGAACAACCCGTAAGCAAGTAGAGCAAAGATGGCCTCAAAAGTGACTGTACTCTTCATCCTAGCAAAGTAACGAGCTTTCTCCAATAAGAACTGAGCTGGTAATCCTCTAATCCCTCCTTTAGTAGTCATATGGGCTTCAATCTCAGACTTCCCCAGATGGATCAAAGCAGCAATCTCATGTGGTTTTGGCTCACCCTTTAAACCAGTAAAAGGAACATGATTGGTAACAGGTAAATCCAATAGATAAGAATACTCCTCCAGTGTGGGCATCAACTGATAGTCGGGAAAATTAAAGCAATGATACATCAGATCATAGAACCGGACCAAGGTCGAGAGAATACCCTCCTTCATCTTCAGCTTCATGAGAGGAATAATGGATCCATACTTCTTCTGAAAGTCTGCAGAACACTCGATCTCGGGAATTAGACTGATCAACTCATCTATCTTGGGATCCTTGAAACTGTACTTCCTAGTCTTTCTCTTTCCAGAATCCATGGTTAAAAAGTACCTGAGATATTCACAAATGGTCAACCTTTAAATCCCTTGAAATATGATCTCTCCAAAAGATGCTTATGAGTGCATGGATGCATGATGCAGCAATCACACACAAGATCACACATATAGGGTTCATAGGTTCAACATCACGAGCATGATGTCGAAGGTACTACCCATAAGGTATTGGTCTAAAAGTTATCACCTTCCGAACAAGGTTCTAGAGGTTCCCAGAGTCTACATCCTTCCATCGGATATTTCCAACTTTCCAATTAACTTGGTGATTAGTAATATTCTAAAGAAAAACTCGTCCGAGCGTAGTATCACGTGACAACTATTTCCGGATTACTCCGTTATAGCTTTTGCACTACACCTAAAAGGCCAAGATGGGTTTGGTATTCTACGGTCCTCAACTTCAACAGGCTCCCAGGTCGAAAGCAGTATGTCTTCCCGATTACTTGGTAAACAACACTACAGTCAAAGGGGCCTCCACTGAGTGGGGGATCTCATGCCTCCTTTTTTGGGATTACTCCCTCAAAGTTAACATGACTATACCACCCGTCATATCTTAAAGTTTTCCCAAGTCCTGGTATAGGACTTATGAGTAATCACCAAGCACCTTGAAAACCAGGAAAATCCAGACAAACTTATATACAACATATAACACAAAAATAATAATAACACATATACAGATGTAAACAAAGATAGGCTCAACCCACTTAGGGATAGACCAGCAAAAGGTCAATCTTTCCCCAAAGAAGTTGCCATTTTTCTATGGCGGTAGAAATGTTTAAGACTAAGCCATTGGATTGACTGGACTTATACAAATCAAAATAAGAATCGCCACCGCGCTTTATTGTTTCCAAAGGAATGGGAAAAGAGCGAATAACCCAAAAAGAGGGGGAAAGATTTAAGGTAAGAGGGTTGGTTATGCAAAGGGAAGGTATTAGCATCTTAAACATCTACGGTACTCCGTATGAACCTCTTTGTAAAATCTGAATATTTTAGCTATAAAAAATGTTGTATTTAAAATAGATGGTGGAGGTGAGAAAAGAAACATATTTTTTATGGTTTTTGCACCCGTCGCGGTTGCGAACCTTTAGTGCCTACGTACCACCTTTTCGTGCAATAGGGGATCAGGGTACACGTAGTTCCTCTTTTTAAAAAATTTTAAAACACAAATGTGTTGGTTAATTTTATGAGATAAAACATCATCGTCATTGTCCGTGTGGAAAACATACTTACCACTCACAATCATGAGAAAGGAGATTTTGCATCATCTCAAAGTGGAGGATATGGATTGGATTTTAAAATTAACAATGCCTCACTCAACACCCAAGTGGAAAATATCTCTCTTCACTACATATTGTAAATGTATAGTTGTTTGCATCACTACAAGGATTGACAGGAGTTCAATCTTTTGAGAAAAGTTTAAAGATAAAAGCCAAAGTGGCAAAATGGTTTGAAATGAGATTGGTTGACTTTTAGTCTTCTCACAAAAATGTCAAAGTATTATTAAGTTTATTGAAGTTTATTTATGAAAATGTTTGAAAATGCATGGACCTAAGTCCAAGTTTATTATGAAATTAGTTCAAGTTTAAAACAAGAAGATTTTTCAAAAGGAGGGAGAAGATTTTTGAAATCAAAGAAGATGGGAGGAGAAGAAGAGGTTATCCTAAAGCATAAGGTAAAAGCTAGGGATAAGAACCATCTAACCAACAAGAAGCCAATACTTGACACTATGAGCCAAGATAGAATTCTCATTCTTTGGATTGAAACCAAACAAGCAATGATACTAGACCTCTTGAGAAAACCAAACTTCAAGTGTATTAAGTATTCATAAAAATTGGGCAGAGTAACGGCTGTATACGGGTGAATTCCAGATTACAAACAAAGGGTGTAATCACAATAACCTGCACACAAAACAAACAAACAAACAACCCAATATCTTGAGGTAAACCCCAAGAGCTCCAGACAAAATATCAATTAAGGTCACAAGGTCTCCAATATAAGCCAAGGTTTCTAATCCTAAGTCCAAAAAGTCCAATGTTCCATAATGCCAAGGATAGTAACCAAATAGTCCAAGCTTCATTAAGGATTTTATGGTCCATATTGATTATTGAGTATCTTAAGAAAAGAAAAGAAAAGCTCAAGTGAGAAAAATAAAAATGACAAGAAAGTAAATACTCAAATGAGCAAAGATGAAAATGGCATAAAATGTAAATGCTAAAAGTAAATAGTGCATATAATAAAAGAATAAAGGATAAAGTCAATTGTTAGTGATTAGTGGTTAGTTGGATGATCATCTTGGAACTTGCATTTGGAACTCATTAGAGGATTGGTAGAACCAAAGCCTCCACATAATAAGTTATATTTGCTTTTTGTCAATTATATCATCCATTTGGAATCCTTATGAGTATCATTTAATGATCAACAATGTTTAAGTGATCCGCGTTGACCAAAGGTGTTGTAGATCCATTAGAGGATTGGTAGAACCAAAGCCTCCACACAATTAATCTCAAGGTTATTGGATCAAAGAGATCAAATTAACATACTCGGGCTTGCAAACATAAGTTTGGGCCACGAATGATCATTTATTCGAATCGGGACAAAATTTAGCGCTATGTTAAGCAATCGTAAATGGACTTATATAGAATTCGCACCTATTTTGAGGCCGGTCAATAGCAATCTATGCACCATTTGTTTTGAGACATGATATAGAGATCATGCTCCAACAACATTTAGTGCAATAAGAAGAGGATAAGATGAAGAGAAGTGGGAGAGAATATACAAACCACTTTTGGATTAAATTTAATCAAACTATTATTAAAACCATTCATCCATTTTTGTGGAGTTAGACTCAACACTATATATCCAATGATGTTAATAAAGTTCATGATCAAAAATTAAACCAAGATCAGCCAGAAAATAGTCACAAAATAATATTACATTTTTATATATACAAAAAGGTTTAAAAATAATGTTTGAAAATAGAAATAAAAGAGAAAAATATCAACTATGTTCAAATTAATCAAGAAATAAAAAGTAAGACCATAGAAAAATCAGAAAAGGGCTCAAATGATTTTATAAATTTTTTGGTAATTTTTTAAAGTCAGAAACTACTTTTAAAATTAAAAGAAAGGGGTAAAATAAACCAAAAATGATAAAAAAAAATAACAAAGTCAGAAACAAAAATAAAATAAGGTCACCAATATTTGTCACAATATTATTAGATCATTCCATAATTTTTTCAGAATTTAAAAATGCATAAAAGTATTTTTAAACATTCAAATCAATTCAAATAAAGTGAAAATTTATAAAAAAAATACCAAACCACAAAATTAAATTGTGAAAAAATAAAAATCAAAAATAGAATAATCAAAAATATTTTTCATTATTTTTTCAGATTTTTTGGACTAAAAATGAATTTTCTATGATTTTTTGAAGTTTAAAACAATTAAATATAAAAAATAAGAAAAGAAAATAAAAGTCAAAAATATGTGGACCATTGGATGAGAGTCAAAATGCGTTAGTAATCAAATCCAAGGGATCTGGCGCGATGTGCATATCAAGGTCATTAGTGAATAAAGCACTGAATCAATTATTAAATCAGAATTCAAAAATAACAAGTGGCGTGCCATCATTGGTTGGAAGATGACACGTTGGTCATCTTCAACCTCCAGCCAACGTGAATTGCAGGGCTCTCAAACTGTAAAATCAGAAGTTCAGACCTATGTCATTCTCTTTGTCTCTTCAAGACGAAGACAACCACACCCTCGCGCCAAATTTATATAAACTGTAGCTCAAGCAATTTGGAAAAAAAGTTTCGAAAAGGGATTTGAAATTTCATGGTCAAAACGTGTTTCCAGTAAAAAGAAAGTGTTGTGATTAGAACCAGGGCAATGAGAGCATCACAATGATATCAAAGTTTTGAAGAATTGATGAAGGAATCTACCTATTGAAATTGAGTTGCAGAGCTCTGAAACTGGACTTCTATGGAGCAATATAGGGCACGATTCTTGAATGTAATTATGTGGTTAGCTTCCTGGAAGATCAAGGAAGGTGAATTGATTAAAAAAATGGATTGAAAAAGGCTTGTATATGGATTTCGAAGTTGTTGAATTCTGAGTTATGGAACAAGTTTGGCAGGGGGATTCTGGCTATCCAAGCTTGAGAAAATGAATGGGATAGTTCATGTATTTATAGGAGAAGCAAATGGGATCAAAAGGAAGAGTGAATGATACATTTTGGAGGGAATTTGTGCAAACCTGATGTACGAGTGAAGTGTGATCTTATTTTCACCAAAACTCATCCAATCCTTGCGTTTTGAGGTGCTAAACACTTCTGGAAAGTTTGTTAATCAAGTTTAAATCAAAAAAACGTATAAATCTTATGATTAGAGGCCACATTATGGATTTCAAAACTCTGACTTAATGAGAAATTCAGTTTCAAGTTACCAATTTCAAAACAATGGTATTTTCAACTCAAGGGGTCTTAGGGCATGATTCTTGATGCTTTAGAAAGATGAGGTTACAAGATTTGCAATAGAAAAAGAATGGAGTTAAATGGATGCTTGAGCTGAAAGTTGTGTTGAGTCAAAGTTGGAGAAAAAATGTTGACTTTCCATACTTAGAAATATTTCAAATTTTTCTTCAAAAGTGACCTATAATATCTTGCATCCAAACATAGCCTTCCACTTGGAATTTGCTCTTTACCAAAAAAGGTGGCATGAAGTAGATCTCTTCAATGAAATTTTTAAACTTGAACCATTCAAAATCTCCAAAAATTGAGAAAGTTATGACTTGTTGAAGTTGGAAAAATTTCATAAAATGACCTATAATCTTTTGTATCCTTAAGGAAATTTCCATCCATTTTCTCACTTTGCACATAAAATAAGGAATAAAGTTCACATCCTCAAGATAATTATGGAAAAATAATGGACTCAAGGTGATAATAATTGACCAAGTTATGATCATTTGAAGTCACACATGAAAAATTGGGGATTCATCTAGAGAACTTGTAATCTTTCTTCCTCATCAAGTTTCTTCCACATGAAAACTCCTTGGAACTTTTGAAGTGATTTATTAATAACCCTTTAAAGAGAATGATGTATTTGGAATCACTCAAAAATACCAAAATATGAGCAAGATATACTCCTTTGAAGTTCAAAACTCTAGCTCCTAGATTAAGAAACATGCTTTGAGGAACTTTGACAATTTTGAACAAACTACTTGTACCAACACCCTTTCTTTATAGATAGAAGTTGTTGAGGATGATAATGAGAACTTATAGTAACCACAACCACTTCCATATTTGATAATTGAGAGAGAGATGCACTTGTGACCAATGGGAACAAGACCTTGTCCAACCATGACTATTTTTTCAATCAACCCCCTTGTGCTTTTTGGATCAAATTTGATAATCTTGAAATATGGTGAACCAAAATAAGCTTTCCATGCCATTTCCTCCAAAACAACTTCAATGGTGAGGCTTGAACTTCTCAAGCTATATTGACTAGGGCATGGAAATAAACTTATGAACCCATGGATCAACTTGCTAAACCATATTGCCTTTACCTACATTATTAACAAGTAAGACAAACCAACATTGCATTTTATTAATCAAAAGAAAATCAAGACAAAACATTCATGATCACAAAAGAAAACAAGTCAAGGTGCTTGGTGATTCCTCAAAGTGCAAAGTTAAATATAGGTAGGGGAACCAAGAATCCTAGTGTGATCTTATTGTAATGGAATCAACATGGTATGATGAGGGGATCTTAGGGGGGAAAATTAGGGTACAACAGGTTCCCTATCACATAGGCAGTCATTATCTCTCAAAAGAAAAGCCCACTAAGTCAAAACCTACAAAGGAGACTTAAGAAAAACGGGGGCATCCCGCTGACTAAATCTTAAAAACAAGAACAGTCAGGCAAAAATCAGGGATAATAAATCAAAAAAGAGGAGGACACTGCAAATCATTAACAAAACAAAAAACATTGCAAAATGATTGCTTTCCGATAAACTAAACTTGTCTGAACCATCACCAAAACATCATTGGAGTTCGAACGCACAATTAACTGAGTTTAGCACTTAAGAACATCGCGAAGAACAGGTGGGTACAAATAAATTTGAGCCTTTATCCTTTGTTTCTTAAAACATGAACCAATCTACGCTACAACCTTTCAAAAGTCCTAATTGAAGCATGGGTTAATTCGAAAGCATACTGTTACAAAAGGTATCCTGACTCCTGTAAGGCTTTACTCTAAATCCTGAGTTGAATTTTCCTGCAAAAATTATTTTATCTACTAAAACGCATTTTCAAAACTTCAAAGACAAGCATAAACTTTGCATTATTTGAATATCGTTGTTTTGAATATGGATTTTTGTTTGACATTAGAGAAATTCGCACGACGATTATCCAGTGAACAAAAACCCTCTCAATGAACAAAATCATTTCAAGTGGGAAGACACTTCCAATAACAGATCTCCTATAAGCAAGGGGGCATGACGTGTCACTATCCAACACACCTGGGGCAGTCCAGTCAAGATTCCATGAAATCTCTCAAGAAACACTGAATATACCAGGGATAGGTCTCCATCTGAATCACTTAGGGCATTGAACGTGAATCCCAACAAAGGGTTACATACAGTCATACATTTCCTGGCAGTGCCACAAACATCTGCTACTAGGGGCAGGGACAAATCCCTCACAAAGTCTTTTTCATAGTGTGGCCCCTAGCTAGGGTTTCAATCTCTGAAAACTTCTCCCCAACTGAGTCAACCTCAAGAATCCTAGAGGATTTCTGCCAAAAGAAAACACCTCCCCAACAAACTGGCGACAGGGTTTATTTCCCCAACAAACTACAGGTTCCCCAGCTTGAGTTTGCCTCTCTTATTGCTACAAAACAAGGGACTACAACTCCTCTCCCCAATAGACTTCTCTACAATCCCCAGTAAGTTACTGCGAAGCCTGGAAATCGACCAGATAACAGTTTAACTTTACTCTCCTAAGAAATTTTTTGCGAAGCCTGGAATACGACCAAATAACAGTTAATTTAATCTTCCCCAAGATAACTCGCCAGTAGAGCAACAGACGACAGAGACTCTTGAACTCTTTTCCCCAAACAGAGATCAACATTCTCCACAGAGCCTTCTCAAGCAAAGCCAGTATTCCCCAACGGAGTAGCTCCTCAAATCAAACAAAACAGGAACCCCTAGTGGAAACATCCTAAAACAGGGTTCGAAGAGGAGCACACTCTTCATCCACAGCAGTCGTCTGGGATTTCATTTCCCAAGGCTTCCCAGCATTTGTCAAGGATTTATTTTCCCATTCAAAGTTACATTTCAACATTGCTTCATATTCATACATCCTATAACATACATGATATATGCATGCAGCATAACTTCATTTTGAGAACATCATTACATAATGTATTTCATACATCATGACATTGCATAGAGCTAACATTTTACCTTTTCAGGAAAAGGTCAATAAACAGATAGCTATCATCAACAATTTTCAACAATTACAGATTAATATATGTAAACAAGCCAGGAAAACTATCTGAGAACAACTGATTATAGATTAATACATGTAACAAGCCAGGAAAGCTATCTACATGAGCAGATTGAAGATTAATACCTGTAACAAGCCATGAAAACTATCTTTCTTTTTGAGGTCAGAGATTAATACCTGAAACAAGACATGTCAATTATCTACACGACCAGCTGAAGCAATCCTATACGGGTTCCTTCTCATACACTCTTCTAGAAACAGTTCATATGCGATCCAGATATGGCTGATATTCTGATACTTACTCCAGATCCCCTCCAGAAACAGTTCAGATGTGATCCATATATGGTTGACATTCTGATACTTACTCCACGTTTCCTTCTAGAAACAGTTCAAATGTGATCCAGATATGGATGACATTCTGACACTTACTCCAGATTCCCTCTAGAAACAGTTCAGATGCGATCCAGATATGGCTGACATTCTGATACTTACTCCAGATTCCATCTAGAAACAGTTCAGATACGATCCAGATATGGCTGACATTCTGATTCTTACTCCAGATTCCTTCTAGAAATAGTTCAGATGCGATCTAGATATGGCTTACATTCTGATACTTACTCCAGATTTCCTTCTAGAAACAGTTCAGATGTGATCCAGATATGGTTGACATTCTGACACTTACTCCAGATTCCCTCTATAAACAGTTCAGATGCAATCCAGATATGGCTGACATTCTGATACTTACTCTAGATTACCTCTAAAAACAGTTCAGATGCGATCCAGATAAGGCTGACATTCTGATACTTACTCCAGATTCCTTCTAGAAACAATTCAAATGCGATCCAGATATAGTTGACATTCTGATACTTACTCCAGATTTCTTTCAATTACAGTCCAGATACGGATTCTATTCTTCCACTCATTCAACATACCTTTCAAATACAGTCCAGATACGATCCAGATACGGATGTCATTCTGCCACTCATTCAACATACCTTTCAAATACAGTCCAGATACGATCCAGATACAGATGCTACTTTGCCACTCATTCAACATACCTTTCAAATACAATCCAGATATGATCCAGATATAGATGATATTCTGTCACTCATTCAGCATACCTTTCAAATACAGTCCAGATACAATCCAGATACGGATGTCATTCTGACGCTCATTCAGTACATCTTTCAGATACGAGTCAGATACAATCCATTTATGGATATTATTCTGATACTCATATCACCACACCTACTGTTTCAGTTTAAATCTCTCAATGGTTTATCTTAATTTCCTTTCCCGTAGATATTTTCTCTAGTTCAGATTAATCACTCCAAAGATTTATTCTGATTCTTCTCCAGTTAAAGTCAAGATTTAGACATAGTCTAATTTCTGTCAATAACCACCTTTATATGGCACCTATAAGCCCATCTCCGACAACTTTCCATCATTTATCCAAATGGCATCTTTAAGCTCATTCTCTGCACAGTCGACTAACATATCATCGAGTGCAAATTTCTGGGCACTCTAGTGTTCAATCATCTTCCACCTTTAAGTCACAAATGGCAGATTCACCAATCTAACACTTCAGGTTTAAGAAGATTGAACAGGGGCAGTTGTTGTACCCTAAAATTTGACCTCTCATTTCTCAAGGATTTTCTCACAAGATCTTCCATGACTTAAGTTTGCAGCAGTGATACATCAATTTAGGTTTGAATTGGCACAAGGGGAAAATGGTCAATGGCATACTGAAAAGTCAAACTTTGACTTTTGGATCAAAATTAAGTTTCAAGAATCATATGTCATCAAGGCATGTTGGAATATGAATTTTGTTTCATCAAGAAAATAAAAAGTCAAAATTACTTTGGAAAAGTCAAAATTCTAAATACTTAGAAATTCTTCTAAGTGTTTAAGAAATATGACAAGTTCAGAACTTCTGACCAGATTTTCACCATGATGCAAGATGATTCTTGAAGAACTTATGACACAAGAATTGTAGACCTCAATGAGATATCTAACATTGCAGAACAGAACTTCTCCTAGAAATGCTGGGATTTCAAGTTATGAATCTTTGAAGGCACGTCCATGAAGCTGAAGCACTCAACAAATTCTGGACACTTCTAAGACAGAGTTTGGTTAGAAATTCTGGGCCAATCTTCACGTAGGTTCAATCAGAATTTGTAAGAGTAATTTAAAGAAGGTCTATAAAGCGTGTTACAAGCTTTCTGAAAAGTCTGAGAACTCCTTCAAAACATGCAGGAGCAGCGAGATTCAAAGATCAGAAGTTGGATGTTTGTTCTAAGTTACGCTGATGTTGAACTTCTGATCCAGATTAAGCTATGTTACATAATCTCATATTACAGGATTCTGTTTTGACAAATCTCATCATCATTTAATGCTCACACCCACTTTTGAGTCTTTGTCCAAAGGATTTCCCCACGTGTGGCATAAAATTACCATTGATGTCCTTGAAAAGCAAACTTTTGTACAAGTTTATGCTGGGCCCATGCTTTGCTTTTTCCTCTAAGGTTACTTTTCCTTAATTCATGCTTACAAATCCATCTTAGGCATGGGTAAATTCTTCTAACCACCATACTTGTTTAACTTGCTTCAAGAACAAGTTAGCGCCCTAGCATGATGGTTGTACTCTTGACTTCTCCAAGCTACAAAATCCTTGCCTATAAATTGAACTTCATTTTGCAACTGTAAAGAGGTCGAGAATTTGAGAATTAGCCTTGAAACCTTGCTGAAATTTCAAAGAATTGGAAACTAAAAAACATAAACACAAAAGCCTACTAAGCTTCTGTTTCTTTTTACGCCCAAACTCTAAATTTCTTGCACACCTCTTGGCCAAATCACCCACTCAGTTTCTAATATACATTTAGAAATAATCCCAACCTTTGTTTATTGATTGCAGTTCTCCATATCAAAAACCAGAACATTGCTTCTTGGCAGCTTCATAATTTTCCAGTCATCCATAGTTCAGGGTTGTTCTAGCTTTCTGAGCACGTGAGGAAGCTGATCAGAACATCACAGCAGTCAGAACCAGGCTCTAGCTCACAAGACATTTTCCAGCTGCAAGTGCACCAGAGTCAGAGCTTCTTACTTCGGCAATGCGCTGATTCTGATTCTTTTCCCTTATTATTTTTTTATCATCATTTTATTTTCATAAATTAAAACACCAAAAAATATTTTTATATTCATACACTTTGCTTTATTTCTTTTAAAACCAAAAGACTAAAATATTTTTCTTAAGCTAATTCATTTCTTCTCTTAACAAAAACAAAACAAAACCATTTTACATTTCTTGTACATTATTTAAATATGGTTGTAATAGATGATTAGGACTTCAATTTCTTGCAATCCCCATTTGTAAATTTGTACACTCCACCCCCCTAATGATTGTAATAGCGCAGAATATTTACTTTCCGCAATTTATCGCTTTCATATAAATGCTAGTAAAGTAGGATTTATATGGGAAGATAAAAACAACAAGTAGATAACCCATAATCAAAGACTAAATGCATGCAAATCAAACACAATATTCATACATGCACCCCTAGGGTTAACTTCACTTGTTGCCTAAAAATGGTCATGTTATGCATGTGAGACGTCTTAGCAAAACAATCAAAATACAAGATCATAGTCCCTCGATGACGCTTTAAATGTTGCCTTTCAAAATGATCTTAGTCCCTCAAGAGAAATGCTAAGATATCTCACAACATATCTATCATGACTATACAATGACCCACGCCCATCCCTTTACATACAAAGATAAGGCTTCTTACCAATCAATGGTAAGATAGCAATATCAAAGGAAAGGAGAGAAATGAACAAAAGACTTTTGAGTAGGTAGAAACGTTCTTAGTTGCTTGCTCACTTTCAAAACAAACACACACCAAACACTTTCAAAACATGAAATATTTTCAAAAGTCCAACACTTTGTATACATTTTCTCCGAAACGAGAATCATTACAAAGTTCACCTAAACGAAGGCACATTTTCAAAAATACTTTCAAAAACCACCACAAAGCACATTTTCAAACAAAGAAAGTGATCTAGAAAGCAACTAAGAGCTCATATATAACTATGGATGAAAATGGTTCTAACACCTTCCCTTTTCATAATCTACCCCCCGAACTCAAGAAATAATCTCAAAGGTCTTTCCTGTTCTTTTCACCCTTTCCTTTTTGGATAAAAGAAAAGTCGGTGGCGACTCTTGCTAACCGTAACATTTGCGATCAAACGCAAAACATCCCAAGTCAGTTCTCCCACCGTATTACAATAGTCTATTAAAGATACTTGGAACTATGAATCTCAATATTCAAACTTCACACTCATTAGTGGCAGTTCTATCTATGGTGTTGAATAAGGAGATTCTGATTGAAGAAGAAGTATGCTAAAGTAATGTCGGCAAATACTAGTAATGTGCAGTAGGAGGATTTAATCAGCACATTGGTTAAGGGGTACTCCTTCTGTTGGAGAGTCTGAATCTTAGTAAAGCTTTTAAGCACATTAAGAAATGGTTGGAAGTTGATTTCAGACTATGGTTGCATGACATCTTAGCCATCCAAAGAGTCATGATAATATGTGTGAAGGTGCAAGGGCATGAATCAGAGGTGTGCTTGTTATGGATACTTGGAGTTATTCCCAGTGAACTAGTGGGTGTTTAGTGTTGTGTTTTCTCCATAATGAATTTTTGATTGTCCATGACAGGAGGAGTCAGTGGACTAATTGGTTTGTTTGGAGCTTGTAATGTTCAACCATATAGAATTATTGCTCTACAATGAGGATGATGTTGGATAACATGCTGAGACATTTTAATACAAGATGTAGTTGCTTATGTCCTTATGAGTCTCTGAAGACTCTAGACAAGTGTTGCTAGAGTATACCATCCTTCTCCAAGAAGAAGTGTTGGTTATGCGAGAATTTATTTTTCTCTGCAGTAGTGAATGGGATAAAGAAGACTATCCTGCTGGTTCTGGTTATGATGTAGAGGATGACGTCCAGGAAATCTCTCCTTTAAAGAAGTATGCAAGCAAGAAGCCTTCTATCAGGGTGCCTGATGCACCTCTTGACAACATTTCCTTCCATTCTATTGGCAATGCTGAAAAGTGGAAACATGTGTCTCAAAGAAGAATTGCCTTGAAAGATAATTGGGAGCAGGTGCACTGGAGTACTAAGAGATTATGGAGCTTATTTCTTTTGTTGACTTGTGTTGATCATAGAAGTAAGGAATATAGGAAGGTGTTTGTATTGAATTTTCCCTTGCTGTCATCAATATTTATTTGGGTAGGTCTTAAGATGATTATAGTGAGTTGGATGTGACTGATAATCAGGTGTGCAAAGCCATTACTACAAACCAGACTATAAAACATGTAGGAACTTGTGCATCGGTTGTGTGTTCTAATGGAGCTTATTAAAGGATCTCTATGCATAATGAGTCCTTTAAATGATTGAGAACCGGTTTGATTAGGCTCTGTATCATAGACTTGATATACCACATGATGTCTTAACATCATGATGGTTGTTTTGTTTAATGCTTGGGATTTTTCATGTGAAGTTGGATGCTTAAGCATTATTTTGAGAAGTGGCATCTCTGACTATGTGGATTAGAATATGGAGAGTCTAATCTTGTCTACAGTAGCATGCTTGATGAATGCATGACTATTTTGTTGAAGACTCCACTAGTATCATAAACTACTAGTGGATATAAAGGCAGAAGGCTGCTAACATATACTTAAGGGGTACTTTTTTTGTTGCAAGTCACTCCATAAAAGGTTTGGTGATCTAGAGAAACTAAGAGTTTTTGGAGTTTGTGAGTGACTTCACACCTAGTATGCATGACATCTTGCCTATTCAAAAGGTCATGATATAGAGTGTGGTTATGATAAGACAATGATCAAATGTGTCCTTGTTTTGTGAAAAAGCCAGGGTTTCTGGAAGTATTCTCAAGGAGTGAGAATATATGACTCTGGTTTGACTCTACTAATAGAGTCAAGGTTCAGTATATGAAGGAAGTGCTGAAGTTTCTCATCTAGTGCACAAGTCTTCATCTTCAGCTGGAGCATTAGTTACTCATAACAAAGGTATTCATATGGATATCTGTAAATTGTTACTGCAATGATACAGGTATTGTCAAGCCAGAATATTGTTCACTTTTGTAAAGGTTCTATGAGTAAATGATGTCTAAACAATGTGTTGTGACATTATGAAGTTGTGGTTAAACTTAGCAAGACATGGTTGTTTCTAATTATGAGAAGCTTGGTGAAGATCAGAAGTTCACATATCTCTTAGAAGTTTAAAGGGAAGTCTGGGAGAATTTATTTTTCTTTATAGATTTCAAAAAGACTCCTTGAGGGTCTATATTATGAAGAGGTGTCACAAATGTGATATTTTTATATCTTAGTGTATGTCACTAAGTCTAAGTGAAATAAGAACAGTTAGAATCCAGTATGAACAGGTGGATAATTTGGTGAAGCATCCCTTATTGGTGGGAGAAGATATGTTGATCACTGAAATAAGAAGACAATGTCTGACTAAGTGTCAGGACATTATAGAGGACATGTTCCTGCATGGTCAACATAGGGTGGAGTGGCCTATGTGTTCAAACACGTGGCTGTATACAGGGGAGAAAAATTTGTCTGACTATGCATGTGTATGTACAGGAAGTAGCTACAACATTCAAAGCCATTATGGATGGTGCACATTGATACTTGAAGTTTTCTCCTCAAATATTGTTTCCTTTTGACCAAGATTGGTGCTACAATCTAGGATCATTATTTTCCAAGTAAAAATCCCAGTTATTTATAGAGAGCTATATGTTTCTCTATAACCCCGTGAGCTTCTTGAGTCTATAATTCTTATGGCTTTTATTCGAGTTTGGGTAAGCTATGCTTGGGTCTGGTATTATGAAGGTCTCTTTTGCCAAGTTTTGGCTATAAAGAGGGGAAAGGTGAATTAACTTAGATGTTGTTGCTGCTGCTTCCACAAGTGGTTATTATTAATGTTCACAGATGTCAAAATAATATGTCAAGTGGTTATTATTTTTGTGACATATGTTTGTGACCTGTGATCTGAGTTATGAACATAGTTGTGACCTGTGTTCTGAGTTATCAGAGGCGGTGGTTGATTTTGTCTTAAGGAGTTATTGAGAGTTCTCTTATTCCACCATTGGTCTTCTATGTTTAAAAGATGTTTCTGCATTGAGGGGGAGTACAAGTTGTCTTCTATTATCTTCTCCCTAGTGTGCACCAACCAAACTTCAGGACTTTCCTTCCTTTTATCCTGAAGCTGATGTTCGTTGGTGCTGATGCAATTGAGTTCTTCAGAGTGCTGCAAACCTTTTATCCCGAAGTTGATGTTTGTTGGTGCTAATGCAATTGAGTTCTTCAGAGTGCTGCAAAGAAGATATCGAACGAGATGTTGAGACATTATTTTTCAACTGAAGATCTATTGTTGTGTGCAGTAGATTCTGAACACTTTTTCTAAGGGTTATATTTCAGCATTGATGTAATCTCCTATATTGCAATTGTTTTTAGATTATTCGTTTTAGCCAAAAGTTGCCAAAGGGGGAGATTGTTAGTTCTCTTGTTTTAGGATTGGCTTAATTTTTGAAAAACAAATAATAACAGCAATAATGTAATGTAAAATAGGATGTATAAACTTGCTAAGAAGAACAGGTACAACAAGAAGTCCTATTACAATGTCAGAACATGTTGTGTTGAACTTTCTCAACAACTGGAATAACATGTCGAAGAAGATGTCTTGACATCGTGCCTACTGAGCTGGATTAATGAGATTCAGTTTGTTCTTAACATAAGCAGAATATTCAGGAGAATATTATGCATCCTATGTGGCGCATATTTAAAGGTCTAGAAAATTCAATCAGAAATCAAGGAGAATGAATACTTTCTAAATAAGGAGATTATTTAGGAAAGAAAAGATTGAAGACCTTTTTTGGGGCAGAAGTTTCTGCAGTTTGTTACAACTGATTTGTTGTGATTGAAGGCCCAAAATTAGTTGGGTAATATGTTATAAATAGAAGGGTTTGTAACCTAGAAAATATACGGCTCAAGATGTAGAATTCTAAGGGTTTTGTCAAGGTAAACCTTTCGGGTTGTGGAAAGGTTACCATGTTCATCTTGAAGCCTGTATGTAAGAGATGCATTGTTCTTGGAGGAAGCTTTGAAGCAACTCCAGGATGTGTTAGGAGCAAATCTAACAAACATTGGAGTTTGGCTTAGAGACTTAGCTAGGTTGTCACGAAAGTATGTCTTCCAAATTGTTTATTTGTGTGATCAGAATCTTGGTGAAGGGTCATCTACGCAGTGACTAAGGTGTTGATTGCTAGACATCATTGTGATAATTGGAAATGGGATGGAGATATTCCATATCCAGGGAGGAACTAGGTAGAAGGGTCATTTGGTAGTGATTAAGTGCGTAGATCGTCAATGGGTGTGTTGGCTGTAGGGTCTGCAAATTGATACTACTAATAGTGGACTTCATTCCTGGCTTGGTAGCCCCCAGAGTAGGTGTTGTTGTACAATGAACTGGGTAAACAATTCTGGTGTGTTCTTTATCTTTTCAATACTGTTTTATCTTGTATGTGTGTTTATGTCAGATCATATGTCTTGACATCCTTGTAGGAGATCTGAGTCTGTTGTGCCATAATTTCAGTTATGCTTAATGAATCGTGCGACCACATTCTTAGTAACAGAGGCAAACAAGGCTGCTTCAACCCACTTTGTGAAGTAATCAATGGCAACGAGGATAAACCGATGTCCGTTAGAAGTTGTAGGCTTGATCTCTAAAATTATATTAATGCCCCATGTAATATGGTGGGAGAACTGACTTGAGGTTTTGCGTTTGTTTTCGCAAATGTTTCGGTTTAGCAAGAGTCGCCATCGACTTTTTATTTTATCCTAAGGAAAGGTTAAAAAGCACAGGAAAAAACCATTGAGATGTTTTCTTGGGTTCGGGGAGTAGATTATAGAAAGGGAAGGTATTAGCACCCTTTCTATCCATGGTTATCCATGGGCTCTTAGTTACTTGCTTAGATCACTTGCCGTGCATTTTCAATTGTTTGAAATGGTGCTTTCAATTGTTTGAAATGGTGCTTTGTGTGTGCGGTTTTGAAAATGTTTTGAAAAAGATGCCTTGTCTAGGCAACCCTTGTAACAATTCTTTACTCGAATGTTTTACAAAAGGTGTTTGTCTTTTTGAAAAGATGTTTCAAGGTTTTGAAAGTTGTTTTGAAAGTTGTGTTGTGAAATGTGTTTTGAAAAATGGCAAGGATTTGTTTTGCAAGTTGGTCAAGTAACCAAGAGCTATCTACCCTAAATTTCTCAAAGATCTTTCCTATGTTTTAACCCTTTTAATAGTATTGTTCCACCATTGTATTTGGTGGACAATCTTGTGTTAGGATGTCAACGGGACGGGCGCGGGTCATCGTTTAGACCATGAATGCAATAGTGCCAAGTGTCTTTGGCAATTTTTCCTTTAAGGGACTTGATCATTTTTTAGGCAACTTGAGAAAGCGTCATCGAGGGACTATGATCATTTGATTTGTTTTTGTTTTGCCAAAAACACTCAACATGCAACATGGCCCATTTTTGAAGGCAACAAGCGGAGTAACCCTAAGGGTGCAAGTGTGATTGGTGTTATCCATTTTCATGCTTTTTTGTCTTTGTATTAGTCAAACTATTTGTTGGTTGATTGCATACAAACCCTAAGTCTATCATGGCATAATTTGAAAGCTTTTAAATGCGGAAATTTAAAGTCCTAAATTATTACAACATAATTATGGGGATAGGGGTACAAATGTTTGAATGGGGGGATATTTAGCAAGAAATTAAACCTAAAACTATTACATCCATATTGAATATACAAATTATTTAATTGTACAATAATTAAATAAATACAATAAATATGCAAAATGTATTATGCACAAAAATGGTTTTTTATGTATGTAAAAGTATTTTTCAATGTAAAATATAAACAAAAATAAAAAGGGCAATTTTGGAGTATTTTTATGGTTTAGGGCAAAACCCTAATTTGTTAAATAAATAGTATTTATTTATTTATATTATACAATATTTATATATTAATTTATACAAAAATAAAAAGGAAGTATATTGTAAAAAAGTATTTTTTAGTGTCATTAATAAAAATAAAAATGTATTATTTTCATATTTTTGTCCTAAATATCTAATAAAATATACAATTATTTATATTATATATTAAATATACTAAATATATATATGCCAAGATAAAATATTAATTATTAAAAAATGTATATTTTTAGAAAATGTTTTCAAAATGTAAACAAAAAAATAATAACTAAAAATATATTTTTGTATTATTTTTTTTAGTGTTTTTAAATAAAAAGTATTATATTTATCTATATACATATATTAAACAAAAAAAACAAATAAATGCCAAATAAATGCAAAAAAATGAGGAAAAATATTTTTAATGTTTTTTCATGCTTGAATAAAAATATAAAATCAGAATCAAAAAGAAAAAATGAAAAATGATAAAGATATCACACAATGGGCCAGGGGGGTGCAAAAATGGAAAAAGTGTGCAAAAGGCAAAAACAACTCAGGCCCAGCCCAAGTCACCCTTCTTCAACCTCCAGCTTCTGTCTCAAAAACGCGCGCCCTCTATGCTTCATTCAAGTTCCTGATTCTTTGAGTTTTAACAAAAACTCATAACATAAACAATGTAGAGCATCAAGAGACGAATTCATACATATCAAAATCTTGACCTAACTCTCAGAAATGAGGGAGAATTTCTTCATCCCCAATTTCTGACCTAAGTTTTTTCCAATCTTCATGGCCAAAATTCTCACAACACGCATAATATAAATGAAAAGTAAATACATGGATGGTTTCAGGGCTATGAGTAGAACATGTTTTTTTCATAAACCTAAGCTTAATCATGCCTAGATAGAGAGATAGAAGTTCATGTTTTTACCTATTTCAGCTTGAGTCGTGTACAGCAATGGAGGTATCTTCAATGGAGTTTGAGCTTTGGTACAACTTGCCTGAAGTCCAAGGATGCTTCTCCTATGCTTGGCTTGCTCTGAAACTGCCTGTATCGTGCTATGGAAGTCCACCTGCACAGCTTGAAAGCAAAAATGGCAAACGATGTTATGGATGTTACAGCTTGGATTCAATGTTTGGGATAGCTTCAATGGATGATATGGAACATGTTTGAACTCTTTCTAGCCAAAATGCACGAGTGGAAATGTTTGTGGAAGTCAAGTTGCAGAACTTGCTCTGTTTCTGCAGCAAGAGGGTGTTTTTGTGAATGAGAAGGTTTGGGATCCGGTTCAGTCGTGCCTTAGGTCTGGTTTGATGTATGGAAAGTGTTTGCAAACTTTGTTTTGGTTGGTGTTTACAGGAATGAGAGCTTGGAGTCAGTTTGCAAGTTTTCTTGTTTTTGAAGTAAGAAAATGCAAGTTTCCATACAGGCCTCTGCAATGCCCTAAACTATGCTGCATATATCCTTCTTGATCAGAGGGATTTGTGTACAAATGCTAGCCTCAAAGATCTGGCCCATGCCTCTTGGATTTTGAATTTGACATAAAGTGCATCTTTTCAAAAATGGCAAATATGCTTTTTCCATTTAAAGATTAATCTTGCATGTAATGATCAAATGAACAAAATAACATCTTAGCACAATGGTTAGGCATTTAATTATGGTGTGTGAGACTGGTTTTGAGGCCTGCAAGCTAGCTTGTACAAGCTGATTTGAAAAATGCCAATGTATGAACATGTATTTGGTTATGAACAAAAGTGACTTTTGCCCAACTTTGCAAATTCGATTCTCCCTAACCACAAGGGTGTTTGAGAAGTTCTTGGACAATTTGGAAAGCTTGGAATGTGTACTACAATCCATCTTTGTAATGCAAATTGAAATTCCAAGTGGAACCATGTGAAAAGTGGCCATGAAGTTGGACAAAAATCCTGCCTAGAATAGGTCAAAATTTTTCTAAGTTGAGAATGTTTTGCACCCTTGTTCCAAAAATCATAACTTGAGCTACAAGCTTCTTTTGAGGAAACTTTGTGAATTAAAGTTGTATATTTTGCAATGGACTATAACTTTCATGTTTTGAGTTTTGTTTGAATCCAATTGTATCTTGATGAAAAAATGGGACAAAGTTAGGAAAAAATAAGGAAGTTTCATAACAGAAAAATTCTAAGTTATGAAATTTTCTCATTCTAAACCCTAATTTGCAATTTTGGGTTTCTTGATGAAAAAGTTTCATAATTTGACATGTCTTGCTGAAAAATGAATCTTGACACTTGGTTTTGACCAAAAAGTCAAAGTTTGACTTTTCAGTATACAGTCAAATTTTGATCAGTTGACTGGAAAATTCATCTGTCAATCTTGTGCATTTGAGATCTTTTGAACTTGTTGAATGTGTCAAGACAATTCCATTGAGTCCTTGAGTCCATATATGAGCTTGGTTTGCCATTGGTTAGGTCAAACAGTCAAAAATTGCCTTTGTACAGTCAAAACCCTAAAAATGACCATTTTGCCCTTTTGGTGATCTGATCAAATTTCTTGTGGAATTGTGATCCAAACTTGATCAAATGGTTCATATGAGTTCATTATGTTGACGTGGGTCAAATTTCATGAGGTTTGACTGTCAATTGGCCACAGTTGACTTTTTCCCCAATTCAGCTGATTTTTAGGTCAACTGTCCAATTGACTGGGCAAAGATTGGAATCAAGGCTTGAAACTTGATATGGATAAACTTGTGAGTCCAACATGAAGCATGAAAGTCAATTTGGGAATTTTAAGTCAAAACATCTTTGTGCAAACTCAAACCCTAATTTGGGTCAACAGTGCAAGGAGGAGTCTTGAACAGAGCAAACTCTAACTTGATCTTGAGCTCCAAGGGTCTTGTGGTGAGAAAATATTGATGAAATGAGAGGGCAAATTTTGGGGTACAACAGTTTCCCCTGTTCAATCTTCTTGCACATGAAGAGTTAGATTGGCAAGTTTGCCTTTCGCGTCTCGAAGGTAAAAGGAGATTGGACACTAGAGTACCCTTAAATTTGCACTCGTCGAAACGATGGGTGCGGGAATGGGCTTAGAGATGCCATTTGGAGATGGGCTTAAAGATGCCATCTGGAGGGGTGACAGAATCTTGTCGGGGATGGGCTTAAAGATGCCATCTGGAATGAGTATCAGAAAGGTGTCCATGCTTTGGAATAGCTCTGAACTGGGGGGTCTTGAATAAGCAATGGATTGACATCCGTGTTTGGAGAATCCGTAAACTGTTTTCAAAAGTTGAATCTGAACAAGCGATAGATTAACATCCGTGTTTGGAGAATCCGTAAACTGTTTTCAGAGGCCTTGGATCTGAACAAGCGATAGGTTAACATTCGTGTCTGGAGAACCCGTAAACTATTTTCAGAGGTCTTGAAGTTGAATAAGCAATAGAGCAGCATCCATGTTGGGAAGCATCCGTAAACTGTTTTCAAAAGTTGAGTCTGAACAAGCGATAGATTAACATCCGTGTTTGGAGAATCCGTAAACTGTTTTCAGAAGTTGAAGAATCTGAACAAGCGATAGGTTAACATCCGTGTCTGGAGAACCCGTAAACTGTTTTCAGAGGTCTTGAAGTTGAATAAGCAATAGAGCAGCATCCATGTTGGGAAGCGTCCGTAAACTGTTTTCAAAAGTTGAGTCTGAACAAGCGATAGATTAACATCCGTGTTTGGAGAATCTGTAAACTATTTTCAGAAGTTGAAGAATCTGAAGAAGCGATAGGTTAACATCCGTGTCTGGAGAACCCGTAAACTGTTTTCAGAGGTCTTGAAGTTGAATAAGCAATAGAGCAGCATCCATGTTGGGAAGCGTCCGTAAACTGTTTTCAAAAGTTGAGTCTGAACAAGCGATAGATTAACATCCGTGTTTGGAGAATCCGTAAACTGTTTTCAGAAGTTGAAGAATCTGAACAAGCGATAGGTTAACATCCGTGTCTGGAGAACCCGTAAACTGTTTTCAGAGGTCTTGAAGTTGAATAAGCAATAGAGCAGCATCCATGTTGGGAAGCGTCCGTAAACTGTTTTCAAAAGTTGAGTCTGAACAAGCGATAGATTAACATCCGTGTTTGGAGAATCCGTAAATTGTTTTCAGAAGTTGAAGAATCTGAACAAGCGATAGGTTAACATCTGTGTCTGGAGAACCCGTAAACTGTTTTCAGAGGTCTTGAAATGGAGAAGGAACCGGTGTAGGGTTGCCTGATGATGAGTCCGTGTAGAACTGTACTTGAATAATTGTTAATGATAGCCTTTTATTCTTATCCTGAAAAGGACAAAATGTTAGCTAAACACAAGGTTATGTTGCATGAAATGTATGATGCAATATATGTTATATCGATGTTTATGATATGAATGTAATGAATGCGCATGCAAGCTGATGAGTTGTCTTGCTAAGGATAGATTAATCCTGGATGGCTGGAGATAATAGAATCTTGACTGCTGTCGGGGAAAATGAATCCTTGACTGCTGCAGGGGATTGCCAGAATCTTTGATTGCTGAAGATGAGACATCCTTGTCGACTGCTGACTGCTTGGGGAACAAGATCTTTAATTGTTGAAGGATCTTAGGACCAATGTTGGGGATTGGATCTCCTTGGTGACTTGTAGGGCAAGATAATTCTGATGATCTCTACTGGGGAGTCCAGAACCTGGTAGACTTATGCTGGAGAAGTAAGACTAAGAGTCTTCAGTCTGGTGAGAAGTATCTCTGTGGGGAGAAGGTTCGCCAGTCTGGTTCTGCTGGGGATTCCTTCTGAAAGGGCATCAAGATATCTATCTGTGCCTTTAACCTATCAGTAATCATCTTTCTTGATTTGCAAGGAAATGATTATGTTCAAATGCATATGCCTATTTAACAAAACATTGGACGTTTCTCAAATAAAACATAGGTGTAAAAAGCAAAAGGAAGACAAAGCAAGTTTCTGTATTTGGAAAAGTATTTGTATTAACTTTTTATGAGTATCTTTGTACAAAGGAGACAGCCATCCTAGTAAGAGGATGTTGTCGTAAAAAAAATTGAAAATTTTATACAAAAGAAAGATGGCTATGTGCAACAAATCTATGGAATCCCATTTTGTTATAGCCTTCACAACTCTGAATATCTTGTCCATTCAAATGCTTTGTCCGTCGATGACTGGATTAATCAGAAGCTCGGAGCTTGTTGATGAAGAGATTGTTCTTTAAAGTGATCCGACGAGACATAGTCATACACTTTAATTCCCTAACTTTTGCCTGGATCGCCCTTTCGGGTTTTCAATCCACCGGGAAACCCTTTTTTGCCCAAGCCGCCCTTTCGGGTTTTCGACTTGCCGGGTGTACATATTTTTTTTGTTTTATCCCTAATTTTTGCCTGAACCGCCCTTTCGGGTTTTCGGTTCACCGGGATGCCCATTTTTGCCCAAGCCGCCCTTTCGGGTTTTCGACTTGTCGGGTTATTTTATGCGTAGTATCTTTTGACTATGTCTGCGTTCGTAGGGTGTGGCAAATCGTCGCCGTCCATGGTGGTCAGAATCATTGCACCACCAGAAAATATGCTTTTGATCATAAATGGTCCTTCGTAAGTAGGAGTCCATTTGCCCCTGGGATCACTTTGCGGCAAGATAATCCGCTTGATTACGAGATCTCCGACTTGATATACTTGACGTCTGACTTTCTTGTTGAAAGCCTTGATCATCCATTTTTGGTACGTCTGACCATGGCAAACAGTAGTGAGTCGCTTCTCGTCGATCAAATTGAGTTGATCAAGTCGGGTCTGAATCCAATCGTCTTCATTCAAACCAGCGTCCTTCATAATCCTTAAAGAAGGAATCTGAACCTCCATGGGTAAGACAGCTTCCATGCCATATACTAAAGAAAATTGGGTTGCCCCTGTTGAAGTTCGGGCCGTGGTACGGTATCCATGCAAAGCAAATGGTAACATCTCATGCCAGTCCTTGTAGGTGACTATCATTTTCTGAATGATCTTCTTAATGTTTTTGTTCGCAGCTTCAACAACATCGTTCATCTTTGGCCGATAGGGAGATGAATTATGATGATAAATCTTGAACTGTTCGCATAGAGCGGTGATCATAGTATTATTCAGATTTGTACCGTTGTCTGTGATGATCCTGTCGGGGACACCATACCGGCATATGAGGTTTTGCTTGATGAAGCGGGCAACCACATTTTTTGTAACAGAGACGAAGGAAGCTGCTTCGACCCACTTGGTGAAATAGTCAATAGCAACCAGGATGAAGCGATGTCCATTGGACGCTGTGGGCTTGATTTCTCCAATCATGTCAATGCCCCACATTGTGAATGGCCAAGGAGCTGTCAGAATGTTGAGAGGAACAGGAGGAATATGAATCTTGTCAGCGTAGACCTGACATTTGTGGCAACTACGGGAATGTTGATGGCAATCTGCTTCCATGGTAGACCAGTAATAGCCTGCCCTTAGAATCTTCTTAGCCATCGTATGTCCGCTCAAGTGGGTGCCAAATGTACTGCTGTGTATCTCGGTCATGATTAACTCTGCTTCAGCTTTGTCTACACATCGGAGTAAAACACAATCGTGGCTGCGTTTATAGAGGATGTCGTTGCTCAGGAAGAACTTGGCAGAAAATTTCCTTAGGAACTTCTTGTCATTTACTGAAGCTCCTTCGGGATATTCTCTAGTCTGGAGATACCTTTTGATTTCGTGAAACCAGGGTTGTTCCACTATTTCTTCGGTATTAATCTCATGACAATGCGCAGGTTCATCCATTCGCTCGATGGTGATTTGGGGAGCCTCATTATCCCAGTTGAGTTTAAACATGGAGGACATTGTAGCCAGAGCATCTGCTAGCTGATTCTCTTCTCGCGGGAAATGCTCGAAGGTGATTTGCTCGAAATGAGGCAACAATGTCAGGACATGTTCTTTGTATGGGTTAAGATTAGGATGCTTGGTATCCCACTCTCCTTTGATTTGACTGATAACCAAAGTCGAGTCCCTAAATACAATCAAAGATTTGATCCCCAAGTCTATAGCAGCCTTGAGACCAAAGATGCAAGCTTCGTATTCAGCCATGTTGTTGGTACAGCTGAAGCAAAGTCGGGTTGTGAAAGGCGTGTGACAACCTTCCGGGGAAATGAGTACCGCACCGATACCGTTTCCAAGTGCATTTGAAGCACCGTCAAAGTACAGGGTCCATCAGGATCCTTTTTCAGGTCCGTCATACGGTTCGTTACCTTCAATGTTGTCCAGAGTCATGATGTCCTCGTCTGGGAAGTTGAATCTCATTGGTTGATAATCTTCGATAGCTTGATGAGCTAGATGGTCAGCTAGTACACTCCCTTTTATAGCTTTTTGGGTAGTTACTGGATGTCATACTCAGTCAGGATCATCTGCCATCTAGCGATTCTTCCAGATAAAGCAGGCTTTTCGAAGATATACTTGATAGGATCCATTTTGGAAATCAACAAAGTGGTATGAGTCAGCATATACTGCCTTAGTCAGCGAGCAGCCCATACCAAAGCGTAACAAGTTTTCTCGAGCAGTGAGTAGCGGGTCTCACAGTCGGTAAACTTTTTGCTAAGGTAATAAATGGCATGCTCTTTTCGACCAGACTCGTCATGTTGGCCCAATACACACCCCATTGAGTTATCCAAGACGTCAGATACATGATCAACGGTATTCCTTCGACGGGTGGCATCAGAATAGGAGGCTCTAGCAAATACTCCTTGATTTTATCAAAAGCAGTTTGACAATCATCGTTCCATTCGACTACTTGATCTTTCTTTAATAGTTTGAAAATTGGCTCACAGGTGGACGTTAGATGAGAGATGAATCTGGCAATGTAGTTCAAGCGCCCCAAGAACCCTCTAATCTCCTTTTCAGTACGGGGAGCAGGCATTTCTTGTATTGCTTTTACTTTCGTTGGATCGACCTCAACGCCTTTGTTGCTGACAATAAATCCTAGAAGTTTACCAGACCTAACTCCAAAAGTGCACTTACTTGGATTCAGCCTGAGTTTGTACTCCTTCAACCTGGCAAACAGCTTTTGCAGATGTTCAAGGTGTTCCTCCTCTGTTTGTGATCGAGCTATCATGTCGTCTACATAAACTTCGATCTCATGATGTATTATATCATGAAACAAAGCCACCATGGCGCGCTGATAAGTTGCCCCTGCGTTCTTCAGTCCGAACGGCATCACCTTGTAACAGAAGGTACCCCATTGTGTAACAAAGGTTGTTTTCTCCATGTCCTTGGGGGCCATTTTGATCTGGTTGTAGCCCGAGAATCCGTCCATGAAGGAAAACACCTTGTGCTGAGTTGTGTTGTCAATCAAAATGTTGATATGCGGTAGCGGAAAATCATCTTTAGGGCTAGCCCTATTCAAATCCCGGTAGTCCACACACATTCGGACCTTGCCATCTTTTTTAGGTACTGGCACAATGTTAGCAACCCATTGTGGATAGGATGTAACAGCCAGAAAGCCAGCGTTGAATTGCTTCATTACTTCTGCTTTAATCTTCTCAGACATGTCGGGCCTCATTCGGCGGACTTTTTGCTTGATCGGTGGACAGTCCTCTCTTGTAGGGAGACGGTGAACCACGATATCTGTGTTTAGACCCGACATGTCTTCATAAGACCAGGCGAAGATTTCAACATACTCATTCAACAATTGTATTAAGCGCCCCTTGACACTTGGTTCCAGATTGGCACCCACTTGCACTTCTTTCATGTCTTCCTCTGTTCCTAAGTTGACTGTTTCTAACAACTCTTCGTGAGGCAAGATGGCCCTCTCTTCTTGTTGAAGAAGTCTGGCTAGCTCTCCTGGTGCTTCACAATCTTCGTCGTCTTCGCACTCAACCTGATTGACCAAATCTTCAGAGTTATTGAAGGACATAGCAGAATAGTCACCCATAGAATCCAGAGTGGATGGGTACCTGTATTTGTGAGTGTGGGTGTGTGTAAGGGATAGCCATCCTTAAACAAACAAAAATGCAAAAGGAAATAAAATGAACACAGCAGTTTATAAATGAAAAACATCCAATGATTCGTTAAACATGGCATATGAATATGAAGAGAATCAAAACCCTTACAAATGGAACTACATGCCCCGGGCAAGGCATGAGGTGAAAAAGTAGTGTGCAGATTGTTTAAAAGTAATTATTACAGACCAACAGGAAATGTTCAAAAGATAAGTTACTGATTAATGAAAGTAATGGGGACGAAGTCTTTCGCCTCCCAGTTGTGCAGTCCCCCTTCGATGGTTGGGAAGATCCAATCTTCAATGTTACCCTCTTCGTCTTCGTCTTCCAAAGCATTGATTCCATGAGGAGAAATCTTGATGGGTGTCCTTTCAATTTTTGAGCAACGCATAGCTTTTTGCCCCGCAGCGGTAAATCCCAACCCAAACTTGTCTGTTTTGTGAGGAATGTCAGGAAACTGTCCCCATGTTAAGCTCTTTCCTTCCTTCATTGCAGCCTTTGCGTCTTTCAGAGATGCCATCCTGGCCACCTGCTTAGGCTCCTCAGCTACTGCCTTTGCTACTGCAACCTCGGGAGTAATTTCCTCGAAGTGTTGGAACGGTGTCTCAATGAATTCACCCTCTACTTCCACATACCTAAAGGAGTTCATGTGACTGATCATGTGTTCCTCCTCACCGTGTACAGTTATGATTTTTCCTTTGACAGGGTATTTCAGCATCTGATGTAGGGAGGAAGTGACTGCCCCAGCATTATGTATCCACGGCCTTCCTAGCAAGCAAGAGTAGGATGGGCGGATGTCCATCACATAGAAGGTTGAAGGGAACACCTCAGTTCCCACCTTGATGGGGATGTCGACCTCCCCATGCACCATTCTTTTAGACCCGTCAAAGGCCCTGACAATGATATTACTCAGTTTTAGCTCCAAACCTTCACAATCCAATCGATCTAGAGCTTTCTTAGGTAGCACGTTCAGAGAAGAACCAGTGTCGACCAAAACATGGGCAAGAGTAGTTCCTCGGCATTCAACTGACACATGCAATGCGTCATTGTTCTTTCTTCCTTTTGGAGTCAGGTCAGCATCAGAGAAACCCAGGCCGTTGTCGGCAGTAAGGCTGGCTACACAATCCTGGAATTGATCGGCTGAAGTTTCCTGGGGAACATGGGCTGTCTTCAGAAATCTTATCAATGCTTTGGCATGAGCCTCTGAACAAAGCAGCAATGCTAACATGGAGATCTTCGAGGGGGTTTGCCCAGTTGCTCTACAACGTCATAATCACTTTTCTTTATTATTTTCAGAATCTCCTCCATTTCTTTCTTAGAGGTTTCAGGGATGACCAATGGCTGAGCCCTCGTCCTGACGAGCTCATCTTGGATCCCTTTCCCCTTATCAGCAGAAGTAGGAGGGACAACCACAGGAGTAACAGCTTCTTCAATTAACGGAGTTCTTGCAGAAAGTTTTATCGGCGCAGGAGTGACTTTGGCAGCAGCTGAGGGTCCAAAGATTGCCTTTGGAGGGGCAATCTCTGGAGAGAAAATTCTCCCACTTCGGGTAATCTTGCTCGTACCTGCAATGTTTCCAATGTCGGCATTTTCTTCGTCAGAGCTCTCTTAAGTTATCTCAACTTGTTTAACACCATGGTAGTAGATTTCTCCACCATAATTCCATGATATCGATTTGTCAGATTCGTAGGGGACAGGCCCAGGCATGGTTATTTTCAGAGGAACAATCTTCGTAGCAAATGTAGTCTTAACAGGCTTTTTAGGGACCTTGGAAATATTGGTGGAAATGGTGATTATTGAAACATCTTTGATAGGGGTTGGAGTAGCAGGAATCTTTTCGAAGAGAATTTGTTGGCTGTCCATTAGGCCTTGGATGCCTATCTTCAGCAATGGACAGTCGACCGGTAGGGAGGAACAACAGTAGCAGTCTTCTTTACATCCTGGGAAAATCCCAGCCTTTAACAGATTCAACTTGATTGTTAGCAGTGGAGTTACTAGATCATCAACATCAGAAACATACAAATCTTCTTCAATAGCATGGACATTGCGACCATGCTTTGGCATTGGAGCGGATATTATGTTTGGCTTCTCTGGAGCATCAAACTCAACCTCTTTTGCATCTATCAAGTCTTGAATTTTATGCTTAAGCGCCCAACAATCGTTGGTGTCATGCCCGATGCTGTCAGAATGATAGGCACATTTAGCATTGGGATTATAATGTGGGGAAGATGTGTTCACATTTTTTGGTGCCTCTTTGATAGTGGCGAGATTCAACTTCAACAAATGGGGAAGAACTTGTGCAGGAGTCATATTGATGCGAGTGAACTGCCGTTGTGGCCGTTCCACCCGTTGCTGATTTGGTCTAGACTGATAGTTACGAGGCTGATCATTTGATGAATTTTGGATCATCACGGCCCCCACAGTCGGTCGGCGCTCAGTTCTTCCCGATCTTTTCTGAGAGTATATAACAGCTTCCTCCTTCTTGGCCGGAAATGATTTCTTAACAGTTGCAGATGCAGAGGCATCCCTTTGAATCTTCCCATTCTTAATACCAGCTTCCACCCGTTCGCCAGTCAGAATCAATTCAGTAAACCCTGCGGAAGAGCTCCCGATCAAATGGTTGAAGAACGGGCTAGATAGGGTCCCCAAGAACATATCAACTAGTTCCCTATCAGAAAGAGGTGGTTGCACTCTTCCGGCCAAGTCGCGCCATTTCTAGGTGTATTCTTTGAATCCCTCATTTGAGGCCATTCCCATACTTTGTAGCTGAGTACGGGTTGGCGCCAAGTCAGCGTTATATTGATACTGGCGATAAAAGGTAGCTTCCAAGTCCTCCCAGCTATGCATCTCTGACCTCTCAAGCTGGTAAAACCAATCTAGCTGTGTACCAGACAGGCTATCCTGGAAGAAGTGTACCCAAAGATTTCTATCGGATGAATGAGGTTGAATTCTTCTGACATATGACCTCAGGTGCATCTTCGGGAAAAACAACCCATCATATTTTGCAAAAATTGGCACCTTAAACTTTGGAGGGATCACAATCCCAGCGATCAATCCCAATTCTTCAAAATCTAACCCAGGAACCCTTTGCAGCTCCATAGCTGCCAGTCTATCCTCCAGGTTTTTGTACTTGGCATCCGCTGGCGGGTATTGCTGCTCTGAATAGTATTCATCTTCCTCAACCTCTTCCTCTTCAGCCTCGGACTCAGAAGGTAATGCAGCTCCTTTTCCCTTACTGGTTCCCTCATCAGATATGGAGGGAAATTCAAGAACTCTCCTTGCTTCATTCTCAAATCTTCTTCCCAGTGTAGCTACCCCAACTCTTTTCTTCTTCTTTTTCACTTTTTCTTGCTCTTTAATCCCCAACAGTGCTTTTAGATCCTCCTGACCCTTTGCCAAGGTCATAAGGAGCTGTTAAAACTGCGAATTTTGTGACTGCAGATCTTTGATCGTCTGTTCGAGATCCATCTTACTGAAATAAACAGTAGAAAGATAAGGAAACCTGGTGTGAAGACCTGTTTATGCATATGATGAATGATATGTTTGTTCATGCAATGCATTCAAGGATTTAGAAATTCAAAATTGTTGCAAACAAAAAGAACACACGTCATATTAATAAGAAGAAATTTTGTCAGTACATAAATGCCCCATGGGCCAAATATTACAAAAACTTCTTAAGGTAAAAAGACGTTGCGCATCCTCTTTGGTGCGATGTAAGTGTTGAGGGTCTCCTCCTCGTGAAGTCGGCGGGTAAGCTCCAAAACCTTCTTCTCACTGGCGTAGAAGCTGGCTTCAAAAGTATTTCGTTCCTCCTTGAGTTGGATCCAACTCTTTTGCATCTCCTCCCATGATGTTGGCATGTCAGGATGTAGGATGGTGTAAGGAACCTCTCCTTCCTTAACAGGCTCTTTAATCAAAGGGAGAATGTGAGGGTAAGGCATCATGAGACTCTGGGCTCGGGTTCGCACCCACTTGAGGTAAGGCTCAAGAGGGATGGAGTTCTTGTGCCCCAGTGTCTTGCTATCTACCTTGTTAGGCATCCTCCAAGCTCTGATGAATCTTTGGCGAAGTCCTTGCGCATCGTTGTCGAAGTCAAAAACTAGGTCAGGAATCAGCATGTCATGAGGGCCATCCCTCCGTGCATATCCAAATTGTCTTAAAGCTAGACAATGGTTGTAGGTAATGCCTCCCATAATGCCAAGTAATGGAACATTAGGGAACTCACCACAATGATCGACAATGATGACATTTTCTCTGGACCGAGAACACCAATGTACATCAGAATGTGTGAGGGTCATCAACCGTTGTGACCACCTTAAGCCTTGTTCATTCTTCAAAACAGATTGTGGAAGGTGCGAAATAAACCACCTTGCAAGGAGAGGAGTACAGCACATGAGAACACCTCTCTTCCTCATTGTTCGTGTGTAAAATGAGTGGAGGATGTCCCCAAGCAATGTAGGTATGGGATTCCTGGATAGGAAAATCTTGACAGCATTGACATCTATAAGTTGGTCAGGATTTGGGAACAAGACCAACCCATAAATAAGGAGTGCCACAATCTCTTCAAAGGCTTGCAGATCCAAAGAATTTGAACACTCTTGTGCCTTCTCAAACAAGAATTTTGCCAAGAAGCCTTTGACACCACTTCTAGTCTCTCAATGCCCCTTGATGTCAGATGGTTGCAAGTGTAGTGCTTGAGCAACATCTTCAGGCTTTGGTTCTTTTTCCGTACCGTTGTAGGGTAGTTGATTAAGAATAGGAATTCTCAGGAGTTGAGAAAATTCCTCCAAAGTAGGCACCAATTGATAGTCGGGGAATGTGAAACAGTGGTGAAGGGGGTTAAAGAATTGGAACAATACTTTCACCATGTCATCTTCAATGTTGGTGTTGACTAGGCTGAGCAGTCTACCATGTCTTTCACTGAAGAGAGAGCTTTCTGGAATTCTGGATGTAAGCTCCTTGAGTTGAGGAGGGATTCTCACAAGGATGACTTGGATAGTTTTCCTGCGAAGAATTTCCATGACCTACAAAACAAGAACAAAGATGAAGATCCAAACCCTTGAAATGGTTAGTGGATGCATATGATGCTTTATGATGTTCATGATGTATGCACAAACATATGTACAAGCAAGTCACACAAAAACCCTAGTTTCAGGCTTGTATGAGGTTTCATAGGTAAGTACCCTCTTGAGTGTAGTTGGCTTAAAAACCTGTCCTACAAATAGTAACCGGGTTCTAAGGAGCTCAATATCATTGGATTGTTTTCTATGTTCATTGTTTTGGTTTAGCCACTTAACTAGCGACCAAAATATTCCAAGAAAACAACCCTCAATGAGTGTAGTATCGAGTATCTACCAACTTCGGATTGTACCAAAGCCGGTCATCTCACTACCCCTAATAAAAGGCCAAGATGGTCAAGTAAGGTTCTAGGTCATTAGTGCTTAGTGACATCACTCAGCGGCCCCGTACTCTCCTTGATTGAACTCAAGGGTTACCGGTACTCACAAATATGTCGCACTAATATAGCTATTGCTTCAACCGTGTCGGTATACCCTGCACAGTTTCCACAACGTATTGCTATCTATGAATGTTTCCCAAATCCGGGTGTAGGATTTCAAGCCCAAACAAGAGAACCAAAATGTAAAGCAATCAAAGCAAACAATTAGTCATGCAAAAGGGTGATCTAAGCCCTAAGGTTACTCCACTTTTAAAGATGTCCCCAGCAGAGTCGCCAGTTCTGTGATACGGTGGGAGAACTGACTTGAGGTTTTGCGTTTGTTTTCGCAAATGTTTCGGTTTAGCAAGAGTCGCCACCGAATTTTTATTTTATCCTAAGGAAAGGTTAAAAAAGCACAGGAAAAAACCTTTGAGATGTTTTCTTGGGTTCGGGGAGTAGATTATAGAAAGGGAAGGTATTAGCACCCTTTCTATCCATGGTTATCCATGGGATCTTAGTTACTTGCTTAGATCACTTGCCGTGCATTTTCAATTGTTTGAAATGGTGCTTTCAATTGTTTGAAATGGTGCTTTGTGTGTGCGGTTTTGAAAATGTTTTGAAAAAGATGCCTTGTCTAGGCAACCCTTGTAACAATTCTTTACTCGAATGTTTTACAAAAGGTGTTTGTCTTTTTGAAAAGATGTTTCAAGGTTTTGAAAGTTGTTTTGAAAGTTGTGTTGTGAAATGTGTTTTGAAAAATGGCAAGGATTTGTTTTGCAAGTTGGTCAAGTAACCAAGAGCTATCTACCCTAAATTTCTCAAAGATCTTTCCTATGTTTTAACCCTTTTAATAGTATTGTTCCACCATTGTATTTGGTGGACAATCTTGTGTTAGGATGTCAACGGGACGGGCACGGGTCATCGTTTAGACCATGAATGCAATAGTGCCAAGTGTCTTTGGCAATTTTTCCTTTAAGGGACTTGATCATTTTTTAGGCAACTTGAGAAAATGTCATCGAGGGACTATGATCATTTGATTTGTTTTTGTTTTGCCAAAAACACTCAACATGCAACATGGCCCATTTTTGAAGGCAACAAGCGGAGTAACCCTAAGGGTGCAAGTGTGATTGGTGTTATCCATTTTCATGCTTTTTTGTCTTTGTATTAGTCAAACTATTTGTTGGTTGATTGCATACAAACCCTAAGTCTATCATGGCATAATTTGAAAGCTTTTAAATGCGGAAATTTAAAGTCCTAAATTATTACAACATAATTATGGGGATAGGGGTACAAATGTTTGAATGGGGGGATATTTAGCAAGAAATTAAACCTAAAACTATTACATCCATATTGAATATACAAATTATTTAATTGTACAATAATTAAATAAATACAATAAATATGCAAAATGTATTATGCACAATGGTTTTTTATGTATGTAAAAGTATTTTTCAATGTAAAATATAAACAAAAATAAAAAGGGCAATTTTGGAGTATTTTTATGGTTTTGGGCAAAACCCTAATTTGTTAAATAAATAGTATTTATTTATTTATATTATACAATATTTATATATTAATTTATACAAAAATAAAAAGGAAGTATATTGTAAAAAAGTATTTTTTTAGTGTCATTAATAAAAATAAAAATGTATTATTTTTATATTTTTGTCCTAATTATCTAATAAAATATACAATTATTTATATTGTATATTAAATATACTAAATATATATATGCTAAGATAAAATATTAATTATTAAAAAATGTATATTTTTAGAAAATGTTTTCAAAATGTAAACAAAAAAATAATAACTAAAAATATATTTTTGTATTATTTTTTTTAGTGTTTTTAAATAAAAAGTATTATATTTATCTATATACATATATTAAACAAAAAAAACAAATAAATGCCAAATAAATGCAAAAAAATGAGGAAAAATATTTTTAATGTTTTTTCATGCTTGAATAAAAATATAAAATCAGAATCAAAAAGAAAAAATGATAAATGATTAAGATATCACACAATGGGCCAGGGGGGTGCAAAAATGGAAAAGGTGTGCAAAAGGCAAAAACAACTCAGGCCCAGCCCAAGTCACCCTTCTTTAACCTCCAGCTTCTGTCTCAAAAACGCGCGCCCTCTATGCTTCATTCAAATTCCTGATTCTTTGACTTTTAACAAAAACTCATAACATAAACAATGTAGAGCATCAAGAGACGAATTCATACATATAAAAATCTTGACCTAACTCTCAGAAATGAGGGAGAATTTCTTCATCCCCAATTTCTGACCTAAGTTTTTTCCAATGTTCATGGCCAAAATTCTCACAACACGCATAATATAAATGAAAAGTAAATACATGGATGGTTTCAGGGCTATGAGTAGAACATGTTTTCTTCACAAACCTAAGCTTAATCATGCCTGGATAGAGAGATAGAAGTTCATGTTTTTACCTATTTCAGCTTGAGTCGTGTACAGCAATGGAGGTATCTTCAATGGAGTTTGAGCTTTGGTACAGCTTGCCTGAAGTCCAAGGATGCTTCTCCTATGCTTGGCTTGCTCTGAAACTGCCTGTATCGTGCTATGGAAGTCCACCTGCACAGCTTGAAAGCAAAAATGGCAAACGATGTTATGGATGTTACAGCTTGGATTCAATGTTTGGGATAGCTTCAATGGATGATATGGAACATGTTTGAAGTCTTTCTAGCCAAAATGCACGAGTGGAAATTTTTGTGGAAGTCAAGTTGCAGAACTTGCTCTGTTTCTACTGCAAAAGGGTGTTTTTGTGAATGAGAAGGTTTGTGATCTGGTTCAGTCGTGCCTTAGGTCTGGTTTGATGTATGGAAAGTGTTTGCAAACTTTGTTTTGGTTGGTGTTTACAGGAATGAGAGCTTGGAGTCAGTTTGCAAGTTTTCTTGTTTTTGAAGTAAGAAAATGCAAGTTTCCATACAGGCCTCTGCAATGCCCTAAACTATGCTGCATATATCCTTCTTGATCAGAGGGATTTGTGTACAAATGCTAGCCTCAAAGATCTGGCCCATGCCTCTTGGATTTTGAATTTGACATAAAGTGCATCTTTTCAAAAATGGCAAATATGCTTTTTCCATTTAAAGATTAATCTTGCATGTAATGACCAAATGAACAAAATAACATCTTAGCACAATGGTTAGGCATTTAATTATGGTGTGTGAGACTGGTTTTGAGGCCTGCAAGCTAGCTTGTACAAGCTGATTTGAAAAATGCCAATGTATGAACATGTATTTGGTTATGAACAAAAGTGACTTTTGCCCAACTTTGCAAATTCGATTCTCCCTAACCACAAGGGTGTTTGAGAAGTTCTTGGACAATTTGGAAAGATTGGAATGTGTACTACAATCCATATTTGTAATTCAAATTGAAATTCCAAGTGGAACCATGTGAAAAGTGGCCATGAAGTTGGACAAAAATCCTGCCTAGAATAGGTCAAAAATTTTCTAAGTTGAGAATGTTTTGCACCCTTGTTCAAAAATCATAACTTGAGCTACAAGCTTCTTTTGAGGAAACTTTGTGAATCAAAGTTGTAGATTTTGCAATGGACTACAACTTTCATGTTTTGAGTTTTGTTTGAATCCAATTGTATCTTGATGAAAAAATGGGACAAAGTTAGGAAAAAATAAGGAAGTTTCATAACTTAGAAAAATTCTAAGTTATGAAATTTTCTCATTCTAAACCCTAATTTGCAATTTTGGGTTTCTTGATGAACAAGTTTCATAATTTGACATGTCTTGCTGAAAAATGAATCTTGACACTTGGTTTTGACCAAAAAGTCAAAGTTTGATTTTTCAATATACAGTCAAATTTTGATCAGTTGACTAGAAAATTCATTTGTCAATCTTGTGCATTTGAGATCTTTTGAACTTGTTGAATGTGTCAAGACAATGCCATTGAATCTTTGAGTCCATATATGAGCTTGGTTTGTCATTGGTTAGGTCAAACAGTCAAAAATTGCCTTTGTACAGTCAAAATCCTAAAAATGACCATTTTGCCCTTTTGGTGATCTGATCAAATTTCTTGTGGAATTATGATCCAAACTTGATCAAATGGTTCATATGAGTTCATTATGTTGATGTGGGTCAAATTTCATGAGGTTTGACTGTCAATTGGCCACAGTTGACTTTTTCCCCAATTCAGCTGATTTTTAGGTCAACTGTCCAATTGACTGGGCAAAGATTGGAATCAAGGCTTGAAACTTGATATGGATAAACTTGTGAGTCCAACATGAAGCATGAAAGTAAATTTGGGCATTTTAAGTCAAAACATCTTTGTGAAAACTCAAACCCTAATTTGGGTCAACAGTGCAAGGAGGAGTCTTGAACAGAGCAAACTCTAACTTGATCTTGAGCTCCAAGGGTCTTGTGGTGAGAAAATATTGATGAAATGAGAGGGCAAATTTTGGGGTACAACACCCCACATTTCAAACAGCCAAGGAGTAGTCAAGACATTTAGAGGTACTGGAGGCACATGTACTTTGTCAGTGTATATTTGGAACTTGCGACAAGTTCTTGAGTGGTGATGGCAATCTGTTTCCATAGTAGACCAATAGTAACTTGCTCTCAGAATCTTTTTAGCCATATTATGTCCGCTGGAATGAGTACCAAAGATACCTTCTTGCATATCTTCCATAATCTTCTTCGCCTCTTTCTTGTCCACACAATGAAGTAGAGTCAAATCATGGTTGCGCCAGTACAAAATTATGTTACTCAAGAATAACTTAGCAGATAACCTTAGTAGGAATTTCTTATCATTAATAGATTCCCCCTCGGGGTACTCTTGAGCCTCAAGGTATCTTTTCACTTCATGAAACCAAGGCTTCTCTTCTACTCTTTCAGTGTCAACTTCGTAGAAGTGTGCCGGTCTGTTTAGCCTTTCAATGGTAACTCTGGGAGCCTAGTTGTCCCATCTAACCTTGAACATAGACGACATGGTTGCTAATGCATTTGCCAACTGATTCTCTTCTCGTGGGATGTGCTCAAAAGTGATCTCCTCGAAGTACGAAATTAAGGTCAACACATGCTCTCTATAAGGAATGAGGTTAGGATTCTTAGTATCCTATTCTCTCTTGATTTGACTGATTACCAGGGCTGAGTCCCCATATACACTCAAGAACTTGATTCTCAGGTCAATAGCAGCTTTAATACCCATGATGCACGCTTCGTATTCAGCCATGTTGTTGGTATAGTCAAAGCATAATCTGGCAGTCAAGGGCATATGGAAACCCTGAGGAGAAATAATTACAGCACCAATTTCGTTGTCGAGTGCATTAGAAGCTCTGTCGAAAACCATAGTCCATCGGGATCCTGACTCAGGTCCTACATATGGTCCAGGTTCTTCACAATCTGTAACTAGCATAATGTTATCGTCTGGGAATTCGAAGTTCTTAGATTGGTAGTCGTCTATGGCTTGATGAGTCAAATGATCTGCCAGTACACTCCCTTTGATTACTTTTTGAGTAGTGTACTGAATGTCGTATTTTGTCAAGACCATTTGCCATCTGGCTATTCTTCCGAAGAGAGTGGGCTTCTCGAATATGTATTTGATGAGATCATTTTAGAGATCAATAGAGTAGCATGAGTCAACATATATTGTCTTAGTCGGCGAGCAGCCCATGCCAAACCGCAACAAGTTTTCTCGAGAAGTGAGTATCTTGTTTCACAGCGGGTAAAATTTTTGCTAAGGTAGTATATTGCATGCTCTTTTCGACCAGACTCGTCATGTTGGCCTATTATGCACCCCATTGAATTCTCTAGTACTGTTAGATACATGATTAGAGCTCTTCCTTCAACTGGTGGCATCATAATAGAGGTTCTTGTAGGTACTCCTTAATTTTGTTGAAGGCTATATGACAATCGTTGTTCCATTTTACTACCTGGTCTTTCTTTAGTAACTTGAAGATCGGCTCACAAGTAGCAGTCAAAAGAGAATTGAATCGGGCAATATAATTCAGTCGTCACAAGAAACCTCTGACTTCCTTCTCGATACGGTGAGTGGGAATTTCTTGAATAGCTTTGACTTTAGTGGGATCAACCTCAATACCTTTACCGTTGACGACAAAACCCAGGAGTTTACCGGATCTCACCCCAAAGGTGCATTTGTTCGGATTCAATCTCAACTTGTACTTTTTCAGCCTCTCAAACAAATTATATATATGGTCAAGATGCTCTTATTCAGTCTAAGATCTGGATATCATATCATTGATGTAGACTTCTATCTTGTAATGAATCATGTCATTGAACAAAGCTACCATAGCACGCTGATATGTTGCGCTGACGTTCTTCAACCCAAAAGGCATAACCTTGTAGCAGAAAGTGCCCCACTGTGTGAGGAAGGTAGTTTTCTCCATATCTTCTGGCGTCATCTTGATCTGATTATACCCTGAGAAACTGTCTATGAAGGATAATACCTTGTGCTAAGTTGTGTTGTCGACCAAAACATCAATATATGGAAGCGGGAAGTCATCTTTGGGGCTTTCCCTGTTCATATCCCTGTAGTCTACACACATGCGTACTTTGCCATCTTTTTTTGGTACCGGAACCACATTTTCAACCCATTTAGGATAGGATGTTACTGCTAAGAAACCTGCATTGAGTTGCTTCATAACTTTGGCCTTGATCTTCTCTGACATCTCGGGACGCATACGACGAACCTTCTGTTTTATCGGAGAATAACCATCTTTCATCGGCAGACGGTGAACCACAATATTAGTATCGATCCATGGCATGTCTTCATACGACCAAGAAAAGATCTCAACATATTCATACAACATCTGATTCAACATATTCTTGACATTGTCCTCTAGGTTGGCGCCTATCTTGACTTCTTTCCTGTCTATCTCAATACCCAGATTTACAACTAGGGATGGCAACGGGGCGGGTCGGGGGCGGGTTTAGCTAACCCCGCACCCGCACCCGCAACTCCAGTAATAGACCCGCCCCCGCCCCCAAACCCGCCGGGGGATGGAAATTCACCCCCAGACCCGCCCCCAATGGAGAACGGGTCACCCGCACCCGCACCCGCCCCCACCTGCGAAAACTGTTTTTTTTAAATAAAAAAATATCTATTTTTTTCACAAATTTCCTGGACAGCATTAACAAATACATTAAAAATACAAAATTTGCCATTGATTTGAGTAAATAATTGTAGGATTTAATATTCAAACACCATTCCAAATATTTTTCTATCATAACCCTTCAATCAACTATAATTGGTTGTGAACTTGTGATTCATTAAAAGAGTGTAATCTTTCAATATATCAAAGTATAAATCACTCCCAACAACCAACAATTTTTTTGCAAAGTACAAATACAAAATTAAAACAATACAATCAACAAAAGAACCATTCCAACAACATGGAACAAAATAACCATTCCAACAACATGGAACAAAATATACGATATCATCATAACAAAAAAAGATCCAAATAAACAACAAATTTTCTAATAATCTTCATCTTCGAGGCGGGAGTTGGAAATAGAAGTAGCACCATCAATCAACAACTCACCTGTATTAAAAAATAAAAGTTAAAATATAAAAATTTAGTTTGACAAATTTAATACAAATAGTATGAATAATACCTTCATCATCAGACTCCATTTCAGTTAGTAAAATAGCATTTTCATTTCCCACGTTAGATTTCAAATTACCTATCAATATAGTAAAATATAGTCAATGATAGTCTTGGCAAGTAAAAATAAAAAATATAAACAAGAAAGATCTTTACCATTATTCTCAGCACTCCATAACCAATTATCCTGTAAAATAATTAAGTTGTACATAAGAATAAGAATAAACTAGTATTCAAAATAAGAATAAGGATAAACTAGTACTAATAAATGAAATATATAATAAACTAGTATTAATAAATGAAATATATAATAAACTAGTATTAATAAAATGAATGAAAGTGAGTGCAGTTGGACGGTAAAAGTAACATAAAAATAATTAAAACAAGGTTATTATAGTAATTAGATTATTCGGGGCGGGGCGGGTGCGGGTGCGGGCGGGTCTCAGTGTCTTACCGCCCCCGCCCCCGCACCCGTAGTTAGAAACCGGGTTTTACCCGCCCCCGCACCCGTACCCGTTTTAGCCGGGTTTTCCCCGTTAATTTCGGGGCGGGTCCGGGTGGGGCCCAGCGGGTCCGGGTTTTTTTGCCATGCCTATTTACAACTTCAACCGGCTCTTCATGTGGTTGTATGACCTTTTCCTCTTGCATTAACAGTCTGGAAAGTTCTCCAGGTATTTCACAATCTTCCTTACCTTCGTCCTCGGCTTGGTAGATCATATTTTCAAAGTCATAAGTGGCAATAGCAGAGTCGTTATCAACGAGATCCGGAGTGGATGTAGATCTGCAATTTATTGTGTGGGTGTGTGCAAGAACACATAGCTATTTGAAAATGGTAAAAGTAAAAAAGAAAGACAGAGAGCGCAAAATTTGAATGCAAAACATCCAATGCTTTTATTAAATGAAAATATGTTTATGAAGTGGCAACCCTTAACAAACGAACTGTTGTGCCCCAGGTAAGACACAAGGCTTAAATTCATTATTTAAATATTACAAAGCCTAAAATTGAAAGCAATAAAAACAAAAAAAATGTGGCTATTACTCCTGAATAAAGAAGATAGAGATGATGTCTTCCGCCTTCCAGTTGTTGAGCCCTTTGCCAATGGTAGGAAAGATCCAGCCGTCAAGGTCAAAATCACTGTCAGCATCTTCTATAGCATTGACTCCGTTGTTGTTGATGCAAAATGATGGTCTTCAAGCACGAGCGCAACAAACAGACCTCTAACCCTCTACAGTGAAACTCAAACCAAATTTGTCAGATTTATATGGAATGTCAGGAAGTTGACCCTAAATAGTACAATCACCTTCTTCTACAGTAGCTTTAGCATCTTTCAAGGAAGCCATTCTTGGCGGAACCCTTGTGACTTTGGGAATTGTAGAGACGTCTTCAATTGAGGCAAGGGGATAACTTCAAAAGTCTGACAATGAGTCTCAATTAATTCTCCGTCCATCTCTACATACCAGAATGAGTTTAAGTGACTAACCATATACTCTTCTTCACCACAGACAGTAACAATCTTTCCGTTCATAGGATATTTTAACTTTTGGTGTAGGGTAGAGGTAACAACACTTACCCCATGGATCTAAGGGCGTCCCAGTAAGCAAGAATAAGTTGGTCGAATATCCATCACATAGAAGGTAGATTCAAAGATCTGTGATCCTACCTTGATGGGAAGATCCACTTCTCTATGTACCATCCTTTTTTATCCATCAAAAGCTCAGACTATAATATCACTAGGTTTCAGTATAACCCTTCATAATCAAGTATGTCCAGAGCGCCTTTCGGTAGAACATTTAACGAGGAACCATTATACACTAATACATGAGCCAAAGTAGTGCCCCTATATTCAATAGACACATACATGGATATTGTGATTTCTTCCTTCCGGAGTCAGATCAGTGTCAGAGAAACCTAATCCATTGTCGGTCGTTAAACTAGCAACATAGCTTCGAAATTGATCGGAAGAAATCTCTTGTGGCACATGAGCACTCTTCAAGAATTTTACTAAAGCTTGTGCATGGGCTTAAGAACACAATAGTAGGGATAACATGGATATTTTGGATGGGGTTTGCCCCAGCTGTTCGATAATCTTTTAATCGCTCTTGCGGATAATCTTCAATACCTCTTCCAACTCTTATCTAAAGGTGTCTTCAACTGTAACTTCTTTAGGTGCCTCTGTCTGGGCAGGCTCCGTCATTTGCTCTTTGCCCTGAGCCTCAGTAGTTGACTTGGTAGCAGTAACTCGAACAGGTGTAGAAACAATCTTCAGAGAGATTTCTGGGGAGAAAACCTTTCCGCTTCTAGTAACCTTACTGGTCCCAGTAATATTGTCAATGTCGGGATCAGCAACTTCAGTAACTTCATCTTTAACAGTCGATAGTTCTTGCTTGACTCCATGATAGTAGACGTTGGATCCATATTTCTAAGGAATAACTTTATCCGAAGAATATGGGATGGGTCCAGGTGTAGTGATGATTAGAGGAGCACCTTTTGGATTGGCAGTAATCCTTACAGGACCTTTGGAGGTAATCCTGACATGAGAGTCAGATATTATAGATAAGTCTTGACACAGATTATCAGCATACGGAACCTTCTCGATCAAAATTATATGATTATCCATTAGGCGTTGAATGCAACAGATTATTCTTGATGATTGGTAGAGGAGTAATCAATTCTCTTACGGTAGAAACAAAAATAACATCGTCAATAGCACTTATGCCTTTGTTATTGTTGTACCCCAAAATTTTCCCTCTCTTTTCTCAAGACATTTTCTCACAAGGATTTATTAAAGTTCAAGATTGCACAAGTATAATTGGATTTTTAATGCCCCACATAGTTTCCATGGATCATATTGGATTTTCAAGCATCAAGTCAAAGAGGAATCTGTTGAAAGAGCAAAGCAGCTGAATTTGATTTTTTTGACAAAATTGAAGAAAAGAAAGCTTGCTTCGATTTATACTAGATTCGACTGGGCATTCTGTCGATCCATGCTAGCTTCGACTGCACTCCTTCCTTCATCCTAGCTTCGACTCGGTAATGTCTCCCTTTGAAACAACTTGCTTTGATCCAGGGGCTTCGATTGAGCGTTTAACTTCCTTCGAGCAAGCCTGGTTCAGAGGCTTCGATTGGGCATTTGGGTCTCCTTTGAGGCAAGCCTAGTTCAGAGGTTTCGATTAGGCATTTGGGCCTCCTTCGATGCAAGCTTTGGTTCAGAGGCTTTGTTGGACATTTGGCCTCCTTCGAGCAAGCCTGGTTCAGAGGCTTCGATTGGGCATTTGGGCCTCCTTCGATGCAAGCTTTGGTTCAGAGGCTTCCTTGGACATTTGGCCTCTTTCGAGCAATCCTGGTTCAGAGGTTTTGATTGGACATGTGCCTCCTGCATGCAAGCTTCGTTTGGACAATGACTCTTCATGAAAGCTTCGATTGAGAAATGGCCTCTTGCATGTTTGCTTTGATTCATAAAGCAGTGGCCTCCTACATGTAAGCTTTGATTGGGCAATGGCTATCTCCACACAATCTTCGATTGGGAGTTTGACCTCTTTCGAGCAAGCTTGGTTCACAAGCTTCGATTAAGCCTTTGGCCTCCTTCGATAAAGCTTGGTTCACAAGCTTCGATTAAGCCTTTGGCCTCCTTCGATAAAGCTTGGTTGAAGAACATTAATCAAATCTCATAGCCTTATCCTCCAAATATCATTTGCCAGGCTATGTTGCTTCCAAATCTTTACATAATCAGAGGCTTGCACAAATTTGTGATACATTACATAAAGGTTCGAAGCTTTATCCATTGAATTATACCATCTTGGACGAAATGGCAAAAAGCTACGTATCCATTTTTTCATAAAGATTACTTTAATCACGAAGTTAGTTTTTTGAGCTCCCAACCTGATTTTATCAGAACACAAGCAGTGCCAAAAGCATAAGTCCAATCTCCTGCCCCCAACAGACATTAGGCCCCCACTTGTACTTGAACTTGGGAACCATGAAAATCCATTAAACTTGATTTTTTTTCGTTTCCCACAAAATATAACATGTTATCTCAGCATTCTGGTTACTACAAACCTTTTCTCTATAAATAGAGAGACCCTTTGCAAATCACGGGGAGACTTTTTTGTTTGGTGGAAAAATCATCAAAACACTCTCAAATACTCTCAAACACTCTCAAACTCTAAAACTCTCAAACTCTCAAACTCTCACACTCTCAAACTCTCAAAAATCTTAAACCCCTTCATGCGTTAGACAACCATTTGATTCACTCCATAACTGCCATATAACAGCCTTTCGATTCACCCCCTAACTTCCATATACCAACCTTGGAACATTTCCAAAGCCCTCAAAAAACCCACTCAAGGAAGTTAGTGAGCCCTTCGATTCACTCCTGACCGACCTTTGATTAAGTGACCTTCAAAACAAAGCAGCAACTGAAATAGCTTCAGGAAGTTCCCTGCAGGCTTAACCCATCATCGAATCATTCCTGGAAGTTATATAGAAGCTCTTTCGATTGGAACTTCAAGAGGTAAGTTTTATAAAACTTAGAACTATTCATTCAAACATCATTTATACATACAATAAAAGAAAAAATGTAGATATCATATTTAGGAAGATGACCATGTTCTAACTTTCGATTATCATTGTTTATACGCTGATAAATTCAACTCTGACTAGTGAGACTTTGATTTTGGCACCAAACAAATTTGTGCTAACCTCTGATCTGTAAATTTCGAAAATTACATAGTTAGATTCGTTTTGAAGGTCTTAGGTAGGTTTTTTGTATCTGTCGATTGCTGGGGGTTGAAGCCTTTCGAATCTCAACATTGGAGTCTTGCATCCCCGCGCTTGAAGGAAGAAGCTGGGCATTTCAAACATTCAGAAACGAGTTCATTTTGTACCCAATCGAAGCTATCTTATGAATGGATAAAACAGACCACCCCAGTGGTATAAATAGCGGCACGAAAGACATTTCTGTAGAAGGTCCTGGGTTCAAGCCCCAGCGAGACCTTTTTGTTCATTTTCCATATTTTCTCACTTTGTTTTGTTTGCAGGAAATACATATGGGCTTCCATTGGCTGGGCCTTGGCATTTACAGTTTCTGAACCCCCCCTGTTTACTAACGAACAGACCCTGGGCCCAAACACAAAATTGTTTTCTACACAAAACTATTTTCAAACACAAAACTATTTTTTTACACAAAAACTGTTTCCAAACATAAAATTGTTTTCTACACAAAAAACTGTTTTAAACACAAAAAATTGTTTTCTACACAAAAACACCAAAAATATATTTAAGTTAGTTAGTTTATTTTATTTAACTTTTTACAATGAAAAAGACCAAAAAAACATTTTTCCTATTTATTTTCTTTTCTTTAACTTAATTAAATTTCCTTAACAAAAACAAAACAAGTCTATTTCTTTTTTTCCATTTTTGTCTTATTCAAGTTCAATACGGTTGTAATAGATGATTAGAATTTTTATTTCTTGCAATCCCCATTGGTAAATTTATACACCCCATCCCCAAGTGATGTAACAGCGTAGTAAATTTACTTTATGCAATTTACCGCTTTTCATATAAATGCTAGTAATTAGGGTGTGTATGGCAAGATAAAATCAACAAGTAGACAACCTTAAATTCAAGACAAAAATGCATACAATCAAACACACTATTCACATACATGCACCTCTAGGATAATCTCACTTGTTGCCTCGGAAAATAGTCATGTCCCTCGAATATGGGCGTTTTAGCAAAGACCCTCAACAAAAAGATTGTAGTCCCTCGATGTCCCACGATGTTGCCTTCGGTAAAACGATCTAGTCCCTAACGAAAATTGCTAAAATGTCTCATAGGTTACCTTCTATGAATATACAATTGAACCACACCCGTCCCTTCACATCCAACGATGGGGCTTCTTACCAATCAATGGTAAGATAGCAACATCTAAAGGAGGAGGAAAAGAACATAGACCTTTTGAGTAGGTAGGACGCTCGTAGTTGCTTGCTCTTGAGCTAAAACCATGTCCACACTTACACTTTCAAAAACACCTTCAAAAAAACAAACATCTCTTTAAACTATTTTCAAAACCAACACTTTGTACGCATTCTTATAGAGACGAGAATTGTTACAAAGTTTGCTACAACAAAGGCATTTTGAAAAATACTTTCAAACTTACACCCACCACAAGCACATTTTCAAACAAAGCAAGCGATCTAGCAAGAAACTAAGAGCCCGTAGATAACTACGGATGAAAAGGGTGCTAACACCTTCCATTTTCATAACCTACCCCCTGAACTCAAGAAAACATCTCTAAAGGTCTTTCCTGTTCTTTTCATCCTTTCATGTTTGGATAAAAGAAAAGTCGGTGGTGACTCTTGTTATCCGCAACAATTGCGATCAAACGCAAAACAACCAAGTTAGTTCTCCCACCGTATTATAGTCATGCTTCGGCATAGGTGCAGTAATCACGTTGGGAGTTTCCAGAGGATCAAACTCAATCTCTTTGTTGTCAATCATATCCTAAATTTTATTTTTCAGGGTCCAACATTTGTTGGTATCATGCCCAGGACTATTGGAATGATAGGCACACTTCACATTCAAATTATAATAAGGAGATGAGGTGTTGGGGTTCTGAGGAGGCTCCCTCAATGTTATCATCTATGCTTTCAGTAAGTGCTATAATGCCTGAGACAATGGCATGTTGATATTCATAAACTGCCTTCTCAGAGCGTCTGACCTACGCTGATTTCCCTATTGTTGTTGTTGAACAAACGCAGGATAAGAAATTAATATCGCTCCCACAGAGTGACTGTGGTCATTTTTAACACGGTCCTTCTGTCCATAAACAACATTGGTCTCCTTCTTACCACTTAATGTCTTCTTTACATCACTCGAAGATGCATCCACTTGAACCTTTCCGCTCTTGATACCACTTTCAACATGTTCTCCAGTTAGAATCAGCTCAGTGAAAACAGATGAGGAACTCCCAATTAGATGATTAAAGAATGGACCTGTCAGAGTTCCCATGAACATATCCATCAGCTCTCTATCAGACAGTGGAGGTTGAACTCGTCCAGCCAGATCTCTCCACTTTTGGGCATACTCCTTGAACCCTTCATTTGAACCCATAGTCATGTTTTATAATTGCACACGAGTTGGTGCAAAGTCGGCATTATATTGATACTGCTTGTAAAAAGTAGCAGCCAAGTCTTCCCAACTATGGATGCGGTTCCTTCCAGCTGATAGAACCACTCGAGTTGTGTACCAGACATACTTTCCTGAAAGAAGTGAACCCATAACTTTCTATCAGCAGTATGGGGTTGGATCTTCCGAACATAGGACCTCATATGAAGTTTGGGACAAGAAACACCATCATATTTAGAAAAAGCGGGGACCTTGAACTTATGAGGGATAACTACTCCTAGAATAAGACCCAGCTCTTCAAAATATAATCCAGGCACTTTTTGGATTTCCATGGCCTTGAGGCGATCTTCTAGCCGCTTGTATCTATCGTCAGCAGGAGGATATTGTTCAGCAAAATAGTCCTCATCAAAATCTTTTCCAGAACCAAGGTTGTTATTCTCTTCAGCTTTCACACTTTCTTCATCTTTCTCTTGGTTATATTCTTCATTCATGGGAACCTCAAAACCTAGATCCCTTCTAACTGGACCCTTGAATCTTCTGCCCATGTTAAGAAAGATTGTTGGCTTTTTATTCTTCTTCTTATTCCCATTTGTGATGAGGGACTTCAACTCTTATTGACCCTTAGCTAAGTCCAAGAACATATGTTGAAACTGAGCGTTCTGAGCTTGAAGTTCTTTCACAGTTTGCTCGAGTGCCACCTTTTACCGAAATAAACAACAAGAAGATGAGAAAACATGTCTAGAAGGTACATGTTATGTGATGATATGAATGATGTGCAAATGCAAGTGCAATGTTTTCAAGGACAGTTGCGGGATTTAAATTTGTTTGAACAAAAGGAAATAAAAGAAATTTTAGTAATAAGCTCAAATTATAATTGCTTTCAATAAAAAGAGTTACAAAATAGAAAAATATGAATTTAAATCTCCCATGGACGCTTCCTCTTTGTGTTGACATATGCATTAAGGCTTTGTTCTTCGTGGATTCGTTTCGTCAGCTCCAGTACTTTCTTCTCACTAGCATAGAACTGAGCCTTGAAGGTATCTCTTTCCTCCTTAAGCTGAATCCAGGACTTCTGTAGTTCTTCGAAGTCGGTAGGCATATCGGGATGAAGAACAATATGAGAAACATCCCCTTCAACAATAGGCTCTACAATCACTAGTAGGATAGCAGGATATGACATTTTAAGATTTTGAACACAAGACCACACCCATCTGAGATAAGGCTCTAGAGGAATGGAATTCTTGTGTCCCAAAGCCTTGCTATCAATCTTGTTCACCGTACCCCAAGCATGTATAAACATTTGATGGTAATTTTGAGGATCATTCTCATAGTCGAACACAATTCCCCGGATGAGCATATCATGAGGACCGTTCTTTCGAGCATAACCAAGCTGACGTGGAGCTAGAGAATGGTTGTAAGTGATGCCCCCTCTTATACCAAGTAGTGGTACATTAGGGAATTCCCCACATCAACCAATAATAGTGACATCTATCTGATATCAAGAACACTAATGGATATCTGCATGAGTGAGTGACATCAACCTTTGAGACCACCTCAAACCTTGTTCGTTCTTTATCACTGATCGGGGCAGGTGCGAAATAAACCACCTAGATAGTAAAGGTATGCAGCACATAAGAGTTCCACGCTTCTTTGTAGTACGAGTGTGAAGGGAATGCATGACATATCCGAGAAAAGTAGGTACTGAATTATGAGTGAGAAATATTTTGATGGTATTCACATCTATGAATTGGTCCGGATTAGGGAATAGTACCAACCCATAAATCATCAAAGCCAACATATCCTCGAAAGCACTAAAATTCATGGAATCTAGAAACCACTGAGCCTTCTCTATCAAAAATTTAGGAGAAAAACCCTTGACTCCATTCCTTGTTTCCCAATCAGATGTAATGTCCGGTCATTTCAGATGTAAGGCTACTGCAACGTCTTCAAGTTTCGGAGCTTGCTCTAGACTGGTGAATGGTATCTGATCAAGAATAGACACTTTGAGAAACTTATAGAATTCTTCCATTATGGACACCAACTGATAATCCATGAAGGTAAAATAGTGATGCTTCAGATCAAAGAACTGGAAAAGAACGCTTATCACGTCTTCCTGAAATCCAGTAGTAACCAAACTGACTAGATGACCATGTCTCTTGGTGAATTGAGAATTGTCGGGAACCTTTGATACTAATTCCTCAAGCTTGGAAGGTATCCTTACGAAGTTGATCCGGATGGTATTCCTACGACTGAAAGCCATGATCCTGCAACACAAAACAAAGATAAATCCCCTAGATCCTTAAAATGGTTAGTCATGATGTTATGATGTTATGATGTCATGTTAAACAGATAATCAAACACAAGCAAAGCATGCAAAGGCCTTAGGTTTAGGGATTTCATGGGGTTTGTAGGTAAATACCCTCTTGAGTTTTAGTTGGCTCAACCTATGCTAAAGAAGTAATTGGGTTCTAGGGATCTCAATATCACTGATTTTTCCCACAAATTTTGTCTAGCACGGCAACTGACTTGCCACCAAACAAAACTCAAGAGTCGAATCTCAATGAATGTAGTATCGAGTATCAACCAACTTCGGACTGCACCAAAGTTGACTATCTCACAACCTTCTAATGGCTAAGTTGGGTCAATTAAGTTTCTAAGGTCAGTTAGTGCTTATGACACCATGCGGCATCCTAGTATTCTCCTTGACTGACTCGAGGGATACCAGTACAAACCAATGTGTCGCACTAATGTAGCCATCACTTCAATCATATCTTTATTCGCCATATAGTTCCCATGATCTATTGTTACTTACCTAAAATGCCCCCAGATCTAGGTATATGATCTTTGCAAGAAAATAAACCCGAGCAATCCCCAAAATGTAAATAAATCAAAGCAAACAAGTAAAGCATTAAAAGTTATCTAACTCTAAAGGTAACCCCTCTTTTTTTCAGTCCCCAGCAGAGTCGCCAGTTCTATAATACAGTGGGAGAACTGACTTGGTTTTGTGTTTTATCGCAAATGTGCGGATAGCAAGAGTCGCCATCGGTATTCTTTTATCCAATAAGGAAAGGATAAAAAGAAAAGGAAAGACCTTCACTATGAAAAGGGAAGGTGTTAGCACCCTTTTCATCCGTAGTTCTCTACAAGATCTTAATCTCCCCTCACATCTATGGTACTCTATAGGGACCTCTTGAAAATTTGTGTTGTGATAAAACTGAATTGTTTGCAAAAAAAAAGATTGGAGTGATGAGAAAATAAGTATTTTATTATGTTTGTACTCACCAAGACTTCAAGAGTCTTATGCCTACGTATCCTCATAGTGCAATAAGAAAATAAGAGCCTCGTAATTTGTGGTAAAAATAACCACGGGAGTTTGTTGATTGATTTTAATTGAAAAGACATTTCATCATATTCGAGTGAAAAATATAACTTACTACCCACAAGTATGAGAAAGTGAGCATATGCATCATCTTGATATGGATAACCTTTACTTGGACTTTCTCACAATCATGTCTCAACATTCAAGTGGAAAATATCAATCATTTCTCAACATATTGTAGAAGTATAGTGGTTGGCATCACTACTAGAATAGACTAATATCTAATCTTTTGAAAAGGTTTTAAAATAAAAGTGCACAAATGTACAAAAAGAAATTTGGTGAGGTTTGTCTTTTTTAGAAGTTTTAAAAAGAGTTTGAGTATGCTTAAGTTTTTTAGCATTTATTAAGAAAAATATTTTCGGAATCACTTGACAAGGTCAAGGTTTATTACGAAATGTTTTGAAGTTTGAAGAAAGAAGTTTTGAAAATTGGGAGAAGTTTTGAAAATTGAAGAAGTGGGTAGGAGATGAAGAGACTATCCTAAAATATAAAGTAAATGACATGAAATAAAATGTCTCATTGTAAGGTAGCCCAAGAGAAGCCTTTGTGTGTGTAAGTGTACTAACCACAAGATGGAGCAAGCATTTAATATTAGTCAAAATAAACATTCATTTCCTTTTTGGATTAAACCACTAGATAAGAAAATCACATAAGCAAGCACATAAGCAGATGAATCATCAGTAGATCCAGATGAAAATCAAGGTCACAGAGCCATGAAGAGAATTCCAAGTCTTCAAGCAAATATCAAAGTTTCTCAGAACAAGGTCAAGTCTTGAACTGGAGTTCAAAGGTCCAGATGAATCACAAAGTCTAAGATACAACCACTCCAAGAAAATGAAAGTACTAAGCCCTAAAGTACAAGGTCCAAAATACTTTTCAAACAAGGGATAACACAAAGTCCACAAGATCGGATGAATTTTTTTTAGGGTTTTAGCCATTTTATTAATGTTTTTGTTCTTTTTGAAGCAATAAAGCAATAAAAGCAAAAGGATAAAATATATAAAGTAAAAGACAAAATAAAAAATAGCAAAAATGTAAATGACAATGAATTAAAGAGCATAGAAGTAAAAGTTAGATGTTAGCACAATTAATATGTCAATGTTATTATTAATGAGGAATCAGCCGAGTCGGGATAATTTAGTGTTATGTTAAGAAATCGTAACTGGACTTATATAGAATTCACACCTATGTGAAGCCGATCAATAGCAATTTATGTGTTAACATGTTAGAATAATGTTACAAAATCGTACTCCTAAAACAATATCACACAATGATCAAAATAAAAGCAAAAAGAAGAAAATGAAGAAGGATAGATAATCAACCACATTTGAAATGTAACAAGGGATCATTTATCATCCATTTCAATCATTCAAACTCACAATACAACGAGATATCTTATCATTAATCCAAATTACCAAAAATGATCAAATGATCATTTAAATGATAAGTTTGAAATGATGAAAGTTCATGCAAACAAAGCATCATTCAAAGACCAATTAAAATTGATGAAACATTGATCAACCAAGTCATGATCCAAGTAAACAAAAGTCAAACATAAATGGATTAAAAATTATTAAAAATTGATTAAAATGATTTTAAAATGGAAATTAAATGCAAAATTCCAAAGAAGCATAAAAACATCTGTTGTAACTGGTTTTTTTATAGAGTCGCCATTCTTTATTTTTATCCTATAGGAAGGGAGTATAAAGGAATAACCCTAAGAGAAATTCAGAGATTCTAAGTTTGGACTCTATTCTAGACGAGGGAACGGTGTTAGGAACCCCTTATCTACCTTGTTCGCAAGGATACTGGGTTTAGAAGCGCGGTTTAGGAAATATGGTTTGAATTTTAGTTAGCGGAAAAGAGTTTGAATTTTAGTTAGCGAGACTCGCCACAATTTTTGATCGCATGCCTATGTATCCTCTTAGGAGGAATCAGAGTCTTATTTCGTAGTTCGCGGTGGGTTTGTATTTTTTATAAGATTGTGTAGAATTGCTTTAGAATTAACCTTGAACCTTGTCTGGGTTGTAAATTGAGTGATCGTAGACATGGTTCGCAGTTAATTTCAGAAGAAATTCTCCTTAATCATTTTTCGAAAATAATTTTGTAGTTTTTGTTATGTTAGTAAAAAATAATTTGATGCTGGTTAGTTGTTTTGAGTCTTGATTTAATTAAAAAGAGTGATAAGACATAGAGTGGAGAGTCTGATATAGTCTCATCATCACGTGATCATATATTGGCCATGTGTCGTTCGTGGATGGTGAATTTAGTGAATTGCGTGAATTTTAAATATCTTCGTGAGCTGATGAATTAATTTCATTTGAGAAATGTTTGAGTTAATAAAAAAAGTAATTTGATTTATGTACAGGTTGATTGAAAGAAAGAATATATTATTGTATTTTTGTATTATAATATTTACAAACCAACTTAAAAATAACTTATAAAATGAAAACAACAAAAGAAATCGCTACCCTCTTCATACTACACTTCCTATTCTTTTATTTTGTTTTATTAAAATCAACACAATGGCAAATAAGGTTAGGACACATAACTTTATGAATTAAGATTAAAACAAAACAAAAAACCAAAAGAATAGCATATATGGATTGGTGAGAGAACAAAAACAACACAACTGCAAATCTCTATTCTTCCCATCGTTATCTACCTTTCACTTGTTATTTACTCAGTTGCTTTATATCTCCTTGTTCATTTTTACAACCTCAAATCTCAACCACGCAAAGCTTTTTCACAACAATAATAAAACTGATAACAAAGAAAAATAAATGAATTACAAAGGGATCGTGGGAGCAGTTCCTCTCTTTTCTCTGTTTTCTCCCGCAAAGCACAACAACAACATATAATGAGAAAATAATGAGAGAAAAAAAATACTTTGGACTAAGTATAAAAAATACGTACATCAAATGGTTAGTGGTGAATGCAATTGGCCTCACTAAACATAGTGAAAAGGGTTAATTGGAAAAAGATTTAACAATAACAATCATATAATATAATTTAAAAAAAAAGTAAATCAAAATTAAAAAGAGATACATAATTTAAAGAAGTAATACTGGGTGACCTCGTATGAAATTATTGGCCAACGAAAAAAAACTAAATAGCAACTTTGAGGAGAAATTGCAAAAATATTTTCTAAAAGTGAAATTGTGAAATTGTTGATAAATTGTGAATGAAAGTTGATCTCTATTTATAACAAAATATTAGATAAAATAAAAAACGTAATAATTAAATAATTAACTAAAATTTAATTTAATTTCTATTTTTTAATCAATTGTAATTATTTCTTCCTAAAAAACTATCCTAAAACTTCAATATTTTTAAAATATTTTTAAATATTTTTTATTTTATAATTTTCGGTTATTTTTAGAATAAAAATTAAAAAATGTAAAAAAAAACTATTTTTTTGAAATTTCATTAATTAAAAAAACGAAAATAATAAATAAAAAATGAAAATTAATATTAAATGATTAAAAAAATGCAATTTTGACTTTTTGTGATTTTTTCCTAATAAAGAAATAAAAGAAAACTTAAAGTTAGTGAAATAGAAAAAAAATGTTTAGAATGTCAAAGGTGAGATTCGAACCCGTGGCTTTATAATTATAAGTTTCATTCCTTATTCAAAATAATGAGCCAATAGAAAGTACATGAAGATGAACAAGTATTTGTTATTTAAAAATATAAATAATTTAGAATAAATTATTATATTTTTAACTGGACTTGAGAACGAATAAAAATCAGATAATATTATAAAACAATGTTTTAAAATATTTTTGTCCGTAGAAATAAAGGACGGACAAATTTGGAGTATGACAACATCAAATAAAATGCCAAAAAGTATTGAGAAAGTTAGAAATATTACAAGTAATTAGATCTCAAAAATTTGAGAGAAAAATGTTTCAAGATACACCTTTTATCTTTCTGTTTTTGGGTCTGGATAACAGTATGTATCGACACATAATGCCTTGTGTCGACTCATACCATGTTCCTTCACTAAAATGAGTCGACACATGTGAGTATGCATCGACTCATGCTGCAGTTTTTTGCCTTGAATATTGTTCTATTGTTTATACAGGTCAGTTCTCAACATAGTATTGACAAAAATCAAAAGCAAGTAAATGGTTAGCTTCAAAAGGCAATGATTACTACATTTATTTTCAACAATGAATCACTAATGATGTTTGAAATGAAAAACTCAAAGTTAAGATGACTCACCTTGAGACTGCAATTTGTTTTGAATCTGAACCTCTTTCATGATGTTGTGGTGGCTTCAGTAAACCTCCAGGAAGCTGCTCCAAGCCTTCCTTTGTATTGAAAGCTGCTGAACCAACTCCAAACCAGTCAAGTTATACAATACTATCTTTTGTTTTGTGTTTGAAAGGTGATGATAATGGCACTACATAAACTATTCTTGTGTTTGAACAATCTCGATGTGATGTGAAGTGTTTGGATGACTGGTTTATGAGAGAGCTTGCAAGGTGGAATAATGGGTTGAGGTTTGTTTTGTGAATGAAGACAAAGCTGAAGATGAGCAGAAGTTACAAGTAAATTTTTGTTACATTTTTTCAAAACTCTCTATTCTCTCTATAAAAGCCCTCCCTTTGTGTGTTGTGAAAACAATTTATTTGTAGATGAAGTTTGGCTGAGATTTGGGGAGAAACAAATAAGTTTTTTTTGAACTTTTTGGGTGTGCTGTTTCATAGCTTTTGATAGGCAGCTCTTATATGCTAATTTGGTGTAAATATGGGGACTGATATAGTGCAGGCTTAGACAACATAACAGGTTTTGGGAGCAGGCTGTGACAGTGTTTAGAGGCAGCATGGTAGGACTATTTTTGTACAGGACAACAAACTATCTTTTAACAAGGTTTTGAGTTGTTACGTGGATATTACAACATGCTTGGATTTGGCAGCATATAAGACTTTGGGGCTTTTCTGGGCAGCAACATTTGTAACATGATACAAGTGTTGTTTTGTGGACAACATAGTGGCAAGGTTTAAAGATTTGAGTCAAATGAAAAAGTTCACACAAGACAAAACTTAGGATTTGTAACTTGTAATTTTTAACTTTAAAAATGAAGCCTTGTCATTTACTTGAAAGCTTGTAGCAATTTGAATTGCCTTGAATTATGGTGAAAATATGTCATGAAGAAATGAAATTAACATGTATAGAAAATACTTAGAAAAATATTCCAAGTCTTGCAAAGTTTGATTTTTGACTTTCTTGACTTTTAATGATCAAATTCCATATTTTGAATTGTCTTGATGAAATGTGATTTTTGAAACTCAAATTCGACCAAAAAGTCAAAGTTTGACTTTTCATTGTACAATTGACTTTTTCATCAGTTGATCAAATTTCATCTATCAATCGGTGGATGAATTGAAATATGCAATTAGGTCAAAATGATGTACTTAAATCTTTGAGATCATGTTTTGAACCAATAAGTCATGTACTAGGTCAAAAGTCAAAGATTGGTCGTTCTCAGTCAAAACCCTAATTTTGATCATTTTGCCATTTTGATAATTTAAATGATTTTCTTAGTGAATTATGATCTGATCTTGATCAAATAATATAGATGACTTGAAAATGTTGATATTGGTCCAAAATCTTGAAGTTTGACTGTAAGTTGACCATAGTTGACTTTTTTTTAATACAACTGATTTTAGGTCATCTGATCAATTGACTGAGCAACTTTGGTAATCCAAGACTTGAAACTTGACAGGAGCAATCTTGAGGGTCCATAATGATCTATAGAAGTCATTTTAAACATTAGAAGTCCAACTATCCTTGTGCAAACTCAAACCCTAATTTGAGGCATCAGCGTTGAGGAGATGTCTTGACCTAGTCAATACTTGTGCAAACTTGAATCATTGAAGATCTTTACGAGAAGCAACTTGAGAAAAGAAAGGGCAAATTTTAGGGTACAACAGCTTCCCCTGTTCAATCTTCTTAAACCTGAAGAGTTAGATTGGCGGGTCCGCCATTCGTGACTTAAAGGTGGAAGATGATTGAACACTAGAGTGCCCAGAAATTTTCACTTGATGATGGGTTGGTTGATTGTGTTGGGAATGGGCTTAAAGATGCCATTTGGAGAGGTTATAAAGTATTCTTCAGAGATGGGCTTACAGATGCCATCCAGAGTGACAGAGAATGTATATTGTTTAGTGACTTCACTAGGGACATAATCTTAACCAGAAGAGGTTTGTTGATTGCATGTCATTAACTGGTGGAAATGAAATCTAACCAGAAGAGGTCTTTGTCTTGTTGATTGACTTTTCCTACAAGGAAGAGGGTTAGTTGTATGCATATGTATGCATGTCGCAATGATGTTCTCAAAATAAATGAGATTATGCCATATGCATTTGTCATGTATGTAATATGGTATATGGATGTGAAATATTGTTGAAGTGTATATTTGTCTTTGGAAAATAAATCTTCGAAAAATGCTAGGGGGAGATTTGGGAAATTAAATCCGGACTCTTGGGGAGCTATGGGAAATTAAATTCGGACTGCTGTTGGGGATGAAGAGTATGCACGTCTTCAGACCTTGTTTAGAATGTTTCTGCTAGGGATTCCTATTTTGTTGTTTGAGGAGAACTCCACTGGGGAATATTGACTTTTCTTGAGGGAAACTCTATGGATAATGTTGATTTCTACTTGAGGGAAAGAGTTCAGGATTTTTAGTTATCCGTTGCTCTACTGGGGGAGTTATCTCTTGATTGGAGAGAAAGGAAGTTAGTTGTTAGCTAGTCGGATCCAGGCTTCACAACAACTTGTTAGGGGTAATAAAGTTAACTGTTATCTGGTCGGATCTCGGGCTTCGCAGCAACTTACTGGGGAAGATGAAATTAACTATTATCTGGTTGGATTCTAGGATTCGCAGTAACTCAAACTGTTATCTGGTCGGACTCCAGGCTTCGCAGTAATTCAAATTGTTATCTAGTTGAACTCCAGTCTTCGCAGTAATTTATTTAGAGAGATGAAGTTGAACTAGAATCTGGTTGGATTCCAGGCATTGCAGTAACTTAGATGAAACTTGTTATCTGGTCGGGTCCAGTCTTCACAGTAGTTTTCTTGAGAGGATAAAGTTGAACTGTCATCTGGTCGGATCCCGGATTCGCAGTAAATTGTTGTTATCTGGTCGGGTTCCAGGCTTCGCAGTGATTAAAGAAGTTAAACTATTATCTGGTCGATTCCAGGCTTTGCATAAAATTGAAGTAACTATTATCTGGTCGTATTCTAGGCTTCGAAGAAACTTAGATGAAATTAATTGTTATCTGGTTAGATTCCAGGATTTGCAGAAAATTGAAGTAACTGTTATCTGGTCGGATTCCAGGCTTCGCAGTAACTTAGATGAAATTAATTGTTATCTGGTCGGGTTCTAGGCTTTGCAGAAAATTGAAGTAACTGTTATCTGGTCAGATTCTAGGCTTCATAGTAACTTTCGGGGATAGTAACGACTCCATTGGGGATTGCAATGACTCTGTTGGGGATTATGGGGTTTCGTCTATTGACTTGTAATAGTATGAGAGGCTTACTCAAGCTGGATGTTGTACCCCAAAATTTGCCCTCCCATTTCCTCAACATTTTCTCATCACAAGACCCTTGAAAATCAAGATCCAGTTAGGGTTTCCTCTGCTCAAGACTTCTCCTTGCACTGTTGACCCAAATTAGGGTTTGTGATTGCACAAAGATATTTTGACCTAAAATGCCTAAGATGACTTTCATGCTTCATGTTGGACTCCCAAGTTTATCCATACCAAGTTTCAAGTCTTGATTCCAAATTTTGCCCAGTCAATTGGACAGTTGACCTAGAAATCAACTGTATTGGGGAAAGAGTCAACTGTGGCCAATTGAAAGTCAAACCTCATGAAAATTGACCCACATCAACATTATTAACTCACATGGACCTTTTGATCAAGTTTGGATCACAATTCCTCAAGAAATTTGATCAGATCACCAAAAGGGCAAAATGGTCATTTTTAGGGTTTTGACTGCACAAGGGCAATTTTTCACTGTTTGACCTAGCCAATGGCAAACCAAGCTCACATATGGACTCAAGAACCCCATGGAATTATCTTGACAAGCTCAACAAGTTCAAAAGATCCCAAATACACAAGATTGACAATTGAATTTCCCAGTCAATTGATCAATTTTGACTGTATACTGAAAAGTCAAACTTTGACTTTTTGGTCAAAATCAAGGGTCAAGATTCATTTTTCATCAAAACATGCCAAATCATGAAACTTGTTCACCAAGAAATCAAAAATTGCAAATTAGGGTTTGAAATGAGAATTTTTCATAACTTAGAATTTTTCTAAGTTATGAAAAACCCTAATTTTTCCCCAACTTTGCCCCACTTTCTCACCATGATCCATTTGGATTCAAGCAAAAGTCAAAATATGAAAGTTGTAGCTTGTTGCATAATCTACAACTTTGATTCACAAAGTTTTCCCAAAAGAGGCTTGTATCTCAAGTTACAATTTTTGGAACAAGGGTGCCAAACCATTCTTAACTTAGTGAAAATTTGACCTATTTTGGACAAGTTTTTTACCTAACTTCAAGACCATTTTTCATACACTTCCACTTGGAATTTCAATTTGAATTTCAAAGATGGATTGTATTACACATTCCAAGCTTTCCAAAATGTCCAAGAACTTATCAAACAACCTCATGGTTAGGGAGAATCGAATTTTGCAAAATGGGAAAAAGTCACTTTTGTTCTTGGCCAAGACATGTTCATACATTGGTGCCATTTTGAATTCAGCATGCTTAAGCTAACTTGCAGGCCTCTAATCCCATTTTCACTCTATAATTCAATGCAAAACCATTGTGCCAAGATGTTGTTCTATGCATTTGGACATTACATGGAGAATTAACCCTTAATTAGAAAAAGCATTATTTCCATTTTGAAAAAGTAGAACTTTATGTCCATTTTGCAAATCCAAGTGGTACAGTCCAAATCTTCTTGGCACAAGTTTATGAGCAAATTGCACTGATCAAGGCCAATGTATGCAGCATAGTGTGAGGGCCTGTACAGGCTAGAAACATCAAGTGGCCTTTGCTTGCTTAAGTGTGAAGAAAGATAGCATAACATATACCAACTTCCATTCCTGCAAACCAAGCCTTAGAGAAAGTTATCACACACATTCTAAACATCAAACACAAGCTGAAGCACGACCCTAAGACCACCAATACCTCCCCATTGCCAAAATCACTCTCAAACTGCAAAAATAGAGCAACCTCTGCAGATTGAGTTCCAACTCTTAATCCTTTCAAGCATTCTTGCCCAAACCACTTCAAACACCTTCCCTACCATCAATCCAAACTATCCAAAGCATTAGAAGCAACTTGTAACTCCTCTAATCCTTTTGGCCATTTTCACTTTTCTGATTTGCAGGTGAAGTGCTATAGCACGATTCAAAAGGTTTCAAGACAAAGTAAAGCTTGGAATAGCATCCCTGGACATCAAGGAAGATATACCAATCATCATCTTGCACTGAAAGCTTCTCCATTACCAGATAGAACTTCAACTGAACAGGTAAGTTCATGAACTCGTATCTCTCTTATTAGGCATTTTTAGCTTTAGGTTTGTGAAGAGAATATGTCACATTCATAGCCCTGAACATGCCCATGTAATTAGATTTCATTTATATTATGTGTGCTGCAAGAATTTTGAGTCTGAACATGGCATAAAAACTAGGTCAGAAATTGGGGGAGAAGAAATTCTCCCTCATCTTAAAGAGTTAAGTCAAGTTCTTTACATGGTTGGATTCGTCTTCTCATGCTCTACATTTTTCATGTTGTGAGTTTTGCTTGAAAGTCCAGGAATCAAGAGATGGAAAACGCGTGTTCTGGTTGTTCATACAGGTCTGAGGTTGAAGACAAAGTCTTCTTGGGCTGGGCCTGAGTTGACTTTTCTATTTGCACCATACATTTGCTTCTGAACCCCCTGAGCCCATTTTGTTTATTTTTAATGTTTTTTGACTTTTCTTTTTTTGGTTTGACTTATTTATTTTTCCTCATAATATATAAAATATAAAAATAATTTTTTTACACCATTTTGAATTTATTAGGCATTTATTTGTTTTCTTTTAGTTTGTACATAAATAAATAAATACATATATTTTTACTTAAAATACTAAAATAGTGCAAATACACTTTTATTTTCATTTTTATTTTGTTTTACCTTCTGAAAATATTTTATATAAAAAAATAATTTATTTATTTATTTATTTAATATTAAATATTATTAATTTATATATATAATACATATTTAGTGAATAATACATATATATATATATATATATATATATATATATATATATATATATATATATATATATATATATATATATATATATATATATATATATATATTTAGGGTTAAAATACAAAAATATACACATTTTTATTTTTATTTAATATTTAATATAAAAATACCTTTTGACAAATATACTTCATTTTATTTTATTTTTTTGTATACAATAAATAAATACTTGTACATAATAAATAAATAATGCATTTTATTTAATAGAATTAGGGTTTAACCCTAAACATGAAAAACTCCCAAAAAAAAATAATAATACTTTTCTTTTTATTTATTTTGACATATAAAAATACTTTTTTTCATATATACAAAAAAACCATTTTTTGCATCTTGCATATTTATTCTTATTTTATTTAATTTGTGCAATTAAATTATCTTGTAAATAATTCAATATTGATGTAATAGTTTAGGTTTAAATTCCTTGTCAAAATCCCCATTTGAACATTTGTACCCCCCTTCCCATATATGGTTTTGTAATAGCTTAGTAAATTTATTTTCGCACTTTATTGCTTTCTAATTATACCATGTTAGAATTAAGGTTTGTATGCGAAAAAACAACGAAAATAGTTTTGACCTAATTTCAAGATAAACAAGCATGAAAATGGACACACAAATCACACTTGCACCCCCTAGGGTATTCCACTTGTTGCCTTTCAAAATCGGGCCATATTGCATGTTAGGTCTCTTTGGGCAAAACAAACACAAATCAAATGATCATAGTCCCTCGATGACGCTTTCAAAATGTTGCCTAAACAAATGATCAAGTCCCTTAAAGGAAAATTGCCCAAAGATACTTGACACAATTGCAATTATGGTCTAAAACGATGACCCGCGCCTGTCCCTTTCACATCCTAACATGAGATTGTCCACCAAATACAATGGTGGAACAAACTTGTTAAAAGGGTTAAAACATAGCAATAAACCTTGAGAAATTTAGGAGTAGATAACCTCTTAGTTACTTGAATCAAACTTGCAAAAACAAAACACTTGCCTATTTTCTAAAACCACACCTCACAACACTTTCAAAACAACTTTCAAAAACAAAATGAAAACCTTTTCAAAAGACATACACCTCTGTATACATCCCAACATGGATCATTACAAAGGTTGCCACCACATTGGTTTCTTTTCAAAATATTTTCAAACCCACACACACAAGAGCACCATTTCAAATAATTGAAACAAAAGGCAAGTGATCTAAACAAGTAACTAAGAGCCCATGGATAACCATGGATAGAAAGGGTGCTAATACCTTCCCTTTCTATAATCTACTCCCCGAACCCAAGAAAACATCTCAAAGGTTTTTGCTGTGCTTTTTAAACCTTTCCTTAGGATAAAATAAAAAGTCGATGGCGACTCTTGCTCAACCGAAACATTTGCGAAAACAAACGCAAAACTCAAAGTCAGTTCCCCCACCGTATCACACTGGAGAATTCGTAGTTTGTTGGGGAAATAAACCCTGTCAAAGAGAATTAATTTGAAGACCTGTTGGGGAAGTGTTTTCTTTAGGAAGAACTCTGCAAGGTTTCTTAATTAAGACTAACTCAGTTGGGGGGAGGGTTTTCAAGAGATTGCAACTCTTGCTGGGGATTGCATGAATCCAGCTTTGTGGGGAGAATTTTATTGAAGTATCCATGTGGGGATATTCCAAATTCTTAAGGAGATGCTTATTAATGTTCTTAAGCATACACTTGTTAACAATTTAATCATGTTCATATGCATATGTTACTTCAACTTTAGTCATTGGACACTTTTACACTAAAAACATAAAAAAAACAAAAAATTTGCACTTCAAAGTATATTTGTATTGATGTTTGCCTATAAACAGGCGTTTTTTGTACAAGGAGACAGATATCCTAGTAAGAGGAAGTCGTCAAGAGAATGAAATGAATACAAAGTGAAAACAAAATAATAGCCATGTGGAAGTGATCTCATTGGGTTTCAACTCCGTTATCTCCCCTACGTCTTCGAACATCATCCCTTATTGTCGAAAGAAGTCGATTGAATTGATATTAGACCATGGAACTTGGACCTTTGTAATAAGGCTGGCTGTAAAGGTTCCGCGGGACATAGTCGTACGCTTTAATCCCTAACTTTTTCCTGGACCGTCCGTTCGGGTTTTCAGTCTACCAAGATACCCATTTTTGCCCAAGCCACCCTTTCGGGTTTTCAACTTGTCTGGTGTATAATCTTTTGTAGATATCCCTAACTTTTGCCCAAACCTTTTTGGTTCGCCGAGATTACCTTGTTTTTGCTTAGGTATGACATCCTAGCGGGTCATTCTTTATGCGTAGTATTTTTTGACTATGTTTGCGTTCACAGGATGCGGGACATTTTCGTCGTCCATATTAGTTAGTATCATGGCACCGCCAGAGAATACTTTTTTGACAACAAATGTGCCTTCATAAGTGGGAGTCCACTTGCCCCTGGGATCGCCTTGTGGAAGAATGATGCGCTTTATTACCAACTCGCCAGTCTGATACACACGAGGCTTGATCTTCTTATTGAAAGCTTTGGTCATACGCTTTTGATACATTTGGCCATGACAAACAGCAGCCAGCCTCTTCTCATCAATTAAGTTCAACTGATCCAACCTAGTCTGAATCCATTCATCCTCACCTAGATCTGCCTCTTTCATAATCCTTATTGAAGGGATCTGAACTTCAATAGGCAGGACATCTTCCATGAAATAGACCAAAGAGAAAGGAGTTTCCCTAGTCAATGTTCGAGCTGAAGTACGGTATCCATGAAGAGAAAACGGTTGCATCTCATGCCAGTCTTTGTAGGTTACCACCATCTTTTGCATAATCTTCTATATATTTTTATTGGCATCTTCCACTATGCCATTCATCTTAGGTTTGTATGGAGAAGAATTATGATGTTTGATTTTGAACTGCGTGCAGAGTTCAGTAATCATAGCATTTGTTGATATTGGTTCTGTTGTCAGTGATGATCTTTTCGGGGATACCATAATGGAAAATGAGGTTATGCTTGATAAATCCGGCCACAACATTCTTCGTTACTGAGGCAAATGAGGCAGCTTTGACCCATTTGGAGAAGTAGTCGATGGCAACGAGGATGAAATGATGTCCATTGGAAGCAGTGAGTTTGATCTCTCTAATCATGTCAATGCCCCACATTGAAAATGGCCAGGTAGAAGTCATGACATTCAAGGGAATTGAAGGCAGATGGACCTTATCACCATAGATCTGACACTTATGGCAAGTCCTCGAATGATGGTGACAATCAGTTTCCATTGTCGACCAATAGTAACCAGACCTTAGAATCTTCTTGGCCATAATGTGCCCACTAGAGTAGGTCCCAAAGATACCATCATGAATGTCTTCCATGATCTTTTTTGCCTCCTTATTATCCATACAATAGAGTAGAGTAGAATCATGGTTGTGTTTGTACAGGATTCCATTACTTAGGAAGAATTTGGCTGAAAATCTTCGCAAAAATTTCTTATCATTGATGAAAGCTCCTTCAGGGTACTCTTATGCTTCAATATATCTCTTTACTTCATGGTAACAGGGCTTCTCTTCGTCAGTGTCGAGCTCATTACAGTGTGCAGGTTCGTTGAATCTTTCGATTGTAATTCTGGGAGCCTTGTCCCAATTGACCTTTGTAACACGGTGGGAGTACTGACTTAGTTGTTTTGCGTTTTATCGCAAATGTTGCAGTTAGCAAGAGTCGCCACCGACTTTTCTTTTATCCAAAAGGAAAGACTGAAAAGAACAGGAAAGACCTTTAGAGATGTTTTCTTGAGTTCGGGGGGTAGATTATGAAAAGGGAAGGTATTAGCACCCTTTTCATCCATGGTTTTCCATGGTATCTTAGTTACTTTCTAGATCACTTGCTTTTGTTTAAAATTTTTCTTTGTGTGGTTTTGAAAGTATTTTTGAAAAGATACCATTGTTTAGGCAAACTTTGTAATGATTCTCGTTCGTAAGAATGTATACAAAGGTGTTAATCTTTTTGAAAATATTTTGTGTTTTGAAAGTTTGTTTTTGAAAGTGTTTGGTGTTTGTTTTGAAAATAAGCAAGGATGTTTTTGTTTTGAATTTGAGAAAGTAACTAGGAACATTCTACCTACTCAAAAGTATTTCATGTTCATTTCCTCTTTCCTTTGACATTGTTATCTTACCACTGATTTGGTAAGTAACCCTATCTTTGGATGTAAAAGGGACGGGCACGGGTCATCGTATAACCATGATTAGCAATGTTGTAAGATATCTTAGCATTTTCTTTAGGGACTAAGATCATTTTGAAAGGCAACTTTTATAGCGTCATCGAGGGACTATGATCTTGTATTTTGATTGTTTTTGCTAAGACATCCCACATGCATAACATGAACATTTTTTAGGCAAAAAGTGGAGTTAACCTTAAGGGTGCATATGTGAATAGTGTTTTTGATTTGCATGCATTTAATCTTTGATTAGGGTTATCTACTTGTTGATTTTATCTTGCCATACATACCCTAGTTACTAACATTTGTATTTGAAAGCGTTAAATTGCAGAAAATAAAGTCATACGCTATTACATCGTTTAGGGGAAGCATTTGCAAAGTTCCACTCAGCTGAGCCCTGCGACCAGATGCCTACGTATCCCTTTTAAGGAATCAGAGTGTCTTAGTTTGGCTCACATGTTTCAGTTTGTTTTTTGTTTTTTAATGAACAATGTTAATTTCGCCTTCTGCCGCAACTCTACCTTTGGAGATTCACGCATCAACATAGAAGTGAATTAACACGTTATTTTTGAAAAAGATTAGTTTTGATGCAAAGCCCGAAGGCAGAATTTTTTTTTGAGTTGGTTGATGTTTTTTACCTTGAAAAATGATTTGATAGTTCTTAGATGTTTTATACACTTGCCAAGAAAAGAGTTTTAGTCTTAAAGATGCAAAAAGAAAGAAAAACAACTAAGGGAGACTAACCTACCTCTAATCCTTAATATTATCATACAATGATGGCCCTATGGTCGAGGATGAAAAGGGGAAATTTCTACCTACATTAGCATGTATGGATACCTATCCTAATGTCTAGCTCGAAAGCTACCATAATCGAGCGATCCTAAGGGAACATCCAATAGTTCAAAGCCTAAGGGAATGTGGTATACACAAAGATAAAAACAAACAAACAATCCACAGGCTCAAGAAAGCACACACATATTATGAGAAGCGCACTCTAGCTCAAGTCATAAAGGCCTAACCAAGATATTGCAAATCGAGGTAGGAAATGGGAAGCTTTAGCCAAGGGGTCATATCAACCGAGGAAAACAAGTGGGGTAGGATATTGGAAAATTTAGCCAACGGGTTGTGATCGGTGGATCTGGAACTGACTGTTTTAAGCTGGTTCGCGAAATGTCGCGGTAAGCAAGAGTCGCCACCGTCTTTTATGTTCTCCAACATGGAAAGGACAAAAGCACAGCAAAATTCCTTATGAGAATGTTTCTCGGTTCGGGAGGTAGATTTATAGAAAGGGAAGGTATTAGCACCCTTTCTATCCATGGTTATCCATGGGCTCTTAGATACTTGCGCATCTGTGTTTTCAAAAGTGTTTGCTTTTCAATTGTGAGTGGGTTTGAAAAAAGTTTCGTTTAAAGATTTCAGATCGACTCTTGTATCAGTCCTCAAGAGTGTTTGAAAAATTGTTTTGAAAAGTGTCGGTGTGAAAAGATTTTTCGTTTGTTTGAGAGAGCAAGTATCCATGAGTCGTCTACCTACCCTAAGGAATTAGGCTGTGTAAATGTCCTTAAGGTAGTGCCATCCCACCATTGAGAGGTAGGTAGCACCACCGTTGGAGGTGTTCGGGTCAATTCGTTTGTAGGGACAGTGTGGTCACCAGAGCAACAGTAGGACACCTTAGAAGCTACCCTTATGCCATTGATCCTTTTTATTCGAGGCAACTTTTCCAAGGCAACTTATTTTGAGGCATATGGATCAACGGACATAAGGACTTACTAAAACGTCCTATACTCGACGACCACGTTTCGAGGGCAAGGCAACAGTGAGGCGTACCCTAAGAGTGGTGTGTGAATTTGTGTGTTATTTTCATGTTATGTTTTATCTTGTACATGCATCACAGTGATCTACGCATTGTTTTTAATTTAGGCCATACATTCTTTCATGCAATTATAATTTAAAAGTGCAGAAATTTAAATGCGAAAAGATAAATCCTACGTTATTACAAGGCGCGGGTCTATACATCGCCAAATTAACAAAGACCCGTTTTAATAAAAAAATGCGGAAAATAAATAAATTCCTAATTACTATTACAAGGCTTGAGCAATTACATAATATTCACAATAAAATAAATGCGCGAAAGAATAGAAATAGAACGTTCGAGGGCGTTGGACCCTTTTGAAATTAAATTGAATTAAAAGTTGATTAATTATTTTATTAAAAAAGAAAAGAAATGTTTTTTAGGTTTTTTGTATTTATGAAATAAAGAAATTAAAATTGAAGAGAAACCCTAATTCTAAGTTGTTTTTAATTATTAATGAAAAAATATTAAAGTTTAACCTAATTTACTAAATATTTAATGTACATGTTTTTTTACAAAATATAAATGATAATTAATAACAATAATAATGAGAGAAGGTTATTTATAAAAAGAAAAGGTGAAAAAAATATCAAAACCCTAATTCTACCTATTTTAGTTTATTAAGATAAAATGTTGAAATTGAAACCTAAATTAACTAAATTAATTATTAAAGTTTATTTACAAAAATATTAATGAACTAAATATTAAATAAACATATTTTTTAGTTTTGATTTTTCTGATTTTTATTTGATTATGAAAACTAATTTGTGAATTAACTAAAATAATTAAAACAAATAAAAAAGAAAAAATTGAAAAGAAAGAAGAAAATATGCAAACCATGGGGTGTCTGAACCCAAAGGGGAGGTTTATGCAAGGAACCCAGGCCCACTAGAAATCTGGCCTTTTTGACTTTCCAGCATTTGCGTGCAGACTGTTTGACTAGCGTTCATGGTGGAATCCATGTGATGACCTTTGGATTGATCCCTGGGGACATGTGGCAGGCACAGGCATATGCGTGTATGGTGGGTCACTGGGTAGGAACTGCACCTGATCACGTTTCAACAAAAGTTATTGAGAAATATGGGGGACCTGGGAATCGAACCCAGGTCCCAATACCTGCATGCCAACGCATCTACCAATGGAGCTAGTGCGTTTCTTTGTTAGTTTAGTGGACAATGATTATTATGAAAGAGAAAATAATATTATGCTGGAAGAATAAAAAAAACGCGCCAATGTTTAAACTATCCAACCACAAGCCAATAACTCAGCGTCTTCTCCCTTGCTTCTTCGTTTTTGCCTGAAAATAACAAATGGATAGCGGGGGTTTTAAACCCCCACTAAACTCAAACCTGCAAAATAGCGATTAGAGCATGGTTAAAAAGAAAAAGGGCGCGAAGTATGGATTCTATTCGTCAGAATGTCACGATTTTAATGGTGTAGGTCTTATTGTCTAATTTTCCCAGATGATGAAACCCCTCTTTTGGAGCTTCAGAAACCCTAGCAAGCGTTAATGGCAACTTTCTATACAGACAGCCATTCTTCAATTCAAGGATACCATTAGCTTCAGAATGTTCATGTTAGTGTAAATCAACAATAAAAATGCATGAATAATGCCTAGAAAACAAAACACGATTAAGGAAAATTTCAAGAAAAGTTTGATTCTGTTATACCGATTCCTTGAGTATGGAGGGTTGGCTTTGATTGGAATAGTTTCTTGGATGTGTCAGGAGTGTATTGGAATGGTTTTTTTGCTTTGAAACGAGCTCTAGCTAGGTTTTCAGTTTTGAGATTTTTTGTCAAAAGTTGCAAGTTTGTTCTTTGTTCTGAGCGCCGCTTCTCTGTTCTCATGGCCCAGGTTTCAATTGTGTACATGTATATGAATAGAATTAGGTTAAAAGTCAGCCCAAAATCCATCCATTTATGGCTTTGAATATTTTATTTTCCATGATCTTTTTCAATCTTTTTTCATGCTAATTATGCCAAATCATGGAAGATTCTTTCCTTTTAGAATGTGCACGAAATCTTGAGCTCATAATGGACATATTAGCTGCATAAAAAGATTCAAAACACATGCTTTAGTATTTTTCTCATAATTAATTTTAATTAAATGAATTAATAAGATTAAAAATTCAATTAATTAATTAAAAATAAGAAAATAACTCCCTTTTAGCTTAATGGGTCGTGCATGGCTTTTGGATAATGATTCATGGAAGAAATTGAGGCCCATTAGCAATTTTGAGGCATTTGAAGCAAAGTTGACTTTTCAAAATTCCCAAAAATTTCCCAACTTCCACAAGGCATATCTTGCTCAATTTTTAAGATTTGATGATGTTCTTGGACATTTTGGAAGGTCTTGAAGTCCTATAACCAATGCCTTTTGTCCCATGTGATTTTGATTTACCAATCTCAAGTTATGGTCTTTGACTTAAAGTGCCTTTTTGTTGACTTTTGAAAATGACCTATAATGTTGAGATTGATAACTTTTTGTGAGAGCATTTCTTGGACTTGAAGTGTGAATATGAGTTGTAGGAAATTTCATTCTCTTCAAAATGAGCTTTGGATGGAATTTTTCTGATAAACCATGTGGAAGTTATGCCCTGGTCAATTTGCAGTTGACTTTTTCAGCTGTCCAAAAATGGAAACTTTTGTATCTTGAGACTTTTTGAGCCATGCTTTGAGAATCATGATCAAGAATTGATAAAATTATGTTTGTGGCTTCAAAATGAGATGTTGACCAAAAATTTTGACTTTTGACTGTCAAATGACCATTTTGCCCCTGCAGTTGACTGTAGGGCAATTAGGGTTTTTGACTATACAATCTGATGTTATGAGTCTTGAAACTTGGCATGTGGATGCTTGACAATGTTTATAGGCATGTGGGACTTGTTTGGACCCTTGGAAACCTCAAATTCTTTGCCAGAACCAAAACCCTAATTTTGACTGTTAGGAGGCCATTGGACTGTGCAACCCTTGGGAGATTTTGAACCTTGATCTTGGCAAATCTTGAAGAATATGGGAGGGCAAATTTTGGGGTACAACAGTTGCCCCTGTTCAATCTTCTTAGACCTGAGGATGTAGATTGGTTGTCGTGCTTTTCGTAATCCGAAGGTGGAAGATGATTGAACACTAGAGTGCCCAGAAATTTGCACTCACATAGTAGAGTGTTAACAGTATGATAGCGGGAATGGGCTTACAGATGCCATTTAGAGAGATGATGGATAGGAGTGGTGATGGGCTTATAGATGCCATCTGGAAGTGTGGCAGGACCTTGTCGAGAATGGGCTTATAGACGCCATTTGGAGACCGTTAATATGTGGATGGGCTTATAGATGCCATCTAGGTGTCACTCGCGTAAGAGTTTCCTTAGCGAGAACTTGCGTACCTGAGAAAAGAAAATAATTACCTGGCCTGTTACAGGAATTGATCTTCCAACTCTTCAGACGTGCCCTGGCAGGATACAGGAATCGAGTCTGGAATTCAGAAAGGTTGGTGAGTTGTCTCTACTGACAGGTTATTTCCATGGACGGGTGGTTTTTAACGACGAGTGTCTATAACGACGTGTGTCTATAACGACGAGTGTCTATGACGACGAGTGTCTATGACGACGAGTGTCTATGACGACGAGTGTCTATGACGACGAGTGTCTATGACGACGAGTGTCTATGACGACGAGTGTCTATGACGACGAGTGTCTATGACGACGAGTGTCTATGACGACGAGTGTCTATGACGACGAGTGTCTATAACAACGAGTGTCTATAACGACGAGTGTCTATAACGACGAGTGTCTATAACGACGAGTGTCTATAACGACGAGTGTCTATAACGACGAGTGTCTATGACGACGAGTGTCTATGACGACGAGTGTCTATAACGACGAGTGTCTATGACGACGAGTGTCTATGACGACGAGTGTCTATGACGACGAGTGTCTATGACGACGAGTGTCTATGACGACGAGTGTCTATAACGACGAGTGTCTATGACGACGAGTGTCTATGACGACGAGTGTCTATGACGACGAGTGTCTATGACGACGAGTGTCTATAACGACGAGTGTCTATGACGACGAGTGTCTATAACGACGAGTGTCTATTACGACGAGTGTCTATAACGACGAGTGTCTATAACGACGAGTGTCTATAACGACGAGTGTCTATGACGACGAGTGTCTATGACGACGAGTGTCTATGACGACGAGTGTCTATGACGACGAGTGTCTATGACGACGAGTGTCTATAACGACGAGTGTCTATAACGACGAGTGTCTATAACGACGAGTGTCTATAACGACGAGTGTCTATAACGACGAGTGTCTATGAAGACGAGTGTCTATGACGACGAGTGTCTATAACGACGAGTGTCTATAACGACGAGTGTCTATAACGACGAGTGTCTATAACGACGAGTGTCTATAACGACGAGTGTCTATAACGACGAGTGTCTATGACGACGGGTGTCTATAACGACGAGTGTCTATAACAACGAGTGTCTATAACGACAAGTGTCTATAATGACGAGTGTCTATGACGACGAGTGTCTATAACGACGAGTGTCTATAACGACGAGTGTCTATAACGACGGGTTATATCAGAGAAATCTTTAGGCATTGATTTAACTGGATTTGTATTCTTTGACTGGGTTGGTCTCTTTTGACTGTATTCGTCTACATAGCTGATCATTTAACTGTATCCTTCCTGTAAGGTAAAGGTCAGTCGTATGCAATGCATGATATGAATCAAGCAACGATGTTCTCAACACATGAGATTGTGACATGATGCATGTGTCATGTTTATGATAATGTAGTGTTTATGAATGTATTTTCGTCTAGGAAAATAAATCCTTGACAGGTGTCGGGAAGTCAAATCCTGGGCTAATGTTGAAGAGCAGTGTTCTTTGTTTCCGCTGGGGATGGTGGTTGCAAGAATACCGGTAGGAGAAGATGACTCTGTTGGGGAATAAACTTGGCGAATAGATTACTCTGCGGGGAGGTAACTCTGTGGGGAAAGAGAGGTACTTTGCTGAGGTTAATGAGGATAACTCCGCTGGGGATACCGTTGTTGAGTTCTGTTGGAAGATTTGATGAACTTTGTTGGGGATAGGAAGACTTCGCCGGGGACGATCTTTCCGTGGCAATCGGCTGAGGATAACCCAGTTATAAGCTCTGGTGGAGAAATAACCTTTGAATAAAACCGGGGAGACGCGTTCGCTCTGCAGGGAGTGAAGGTATCTTGGTCACATTCTTCAGCTGAACTTACGTTGGCACTTCGGTGGACAGGGCAACCGAATCATTTAGACAACTCATTATTGCCCCAGTTTCTGTTGGAGAAGAAGGTACCTGTGAAGGTATTTGATGACTGTCGTTTGACAAATCTTCTTCTGGTAGGCAAGTGACGAGATACCGGGACATAGTCGTACGCTTTGATCCCTAATTTTTGCCTGGACCGCCCTTTCGGGTTTTCAGTCCACCGGGATACCCATTTCTGCCCAAGCCGCCTTTTCAGGTTTTCGACTTGCCGGGTGTACAGATTTTTTTCATTTTCATCCCTCATTTTGCCCGAACCCTTTTGGTTCGCCGGGAAGCCCTTATTTTTGCCTAGGTGTGTCAACCTAGCGGGTCTTTGATTATGCGCAGTATCTTTTCGACTATGTCCACGTTCTTAGAAAGTAGGGAGTTGCCCCTGTCAGAAATGTCTTGCCGTGTCATACCACCAGAAGATCTTCGTTTGATCGTCCAATGCCCAAAGTGATCCAGACGGAGATGGCCTTTTGAGAAATTCTCATAATCTTGACTTGACTTCCCCAGATGATGGACAATGATCATGCCCTGCCCCTTGGTTGGAGTGCTTTTGTTCATCTGATATTCGTCGTGCGAACTTCTATGTTGTTCAAACAAATAGTCATATGTGCAAGCAATGTTATTTCAAAAATGCAAAGACTATGTCTGTCTTGAAGATTTTGAAAATGCATTTTTCATAAAAAAAACAAGTGAATTCTGTTAATTGTGATGTCAACTCGTTATTTTACCGCAAGCCTTAAGGAATCAGGATACCTTTCGTAACAGTATGCTTTCGAACTAACCCATGCTTCAGCTAGGACTTTTAAGGGTTATAACGTGGCCTGGTTCACGGTTTAAGAAACAAAGGGTAAAGGCTCAAAATTTATTTGTACCCACCCACTCTTCGTGATGTTCTTCAATCCTAAACTCAGCTAATCGTGCGTTAGACCTTGTTGAGTCTTTGCTTTGATATACCAGTGATGGTTCGGATACTGACGATTTATTTTGATTAGGCAGTCATTTCCTTTTTTGTTGAGGGTTTGTAGGACCTCTTTCTTTTGATTTTATTATCCCTGATTTTTTTCCTGAACTGTTTCTTTTGTAATTACAGTCAGCGGGATGCCCCAGTTTTGTAAGTCCCCTTCATAGGTTTTGACTTTTTGGGCTTTTCATTTATTTTTTTGATAATGACTGCCTGTCCTTATGATTGTTCTGAACCATCACTGTCTTTTGTTTTTGGAGGGATTCCTTTGGTGTCATTCGCTGTGCACCTAGATCAGCTGAGAGAACTACCCTGCCCCAGGTTATAATTAAGGGTTTTAATTTTCGAAAAGAAAACTCCTACTTCTTTGGCTCAAAGGGGTTGACGAGGGATTATCATCCTTATAACTCCAGTGTTTAGGAATTGAAACAATGCCTGTACCTCATCAGCGGGGTCTGTTCAAAAGCATACTGTAGATGTCGTGGTATCGTTTTCGTCATCCTCCCTCAAGAGGCTCAGAATTATTAATTGAGAGTTGACATCAAAAAATGAAACCAGTTTTAAGCATAATAAACATAATTACTTCAAAACAGACAAGTGTAATGCATTAATGAAATAACCAAGTTTGACATGAAACAAAATGTTTGAACAATTAAAAGAAAATTACAAATTGAACATTCGAATGAACAAAAAATCCAATCCTAGCCATGTCTTGGCAAGGGAGCAGTGGTCACATTGGGAGTCTCTGGAGAGTCGAGCTGGACTTCCTTTGCGTCAATCAGATCTTGAACCCTGTTTCTCAAAGTCCAACAGTCATCTGTAGCATGCCCCAGGCTGTCAGAATGATAGGCGCAGCGAGCATTGGGGTTGTACCTTGAAGGTGTCCTGTTAGGATTCTTCGGGGGATCCATGAGAGTTACCAACTTGGTTTCCAGCAGCTGTGGCAATATCTGTGACAAGGTCATGCCGAGGGGAGTAAATTGCCTTTTAGGTCTCTCTTCCCTTTGTTGATGGTGACGCTGAGGAGCACCGGTCGGCTTTGCAATAGCTACTGCGTTGACAGCACTAGATTCTCTCTTGGATGGTTTCTTCTCAGTGTTCGAGGAGTCACCATTCTGTATTTTCCCTGACTTGATGCCAGCTTCTATTCTTTCCCCGATCAAGACCAAATCTGTAAACCCAGCAGCAGAATTCCCAATCAGGTGGTTGAAGAATGGACCGGACAGGGTCCCTAAGAACATGTCGACGAGCTCGCGGTCAGTCAAAGGTGGTTGTACCCTTCCAGCAAGGTCCCTCCATTTTTGAGCATATTCTTTGAAACCTTCACCTGCACCCATAGACATTCCCTGAAGTTGAGTGCGCGTGGGAGCAAGGTTGGCATTGTACTGGTACTGCTTGTAGAAAGCAGTGGCCAAGTCCTCCCAGCTGCGGATGTTGGCTCCATTCAGTTGATAGAACCAGTCGAGCTGAGTCCCTGAAAGACTCTCCTGGAAGAAGTGGATCCATAAGTTCTTGTCAGCCATATAGGGCTGGATCCTCCTCATGTATGACCTGAGATGCAGCTTTGGACAGGATGCCCCGTCGTACTTTGCAAAGGCAGGTGCCTTGAATTTGTGTGGGATCACCACACCAGAAGATAGACCCAGGTCTCCGAAATCCAACCCAGGCACGTGTTGAATTTCCATGGCATTCAGACGATCCTCTAGTTGTTTGTACTGGTCCTCAGCTGGAGGGTACTGCTCATCATTAAAATCAGTCTCGTTGTCGGAGACCACTGGGCTAGGAACTTCTCTCTCATGGGGACTGTCTTTCCCAACGGATGAGGTAGTCAGTTCAGCTTCATTTTGTGACCCATGCCCAGATTTGCGTCTAGGGTTGAACAACACCGTCCTCTTCTTCTTCTTCTTCAGGAGCAGAGTCTTCAAATCCTGCTGGCCCTGGGCTAGACTCTTAATCAACTCCTGGAATTGGGCATTCTGGGCCTGGAGGGCCTGGATGGATTGCTCAGTAGATGCTTCAGGATTCATGACGATCGGCTGAAATAAACAGCGAAGAAGGTAAGTGACCTGTCAAAAGGGTACCTGTAGTGCAATGTATGATATGCATGCAATGTTTTCAAGGACCTCGCAGGGTAAACAAGAAGATTGTTAGCATTTGAATTTGTATCTTGATTGAAGGAATTGCATATTGTTGAGAGTCCTTCTTCAAGAGTCAAGGCTCACCATATCGAGTGGGTCATAGCCCCTGACAATCTGGGCTCGGGGAACCTTCTTCAAGTGTCAAAGCTCACCATATCAAGTGGGTCATAGCCTCTGACGACCTTGGCTAGAGGAAAATAAATCCTCTTTGCCCCTTGCTGGGTGTTTGATTCATCATGACCTGCATCACAAGCCCTTGAGATCCTTAAAATGGATTAGTCTTTGTGCAAGATGTATGCAATGGTATGATGTTATGATGTTATGCTATGCGTGGGGTAATGTAGGTAAACCCTGTTATGAGTCCAGATTAGGGACTATAAACAAAACCTGCAAGAAACTCAAGTGTCAGATAACAAGCATGCAAGTAGTCAAGTTCGAAGGCACACAAGTCACACAAAGAGCCCTTAGAGTTTAGGCCAGCATGAGGTCTAGGTATTACCCTCTTTCAGTTTGTTGGTTAGGACCTGTCCTATCAGAAGTAACCGGGTTCTAGAGGATCCCAATATCACTGACTACCCTCAATCGGTCATAACTCTAGCATCGCAACCTTTTCTTGCAGCCAGAACCATCACGAGAGTTTAGCCTCAATGAGCGTAGCATACTTCTACTGTTCTATTGGCCAAGTTGGGTCATTTAAGGTTCTAAGGTCGGTTGGTGCTTAATGACTCCTCAAAAGACCCATATTCTCCTCGTTACGACACAAGGGATATCGGTACAGACTAAGGTGTCACACCAACGTAGCCACTGCTTCACCCATGTCGGTTTACGCCGGACAGGTCCCTCACAGCTTATGCTACCTAACAGGGTATCCCAGATCCGGGTTAGGATCTATAGAACTCCCAAGACAGTCCCACAATAATAAAGCAAACAAGTCAAAGCAATTGAAAACACAAGTGATCTTAGTCCTAAGGTACACCTCACTTTAAAAAGAGTATTCCCCAGCAGAGTCGCCAGTTCTGTGATCGGTGGATCTGGAACTGATTGTTTTAAGCTGGTTCGCGAAATGTCGCGGTAAGCAAGAGTCGCCACCGTCTTTTATGTTCTCCAACATGGAAAGGACAAAAGCACAGCAAAATTCCTTATGAGAACGTTTCTCAGTTCGGGAGTAGATTTATAGAAAGGGAAGGTATTAGCACCCTTTCTATCCATGGTTATCCATGGGCTCTTAGATACTTGCTCATTTGTGTTTTCAAAAGTGTTTACTTTTCAATTGTGAGTGGGTTTGAAAAAAGTTTCGTTTAAAGATTTCAGATCGACTCTTGTATCAGTCCTCAAGAGTGTTTGAAAAATTGTTTTGAAAGCTTTTTGAAAAGTGTCGGTGTGAAAAGATTTTTCGTTTGTTTGAGAGAGCAAGTATCCATGAGTCGTCTACCTACCCTAAGGAATTAGGCTGTGTAAATGTCCTTAAGGTAGTGCCATCCCACCATTGAGAGGTAGGTAGCACCACCGTTGGAGGTGTTCGGGTCAATTCGTTTGTAGGGACAGTGTGGTCACCAGAGCAACAGTAGGACACCTTAGAAGCTACCCTTATGCCATTGATCCTTTTTATTCGAGGCAACTTTTCCAAGGCAACTTGTTTTGAGGCATATGGATCAACGGACATAAGGACTTACTAAAACGTCCTATACTCGACGACCACGTTTCGAGGGCAAGGCAACAGTGAGGCGTACCCTAAGAGTGGTGTGTGAATTTGTGTGTTATTTTCATGTTATGTTTTATCTTGTACATGCATCACGGTGACCTACGCATTGTTTTTAATTTAGGCCATACATTCTTTCATGCAATTATAATTTAAAAGTGCGGAAATTTAAATGCGAAAAGATAAATCCTACGTTATTACAAGGCGCGGGTCTATACATCGCCAAATTAACAAAGACCCGTTTTAATAAAAAAATGCGGAAAATAAATAAAATCCTAATTACTATTACAAGGCATGAGCAATTATATAATATTCACAATAAAATAAATGCGCGAAAGAATAGAAATAGAACGTTCGAGGGCGTTGGACCCTTTTGAAATTAAATTGAATTAAAAGTTGATTAATTATTTTATTAAAAAAGAAAAGAAATGTTTTTTAGGTTTTTTGTATTTATGAAATAAAGAAATTAAAATTGAAGAGAAACCCTAATTCTAAGTTTTTTTAATTATTAATGAAAAAATATTAAAGCTTAACCTAATTTACTAAATATTTAATGTACATGTTTATTTACAAAAAATAAATGATAATTAATAACAATAATAATGAGAGAAGGTTATTTATAAAGAGAAAAGGTGAAAAAAAATATCAAAACCCTAATTCTACCTATTTTAGTTTATTAAGAAAAAATGTTGAAATTGAAACCTAAATTAACTAAATTAATTATTAAAGTTTATAATTATTAAAGTTTATTTACAAAAATATTAATGAACTAAATATTAAATAAACATATTTTTTAGTTTTGATTTTTCTGATTTTTATTTGATTATGAAAACTAATTTGTGAATTAACTAAAATAATTAAAACAAATAAAAAAGAAAAAATTGAAAAGAAATAAGAAAATATGCAAACCATGGGGTGTCTGAACCCAAAGGGGAGGTTTATACAAGGAACCCAGGCCCACTAGAAATCTGGCCTTTTTGACTTTCCAGCGTTTGCGTGCAGACTGTTTGACTAGCGTTCATAGTGGAATCCATGTGATGACCTTTGGATTGATCCCTGGGGACATGTGGCAGGCACATGCATATGCGTGTATGGTGGGTCACTGGGTAGGAACTGCACCTGATCACGTTTCAACAAAAGTTATTGAGAAATATGGGGGACCTGGGAATCGAACCCAGGTCCCAATACCTGCATGCCAACGCATCTACCAATGGAGCTAGTGCGTTTCTTTGTTAGTTTAGTGGACAATGATTATTATGAAAGAGAAAATAATATTATGCTGGAAGAATAAAAAAAACGCGCCAATGTTTAAACTATCCAACCACAAGCCAATAACTCAGCGTCTTCTCCCTTGCTTCTTCGTTTTTGCCTGAAAATAACAAATGGATAGCGGGGGTTTTAAACCCCCACTAAACTCAAACCTGCAAAATAGCGATTAGAGCATGGTTAAAAAGAAAAAGGGCGCGAAGTATGGATTCTATTCGTCAGAATGTCACGATTTTAATGGTGTAGGTCTTATTGTCTAATTTTCCCAGATGAAGAAACCCCTCTTTTGGAGCTTCAGAAACCCTAGCAAGCGTTAATGGCAACTTTCTATACAGACAGCCATTCTTCAATTCAAGGATACCATTAGCTTCAGAATGTTCATGTTAGTGTAAATCAACAATAAAAATGCATGAATAATGCCTAGAAAACAAAACACGATTAAGGAAAATTTCAAGAAAAGTTTGATTCTGTTATACCGATTCCTTGAGTATGGAGGGTTGGCTTTGATTGGAATAGTTTCCTGGATGTGTCAGGAGTGTATTGGAATGGTTTTTTTGCTTTGAAACGAGCTCTAGCTAGGTTTTCAGTTTTGAGATTTTTTGTCAAAAGTTGCAAGTTTGTTCTTTGTTCTGAGCACCGCTTCTCTGTTCTCATGGCCCAGGTTTCAATTGTGTACATGTATATGAATAGAATTAGGTTAAAAGTCAGCCCAAAATCCATCCATTTATGGCTTTGAATATTTTATTTTCCATGATCTTTTTCAATCTTTTTTCATGCTAATTATGCCAAATCATGGAAGATTCTTTCCTTTTAGAATGTGCACGAAATCTTGAGCTCATAATGGACATATTAGCTGCATAAAAAGATTCAAAACACATGCTTTAGTATTTTTCTCATAATTAATTTTAATTAAATGAATTAATAAGATTAAAAATTCAATTAATTAATTAAAAATAAGAAAATAACTCCCTTTTAGCTTAATGGGTCGTGCATGGCTTTTGGATAATGATTCATGGAAGAAATTGAGGCCCATTAGCAATTTTGAGGCATTTGAAGCAAAGTTGACTTTTCAAAATTCCCAAAAATTTCCCAACTTCCACAAGGCATATCTTGCTCAATTTTTAAGCTTTGATCATGTTCTTGGACATTTTGGAAAGGTCTTGAAGTCCTAAAACCAATTCCTTTGGTCCCATGTCATTTTGATTTACTAATCTCAAGTTATGGTCTTTGACTTAAAGTGCCTTTTTGTTGACTTTTGAAAATGACCTATAATGTTGAGATTGATAACTTTTTGTGAGAGCATTTCTTGGACTTGAAGTGTGAAGATGAGTTGTAGGAAATGTCATTCTATTCAAAATGAGCTTTGTATGGAATTTTTCTGATAAACCATGTGGAAGTTATGCCCTGGTCAATTTGCAGTTGACTTTTTCAGCTGTCCAAAAATGGAAACTTTTGTATCTTGAGACTTTTTGAGCCATGCTTTGAGAATCATGATCAAGAATTGATCAAATGATGTTTGTGGCTTCAAAATGAGATGTTGACCAAAATTTTTGACTTTTGACTGTCAAATGACCACTTTGCCTCTGCAGTTGACTGTAGGGCAATTAGGGTTTTTGACTATGCAATCTGATGTTGTGAGTCTTGAAACTTGGCATGTGGATGCTTGACAATGTTTATAGGCATGTGGGACTTGTTTGGACCCTTGGAAACCTCAAATTCTTTGCCAGAACCAAAACCCTAATTTTGACTGTTAGGAGGCCATTGGACTGTGCAACCCTTGGGAGATTTTGAACCTTGATCTTGGCAAATCTTGAAGAATATGGGAGGGCAAATTTTGGGGTACAACACGGGTCATATCAACCAAGGAAAACAAGCTATCCGTGGGAACAAAATATGTACCATGGCATCGTATTGCCAGGTGATAAGAGTAAGGGAGGCAAGTTATGTCCAAAGCGACTAAGCACCTAACCAAGATATCGAAGATCGAGGCAGGAGATAGACGTCGGTATGAATACACACAAAGTGTCAACATCGGCCAATGCAAACTCCTGACAAAATATGGTGGATTAATTACAAGTCCCTTTCCACTTGACAACTCGGTAACAAGAATAGCTCAACTCTAAATCACAGTGGTATGTCACAAGCTAAGGATGACACGGACGAAATGTGGGGGTCGATTGCAAACCCTTGACCGCTTGCCTTATCTGAGGTCTTTGAGCACAAATATAAAACACACTGTAAAATGCCTACTTCAAAGGTAGTACTTTAAACAAGCCACATACATAGTTAGCACACAAATGTTGAATTACCTTAAACATGTCTTTAAATAAACCAGAGGGGTTCCTGACATGATCAACAATGGAAGTCCCTGTCATACATCTCTATCTTACTTCTCATGGCATCATAAAATTGTAAAATTTGGTAAAAAGTGCGAGAGATAAAGGAAATAAATCAGACTACCAATTGAACAAAAGTGTTTCACTAAACTGGAAACAGCAAGAAACCCAGAGAATCTTGAACGAGCTATCATCAACAATCAACAAAGTCAAAATATGCGTTGAAGCATCAAAGCGTTATAAGCGATGTGTGTCAGACACAACTGAACAAGTATCCTACAAGAAAATTAATTATCCAGACAATACACAATATACAAGTATACACCTCATAACCGAGGGACAAAAAATAGCAACATGCAAAGAGTGGTACCCCACACGTAAAGTGGAGTACTGAGATGTCGACACATGAGAAATGCGGTACCCCACAAATAAAGTGGAATACCGAGCAAGTAAGCATCATCAAAATTCCTTATGGTAATTCTTGCACAAACTCAACAAACAAGTTAGTGATAACAAGAAAGCAACCGACAATTACACCATTGATTCATAATGTGAAAATCAAGTGATGGCACAAAATGGTAAAAACGGCTATCTCAAATCACAAAGTGTACATGGAATGAATCCGAAGCAAGCAAACATAAGGGAAATGGTATACAAATAACCAAGGAAACATGAATACAAGTAAAGTAAAAGTCAAAGCACAAGGTACATGTCAATCGGTATCAAAAACCGTAAAATCGAGAAATAGGCGTCAAAATTTATTGATCCAAAATTAAACTAAAACCATATGGTTGATTACGAAAGTGTCAACAGACTCAAAAACAAACTCAGTTTGAATTAATTATGCACGGAAGTTGGAATTTTAGGTCAATTTCGTCGGCTGGCAATAGCGAACACGAAAAAAAAAAGGTATCAAAAACTTAAAATAAAGTACACCAATAGCTCCAAAATCATGGAGAAAGTTAAGTTCAACTAATCATAAGTGTAAAAACTCATCATGGTTAGAAAATTAGCTCAAAAATGAGATTATGTCAAATGTTAGAAAAAATTTAAGAATTTTGACATTTTCCTCTTATCTCAAGTTTTTATGTATCAAAAGAGGTTGGTAATGTGTCTTGAGTCGAATGGAATATGTTACACCTCATGGATATGCACATATTAGTATGAATATATGCACGTTCACACAATTACAATATTACATGTTATGGAAATGTTAAAGTAAGTGAGTAAAACTAGAATTTAACACTAAGTATTAGTAAGCAAGACTTGAATATTAGTACTAGGAATTTGTAAACATGAGTGTGCACATTGAGGTGAATAGCATAAAACAAACACAACACAAGTTATTAATCACGATTCCGAAAAACTAGCGTTTAGGCACAACACAATTAAGCTCAAGACTCAACCACTTCCGGATCTATCCATATTTGTTCATAATATCAAGAATATAACATTAACATAAACAATTACAATTAACTATATGTCAAAATATTAGCACAATATGAAGAATTAGTTATTATGTCAAGAATTAGCAATACAATTCTACGAGGAATTTCTACATACACCTAATGTGTAAAGGTTATGTCTACAAATTTATGTCAAAATCTATATCACAAATTCACATAGACATTATCACAAACACATAATAGCACTAGAATATTACAAGCTCTATGTCAAGAATTCTAGATCTAAACTAATCTACTTCATCAATTCATGCACAATTCACATAAACAAAATCAAATTACTCAAGTATTCAACAAAACTATGAGAATCAAGTAATATTACCTAAGAGAATTTGTAGAAAATTGGAAGTCAAATGATGTTGATGATGATGCTTACGATAGAGAAGAGAGAAGGGAACATGTGTCTGATCGGAGCTATTGCGAACAGAGGAAGTATGCGATAAAAGAGAAGGTCGTGGACAGAGGGAGGATCACTAGAGGGAGGTGGCGCTGGAGCGACGGTGGCGGTGTGGGAGAGAGAGACCGCGAGTTCTTCTTGGAGGGAGAGAGAGAATTTTCTTCTAGTTGATTTTTGTGCTGTTGTGTTCAGAGAATGTGAGAGAGTTTGAGAAAATATAAAATGAGAGTGAAGAGGAAAAATGAGATTATAAGAGTCTCCTTGTAAAAATTTGGAATTCAAATATATAAAGTTTGGATCCAAAGTGGTGTTTGGCTTGCTTTTTCGGCTTTTTTAATGCATATTCTATACAAAACTCAATCCTCATAATAATCGGCGCGAAATCAAGACCTGTGGTGAATAACAAAATCGTCTGCGATGATATGTGTGATGCGGTGCAAAAAGAACAAACGCGATACAATAAAAATTGAGTGAGTTCGACAACTTTAAATGACGAGACCTCAAATCAAAAGTTATAAAAGTGGATTTTTCAACTTCTTTCGAGCTTAAGTGACAACAACGTGCCTCTCGGAGCAAGATACATATTTGGTACCTAAAGAAAAGTTTTAAATGATGAAATTTGTGATGTAATGCAAAAATAACGGGCTCAATCGGATAAACGATGAGGAAGTTATGAATTTTTTAAGTTGCACTAATGCATAGCAGAATGAATCAAAACAACTTTTTTTCAATTAATTTCAACGTTCAGTCCGAAAAAACGCCTTGAACGACAATGCTAAGATCAAAATTTGAATTTGGCATCTAAATAAAACTTGTAGCTGATATCATTTGTGAAGTTTTTCTGAAAAAACCATCTCGATACGATAAAAATCAAAGGAGTTGCGAATTTTACAATATCGAGAAATGGTGAATAAAAATTATGGTTCAACACAATTATGTTTCTGGTAATATGTAATTCTGGGGACCTTCCTCAAAGAATTAGCTTTCGGTCCGAACTCAAGAGTTGAAGAGGACATCAAGACAGAATTTTATCCGCAAGAACCGCTCAAAAAAGGTATTCCAATCAAAAGTTATGAATTTTCAAATGTTCGCACAACTACGGTTCAACACAGTATTCTCATCATTTTTTCACTGTATCACTTCCAGAAGAATTGCGTATTCGGAAGCCTTCCTCAAAGAATTAGCTTTCGGTCCGAACACAAAAGTTGGAGAAGACATTAAGACGGTCTCAACGCCTCAAGAATCTCCCCAAAATACTATTCTAATCAGAAGATATGAATTTTTGAGTATGCACGTGATAACGGGCCAACAAATAAATTCAGTATACTGTCTTCAAAAAATTAAAATTCCAGGAGATTTTCTTCACACAATTAGCTTTTGACCTGAACACGAGAAATGATGAGAGAAACAAGACGGTCTAAATACTCGAAGAATCCATTGAAAATACCAAATCAGATGACAGTTACAGATTTCCAAACACTCAATGCACAAATAACCAGTCATGAAGTCCAAACACCGCTTCAGAGAAAACAAATTATTTGGAGACTTTTTTGTGCATAACTGGCTTCCAGCATGAATAGATGAAATAAATAAAATACCGAGACGGCTTCGATGCCTGAAAAATCAACTCAAAACAATATTTTGATGGAAAGTCGCAAATTTCTAAGCTCAAACCAGTAGAAACACTGTTTCTAGTTCTCACTGCCTCAAATTCATCGAAACACCCAATTCTTCCACAACTCAGAATCCATTGAAATACATGAGAGCTTTGACATGCTGATAAAATGCCTTTATACCATGAGTATAGATCCAATGACATGTATGCATGCATATGCTAATAAAGTAAAAGTCAATTAGAGTTAAAAATAAAGATGATAAATTTTAGGGTACAACACCTAGTAACCAATTTTTTTGTCCAATAAAGTTTATAAAGCTTCTCCCTTCTATCCACAACCAAGATACCTTTGATGAGTTTCCACTTTCCAGAACCAAAGTGATTGTCATAACCACAATCATCGAGCATATGCATAAAGATCAAATTAAAGCGAACATATGGAGTATGATTGACACCTTTAAGCAACAATTGCATTCTCATGTTGGTTTGCAAGCAAACATCACCAACACCAATTACCTTAGATACACCATCATTACCCATCTTCTACACTCCAAAGTCACCAAAAGTATAATATATGAAGAACTCTTTCCTTAATGTAATATGCAAGGTAGCACCACCATCAACTATCCCCATGCTTTGCGTCTGATACAAGATTAACAAATTCATGATCATAGAGAATAACAAGATCATCACTAGTAGCAATAGTAACACAGTCATCATCATAATTTTTGTGATCTCTTTGTTTAGACTCGCCCTTCTTGCCTTTGTTACCCTATTTCCATTAATAACATTACTTTTGTATGTGTCTTGTTTTGTGACAATAATTAAACTCCAGACTCTTGTATCACGACATGGTCTTGCTTCTGTTATTCTCTCTATCACCCTTCGGTTCCTTTTTTTGACTTTTCCCCTATTTTTAGTGAGAAGTACCTCATATTGAGATGAAGAACTTATTAAATCTCCATGTATTATTCACCATAAGGTACCTGGACAACTTAAAAGAGCATTCACATCTCCTCAAACTGGTGTCATCCTGTTTCAACTTTCGGATATGATTTGTGTACTTGTCACTTATTTCACATCTCAGTCTCATAAATGCATGTCTTCTATCATAACCATTATCTGAAATCCTGATTACAAAGTTGAACCTCAATTTGGAAGCATCTGTGGGGATCCATTATGTTCATGAACAACAAACTTATGTTCATTTGCAAATTGTTTATCAACATCTACCTTGACATCAACTAGTTTGATAATCTTAGACACAATAGCTTTGGGGACAATATCAGGGTGCACCATATCTAAGGTCAATCATAAAATAAAATAATTAAAAACTGACTGAATTCGACGTTGAACTAATTGGAAAAGCAGTTTTGTATGACATTCAACAACAATTCAAAAATATATTTCCAAACGCATCATTCATTTTTTCAGAAAAAAAATCAAATTATAGGAAGTAATGAGGAAGGAAACACTTTTATATTACATTAAGTTTCAGGTTTTTTTGTTACCTTTTTTGATGTTAAAAACTAGATAAATGTTATTTTGAAGTACAAAAATTGATTGAGTGTGGAATGAGGTTTTGGTAGGATTCAAAGAAGAAATGATGATGTGATCATGAGTGAAGCAAACATGCAAGGTGGAGTTTTATTAAATTTCCTGCTTGACAATTTCAGAAATGCACTTCTAAAATATTAGTTGAAATACATGCAATGTGGTATTTTTTCAAATTTCCGCTTGACAAATTCAAAGTTGCACTTCACTGAGATGTTAAATTAATAAAATCAATGTAGGGGTGTGTTTAGAGATACACTTCCAAGCTAATGTTTAGAAAAATAGGGTTGTGTCTCACTTAAAACATGTTTTTGTGTGAAATAGATGTGTCCCGAGATGTAGAGGATTTAACATGACAACCCCTGTTATACATGGCAACCCCTCAAAGGGTATGAAAATACTAAATTATCCAAATCCAAAAATTTCTCAAAAATTCCAAATTTCCAATACCACACCGTATTTTTTAAATTCACTGGGAGATACCGGAAATTTCAAGGAGATACTGAAAATTTTGTGAAATAGTAAGGAATTTACGGTGGATTTGTGTAATTTCAGATATTTTGTACCAAAAATTTCAAAATATCTGGTATATTCTAACCGAAAATTTCAAAATTTCAGGGTTTAGTATTTACCTTTTGTACCAAAAATTTTGAAATTTCTGGAGCTTTGCAGCATGTACCAGAAATTTAAAAATTTCCGATAGTTCAATTTTTTAAAAAAAATATTGGAAATTTCTAAATCTACAGTAGTTCATATTTTCCTTTTTTCCCCTCCTTTTATTCATAGTTTCAGTGAGGACAAGGGGCAAAGATGGTTTTGTTACGCGCAGGGTGGCTGATTGAGCGGAAGCTCAGGCCCGAGCTGATGAGGCACATGCTTTTGAACTACGGTCTAGACGATGTCCTCCAACCGTTTCTCACTGATCGCGCACCTCGTCGTTGAGGAGTTAGAGTTTCTACTGCCGAGGAGGTACACGCTTATGTTCCTGTGAATGTGCCTGTGATTGAGCTGACTTTTGAGCAGACTATTGAGGAGGTTGTGCCTGTTGTGGAGCCGATTCATGAGCAGGTTATGGTGCCCATTTCGGAGTAGGTTATGGAGCCCATTTTTGAGCAAGTTATAGAGCCGGTTGTCGAGCAGGTTGTGGAGCTGAAAACTGAGCAGGTTGTAAAGCAGGTTCAGGAGGTTGTTGCTAAGTGTGTTGACAACGCCACTGATACAGACACCATGACTCGTGCGTCTATGGAGCCATCAGTTCACACTGATGGAGCCTTTCAAGAAGGACCTTCAGAGACGCTCGTGCTCATAGGATTTGTTGACCATGTCGCTTACAAGATATGGCATGGCGAGATATATATTTTAATTGGTTGATGTATAATATTTTATTTTTGCAAGTGTTTGAAAGTTGATATATAATATTTTATTTCTCCTTCTTATAGGAGCGTCCGGTGCTGAAGGTCGCTTCCCATGGTTCGAAGTTGAAGAACTTTCTAGAGGGTGACATGCCTGAGATGGTCAGTAGTATTATTAGATATTTTCAGCTGTTGGAGTTTGCTCAGTGCTCCTTGACCATGATGGACGCCTCCCTGTTCTATGCTTTTGTTGAGAGGTGGCACCCAGAGACATCATCCTTTTATCTTTCATTTGGGGAGATGAAGGTCACATTGGATGATGTCAACACCCTGTTTCATATCCATATCGTTGGTACATTCTTCACACCTCCTCATATTAACTCTGCAACAGTGGTGCGCATGGTTATGGATGATTTAGAGGTATCCAAGGCGAAGGTGCTAGAGAAGTTTAGCTTTAACCGGGGATTTCACCTTCGGATGTCTTTGCTTAGAGAGAGGTACGCGGAGCATGTGGAGGCTCATAGGTACGAAGTTGCCATTATGGCGTACATGCTACATCTGGTGGCATGTACTCTTTTTGAGAACAAGTATGGAGTTTACATCGATGTTCGTTACATGTCTCTGTGACACTCCTTGTTGGGCTTAGGGAGTGGCGGCGTTGACCATGATGTACACGACACTTGGAATTGCTACTCAGCCTGAGACCAGACAACTGGCTAGTTACCTGATCCTTTTGCATGTATACTATAATTTATTTGATGGTTTTTCTTATTTATTTGGGTGTATTTATTTGATTGTTTTTATTTATGCAGTGCTGGATATACGAGCATTTTCCCCACATATGTGACTGAAAGATCCAGCGTGTCCCGACTACTGTATCATGTGCGAGGAGATGGAAGGCCAAACAAGCCCTTCCATGAGGTTTGATGGAGTACCGGAGGAGGCTTGACGCTCTGACCATGGAGGATGTCGTCTGAACACCATATACATCTCACTGGCCTCATCGTACATTTGACGAAGCTTCTTTGTATTAAGGGAATAGTAGGTGGGAGAACCATGTGACTAGACACTTTCCTGAGAAGTGCCTATGACAATATGGTTTGATCCAGGACATCCCTCGTCCAGTTCCCAAGGCTCCAGTTGGTGGCATTGACAGATGGTTTCAGAGTCACATCATCAACTCTTCCTGTGAGATCAGGGAAAGATCAGATGTGGTTCAGCATCCTTTATAGTATGAGGATGGATATCTAGAGTGGTATCAAAGTGTATCACACCCTCGGGTCATACCACCGGCTGCAACATCTGATGTTTCGGGGCCTTCACGTGCTAGGGTTGATGCTGAGCCGCCAACACCACCTCCACTACCTGCAGATGATCAGGACAGCCACCTACAACTTATTGCAGTTCATTTAGATAACCCCATGGGTTTGGTAAACTCTGTTGGTGAGATTTATACAGGTTTAGCTAGGTAAGTTGACGTAGCCCATAGAAGGCTTATGTAGATCTGTTTTATTTTGATTGTATTATATGTATATTTTGTGACACACATACTTCTTATTTATTGCATAATATTTTGGCGATTACATGTTTCAAATCGGTGATGAGCATAACATAAAACAATACAACAAACAAAAACTAAAAACAACTAAACATGAAAACCTAGGCACTATCGGATGATTCTGGACGTTTCAACATCTTGATTATGTCATCGACAGATCTTCGGATCTCTGCATCCCACTCGATCGGACCTTTAGTTATCCTACGGCAAAATGTTTTCCACGTGACCTTCACATTTTCATCGATCTTCAACTCAACCAGGTTGTATTTCACCCAACCATTTGTATCAATATAATGGTCCTGAAACTTGATCTTTGTCACCCTTTTGTTATCGAAATCAGGCAGCAATGCATTCAACATTTCTTTCAAGGTGGAAAGGGATGTGCTGTCATTTGGAAGCTTGAATTCAACAGCAGGGTTGCATCAGTTGTAATACACTTTTACCTTAATCAGAAACTAAGGAAGAGACATTTTTTAAGATGTCTTTCTCTATAACACATGCCCCCTATTTATACAAATGACGATGCATTCTAGACCATACAAAGATGTCGGTGCAATCAGAACCCTCCAAAGATGTCAGCAAAATCTCGACCATTAAAAAAACTTGAATAAATGAACTACCGGAAATTTTAATATACTCAAATTTCTAGTACTGTCTAGTAAGTTTGAAATTACCGGGACATCAGAGATTTCAAATACACTACCGAAAATTTACTTAAACAAAAAATTTCTCAAGGTGTACCAGAAATTTTGCCTGTACCGAAAATTTCAAAACCTTTACCAAAAATTTCGTTCGAAAATTATTTATATCTTAACAAAGATAATTCAACGATAATTAAAATTGGGAGGTGACATGTTTAATTTGTAGATTGTGATGTTAAATTCTCCGAGATGTACTTTCAGACATAATCAATTTCTAAGGCTCTCATCCTCCTTTTTTTTTATTGATTGAAAGTTAATTTTGCATTTTGGAAATAAATCGATTTAAATTTCACATAAAGCCATGAAATTCAAATAAATTTCATCCAATAAAAAATTAGATGTAAAAAAGATAAGATATTAAAATATTTTATTTAAATATTATTTTCTGACAGTATTATATTCTATATTATTATGCAGTTATATATATTTATTTAATTATAATTAGTTACTTATTAATTATGAACCTTAATTGATTAGTGATTAAATAAAATAACACAATTAACTAAATTATAAATTCAATATTTTTCTATTTATAGTTGAGTTGAAAATTAATCTCTTACACTAAATCCAGCCTAGTGTTTTTATAACATATGTTGTTATTTCATAAATAAAAAGTAAACATTATTTCCTCCATCTCAAAATAAATGTTATATATATTTAGAAGAGAAAAAATTGTCCCAAAATATTTGTCACTATTCTCTCTCTTTAATTTATTATAGTTTCTTAATCTGTGTGAAACAATTAATTGCTGAGAGTATATTTTTTTAGTCAAACAATAAATATCACATCTTGTATACATGAAATGCGTTAACGTATATATAATACAGGAAATTGTCGCTCAATTTATATTAGAGCAAACTACATTAATTATTGCTACTTAATTCAGGCTGCTTACGTTAAGTGAATTCATGTTCTTCAGTATGTCCATTAATAGCAAACATTAAGTTAAAATTACGTTTTGTGCATGTGTTGAATTTATGAGTTTAATTGAATCAAATAAGATCTCACCATTTAAGTAGTAATAATACTCACTGCTCAAAGTCTACATTCAGCTTTGTTGAGAAATCTCACCATTCATATTGAAGCTCCAAAAATGTCCTACTTTGACAACTCAATAGGTAACTTTCATTCTTTTTCATTCTTTAGCATTGAATGAGTTATGTAAGCAATCATTCTTTATTCGATTATGCAATGCAGGTGAAATTTCTGAGCCACTGCTAGCTCAAAAAGTTGAAACAAAACAAACAGGAATAGGTCATGCTACTTTTCTCAGTAGATTGTTTTTCTCTTGGATTAATTCTTTACTCAGTTTAGGTTACTCAAAGCCACTAGACCTTCAAGACATTCCTTCTCTTGTTCCTCAAGATGAAGCAAACATGGCATATAGAAAATTTGTTCATGCTTGGGATTCACTTGTTAGAGAGAGGACTAAGAACAATACAAAGAGTTTGGTTCTTTGGTCTATAGTTAGAACTTTCTTAAAAGAAAACATATTAATAGCATTTTATGCATTAATCAGAACTATTTCTGTTGCAGTTTCACCTCTAATACTGTATGCTTTTGTTAACTACTCAAATAGAACTGAGGTAGATCTTAGAGAAGGTTTTTCAATAGTTGGTTTTCTTATTCTCGCCAAAGTCGTCGAGTCTTTGTCTCAAAGACATTGGTTTTTTAACTCAAGGAGGTCAGGAATGAAAATGAGATCGGCGCTGATGGTGGCAGTTTATCAAAAGCAGCTAAAGCTTTCTAGCTCAGCAAGGACGAGACACTCGGCCGGCGAGATTGTGAACTACATTGCAGTTGATGCTTATAGAATGGGAGAATTTCCATGGTGGTTTCATTTAACGTGGACTTCTGCATTGCAACTTGTTCTTTCCATTGTTATCCTTTTTGGTGTTGTTGGTATTGGTGCTCTTCCTGGTTTAGTCCCTATTCTTATATGTGGACTTCTCAATGTACCATTTGCAAGGATCCTGCAAAATTGTCAGTCACAGTTTATGATTGCACAGGATGAACGTCTTCGATCCACTTCAGAGATTCTAAATAGTATGAAGATCATTAAGTTACAATCATGGGAAGAAAAATTCAAGAACTTAGTCTATTCGTTACGCGATAAAGAGTTTGTATTGTTGTCTAAGGCACAGAAACTGAAAGCTTTTGGATCATTTCTTTATTGGATGTCTCCTACAATGATATCTGCTGTTGTTTTCCTTGGATGTGGTGTTTCCAAGAGTGCACCATTGAATGCTGAAACCATTTTCACAGTTCTTGCAACATTGAGGAACATGGCAGAACCTGTTAGAATGATCCCTGAGGCTCTATCCATTATGATTCAAGTTAAGGTTTCCTTTGACCGTCTCAATAACTTTTTGCTTGATGAAGAACTAAACAAAGATGATAGTGAAAGAAACATGAAGCAATGTTCGGTTAATGCTGTGGAAGTTCAAGATGGCTACTTCATTTGGGATCATGAATCTGTTTCTCCAACCTTAACACATGTGAATTTAGAAATCAAACGGGGACACAAAATAGCTGTTTGTGGACCAGTTGGTGCTGGAAAATCATCACTTTTGTATGCAATACTTGGAGAGATTCCCAAGATTTCAGGAACTGTAAGTTACTAATAGAACATATTCATGTGAATAAACATAGTATAGTATCTTCAAATTTTTCACCCATGACATTTTACTATAACGGAAAACAGGTTAATTTAGGTGGCAATCTTGCCTATGTTTCTCAATCTTCATGGATACAAAGTGGAACAGTTCAAGATAATATACTCTTTGGCATGCCAATGGACAGAACAAGATATGAGAAAGCAATTAAAGCTTGTGCCCTAGATAAGGATATTAATGATTTTAGCCATGGTGATCTTTCAGAAATTGGTCAGAGAGGGATTAACTTGAGTGGAGGACAAAAGCAAAGGATTCAACTAGCTAGAGCAGTCTACAATGATGCTGACATCTATCTTCTTGATGATCCTTTCAGTGCAGTTGACGCACATACAGCTGCAATACTATTCAATGTAAAGAACCATCACTTTTATCGTGTTAATTAATGAATGATAATAAATAATTTTGTCCTCATTTTGATGTATCAAAAACTAACTGCGCCTACAACATTATAGGACTGTGTCATGACTGCTTTAAGATCGAAAACAGTCATTCTAGTTACTCATCAAGTGGAGTTTCTCTCAGAAGTTGATACTATCTTGGTAAAGTATTTCAGTTGGATGTCTATTTATATGATGTATGGAGATAATTTAAGTATTTAACATTATGAACTCAAATTCTAGGTAATGGAGGGTGGAAAAGTTATTCAATCGGGTAGTTATGAGAATCTCCTGAGAACAGGAACGGCCTTTGAACTACTTGTGAGTGCTCATAAAGACACAATCACTGAGTTGAATCAAGATAATGAAAATAAAAGAGATTTTGAAAATGAGGTTTTTTCTAATCCTCAAGACTCTCAAGGTTTTCATCTCACTAAAAATCAAAGTGAGGGAGAGATTTCTAGTATCAAGGGTCCAATTGGTGTACAACTTACACAAGAGGAAGAAAAAGTGACTGGTAATGTTGGATGGAAGCCATTTTGGGATTATATTAATTATTCCAAAGGGTCATTCATGCTATGTTTGATAGTGTTAGCACAATCTGTGTTTATAGCTTTGCAAACTGCATCCACCTATTGGCTTGCAATAGCCATTGAGATTCCAAAAGTAACTAATGCCACCTTGATTGGAGTTTATGCATTCATTTCTTTTGCTAGTGCTGCTTTTATATATATAAGAACTTACTTGACTGCGCTTTTGGGATTAAAAGCTTCTACTGTTTTCTTCTCAAGCTTCACTACAGCTATCTTCAATGCTCCAATGCTTTTCTTTGATTCAACTCCTGTAGGAAGGATTTTAACTAGAGTAAGTGTTTTTTTTCATTACTTTCTGTTCATTCATTACTTTTTAATAACTAACCTCTATGATTTTACTAATATTTTCTCTCTTATGTAGGCTTCATCAGATTTGAGTATTTTGGACTTCGATATACCTTATTCCATCACCTTTGTAGCATCTATATCAATTGAAATTTTGGTGGTTATTTCTATAATGGCTTCAGTCACATGGCAAGTTCTCATTGTGGCTGTTCCTGCAATGGTTGCATCAATATACATTCAGGTTTATTATCCACTTTCCATCTTTTCTTGGTTAGCCATTATCTTTCCATGGTTAGATTAAGAACTTCTTAATCTCATTTTTCTTTTTCTTTTTCTTCTCAAAGAAATATTATCAAGCCACTGCAAGGGAGCTAACTCGGATCAACGGAACCACCAAAGCTCCAATCATGAATTTTGCAGCTGAGACATCACTTGGAGTGGTCACTGTAAGAGCATACAACATGGCAGACAGATTTTTCAAAAATTACTTAACACTTGTGGACACAGATGCTTCATTGTTCTTTCATTCCAATGTGGCAATGGAATGGGTAGTTTTAAGGATTGAAGCAGTTCAAAATTTGACTGTCATCGCTGCAGCTTTGTTGCTTATTCTACTTCCTCAAGGATATGTATCGCCAGGTAGTAATTAAATAGTGACAGAACATGGTAATATTTTGTTCAAGCTAATAACTCTCCTATTCTGTGCAGGCCTTGTGGGACTATCTTTTTCCTATGCTTTTACTTTGACAGGAGCACAGATATTTTGGACTAGATGGTTTTCCAACTTATCAAACTACATTATCTCTGTAGAAAGAATCAAGCAATTCATTCACATACCAACTGAGCCTCCTGCCATTGTGGAGGATAACCAACCGCCATCTTCATGGCCTTCCAAGGGAAAGATTGATCTTCAAAGCGTGGAGGTAACATCGCATCCATGTCTTAGAATTTGGTTTTAAGAGTCTAACTCGTGTCTATGAAACTAACTTATAAAGAAAGGTCTCCCTATAATCTACACTTTCAATATTCTCCTGTTTATTTCTGAAGTGAACAGAAAAGTTCTGTTTTGATAGCTGTTTTACTTCGGTTTCAGGTTAGGTATCGCCCTAACGCTCCATTAGTCCTTAAGGGAATCACATGTACATTTAAAGAAGGGAGTAGGGTAGGAATTGTTGGAAGGACTGGAAGTGGGAAAAGTACACTTATAAGTGCTTTGTTCCGCTTAGTTGAGCCTTCAAGAGGTGATATTCTCATTGATGGAATAAACATTTGCTCAATGGGGTTGAAGGATTTGAGAACAAAGCTAAGCATAATCCCTCAAGAACCAACTCTTTTCAAAGGAAGCATTAGGACAAACCTAGACCCTCTAGACATGTACTCAGATGATGAAATATGGAAGGTGAATGAACTAACTTTACAAGTGGTCAAAAAAATGTGTAGCTATTAAATGTAGTTGAATATCAATTTTGACTAAACTTGATTTGTATGTTTAGGCTGTAGAGAAATGTCAGCTAAAGGAAACAATCAGCAAGCTACCAAGTCTCTTGGACTCTTCAGGTAAATCTTTGGCAACAATATCTTTCAACATTAAGGAAACTAAATAATCGTTTTGCAACAAACAAAGTGTAACTCTGATAAGTTTTGCAGTGAGTGATGAAGGTGGAAATTGGAGTTTGGGACAAAGGCAATTGTTTTGTCTTGGAAGAGTTCTACTTAAGAGAAACCGAATTCTTGTTCTGGATGAAGCTACTGCATCCATTGACTCTGCTACAGATGCCATTCTACAAAGAGTAATTAGACAAGAATTTGCAGAATGCACAGTTATAACTGTTGCTCACAGAGTTCCAACTGTAATAGACAGTGTCATGGTCATGGTCCTCTGTTATGGTATGTTAAATTCCTTAATCTTCTCTACTTTAATTTTCAAGTACTAATTTTTGCCTCATAATGTTTGGTTGGTTATTATTAAAGGGAAAGTGGTGGAATATGATGAGCCTTCAAAGCTAATGGACAACACCAACTCTTCATTCTCTAAGTTGGTAGCTGAATATTGGTCTAGTTGCAGTAAGAGTTCCTTCCCAAACATTAGAAGACAATGAATGCTGACCTAATGGAAAGAAATGCAGTAAAATAACTCGAGGAAAATCGCTCACATCAGAGTAGTTATTATGATCATGACCCTGGAAGATAGTGTTCTACATTTGTTTACACTCTTTTTTTTTTGTTTCTAAAGCACATGTACTTGTAATAGGATTCAATATTTCATGAACTGTTTCCATTAACATATTTGACCTAATAATCTAATCAAAATTGAGGAGATAATTGGATAGCATATAATTGAAAATGCATTGGAAGAATGAATGAACTGAGTTCCAGAGATTATTTACCTCTAGAACTCATGGCGTTGTTACACCGAGTTGGTTTACCAGTGCCGTTCAAGGTTGACGTGGAATTCCAGTGGTTTCGTGAGATGGTTCTCCGGGAAGTCCTGCGGTGGCTCTGGGGTTGCAGGCATGGGAGTTTTGAAGGGCGAAATGGAAATCGCAAGAAATTTTATAGGAATACCCTCCCAATTGATGTGGGATACCGACTACCACAAACTTTCAAAAATCCAAAAATACCCTTTTGCTCTTTTTCTTCTCTTTCATTTTAGTATTTTCTTTTTCATATTTCTCTATTTTTTGTTTTTCTATTTCTCCCTCTTCCAGCCCCGTTTTTTTTTTTTTTCATTTAAGTCTCGTATCACTGCATCTAAGTCTCATCTTCACTAATATGAATTCTGATTTTTGAATTTTGATTTGGTTCTAGATTTTTTGAAAATTGTAGATTTTAAAATTTAGTTTGTCTACACTGTGTCAGAGAATTTTGGATTATTTGGATTGACAATGGATCATGGATTCTAGTCTGTTATGATTGATCTCAAATTGTTTGGCCTGAAATGGCCGTGATTACTTACCGTAGTTTGTGAGTAGGTGTTGGTTAATGAATTTGTTATCGCATTGGTGATCAACTTCATTCTCCTTACTCAAAATTTGAGTTTAGTGATTGTCATTTCATGTGTCATATTTTTTTTATAATTTGGTTTCATGTCCTAAGTGGTTTGCTAAATTGTGCACATGATGTATGGATGGATGTCTGTAATTCATATTTGTTTTAATATTGTTTTATTGTGTCCTTAATCTTTTGTTCTTTTTTTTTATAATTTTAATAGACTTCGGTTTTATAAAAAATGGAAATTTCTTAATGCATCATAGGTATTACTAGCAGATCTCGTAAAAATACAATATTGTCCCCCAGGTTTCGAAGATACATCTCCAGACACCAAAATTCAATACACTTCTGAATCAGACCCTAAATCAATGGAAATAATGTTATGGAGATACATTTATGTATATTTTACGTAGATGCATTTCTGGACGCACCAAAATTCAGTACAAATGTGAATCAGGCCCTAACTCTATGTAAATATATTTGGGAGATACATCTTCGTATACCTTACGTAGATGTATCTCCGGACACTCTTTATTCTAAAACGCGCCAGAAGCCCTTCCCCTTCCTCAAACTCTCAAACTTCATTTTCTCAAACTCTCTCAAACCACATTAAAGCCACTTCAAACATCTAACATCAAGCAATTTCAAGCAGTTATTTATAAGTTTTTTGTAAAATTTATTGAGTTTTTGTATAAATGTGTAGAAGTTGATTTTTAGGTTATGAAATAGATAGATTTTACATGTTTGATAGCTTATACCTAATGAGAAATGAGTTAGATAGGTAGTTTTACGATCAATGCATTATTTTTAATGATTTGTGGATCTGCATTCCGCCATTGACAGTGTTGAGAGTTGTAGGTAATTACGAAGATGCATTTGACGGGTCACGTTTCACGTTTCCTCATCTGCCTAAGTGCGTCATGCATCACTTTGAATAAATGCAATATATTCCCAGAGATCCTTCTGTGCTTGCTCCTCCCACTATGAAATGTAGAGATATAGGTGTTATGTTTGACGATTATCTTAATCATCTGGTATCGGAGAAGGTACGGAGTACCATAGCTGAGAGCAACTAGAGCTACATAGACAATTACATCCAGTGGTTCTTCCGGGTGTCACATCCATATATGGTGCAGGGTGCTCTAGGAGATCCACTGAGGGCCATTCATCAAGAAATACTAGAGGAGGAGTGGGTTATGACAGATCATATTGTTGATGCGTTGCCTAAATATCGTCGTATCATGGAGATTGGGCAGACAGATATTGACAGATGACTCTTTCTGGATAACAATGAGGTGAGGGTCGTTGTAGATGTCATGATGGTGAAGGTTCGGGAGACACTGGTGTACAAGAGGCAGCGTAGGAATAGGGGAGCCAGTAGATTATAGTAATTGTACTCTGGATTTATTTTGGGGTCATATTTTATTTATCGACTTCATTATAACTTTTGGATTGGATTTATGTAATTTTAATTTATAACTTTATATATGTCAATTTTTGCATATCCTTTGTATTGTCGAATTCATCATAGTATACCTTCTGACTATTTCATTTGAGCATTACTTAAATAAACTTAGAATTTGTTGTCTTCACTAGATACGGAGATACATCTTTGAATGCTTTCTGATGAAAAATCAAAGATACATCTTCGAAACAATCTAACGCTTAGCAAATAAAAGTGTGACCGAAGAGAAATCTATGAAAACTGAGGGACATTTTTGAAATAACATAGGTGTGATAAGAAATTTCCAAAAAAAAAAATTATTTTTGTTTTGTTCGGGAGTTTGGAGGGGAAACAAGGGGAGGATTTTGAAAAAAAATCAAGAACTAAGTGAAAATGATTTGTTTTTATTTATAACACCAAAAACTCTCTAATTTGAAAGCATTTAAAATTTATATTGGACGAGAATTTTAAAGAACTTAGACAAATTACTCAAATATAATTTTTATTATTATAGTATTTAAAAAATTAAAAACATATAGATGATAAACATTATTTTATTATTTTATATAAAATCATTTTTTCTAAAAATATTAAAGATTTTTCTATATTTAAAAATATATATTTTTCGACGCTCTCCTTTTTCCTTCCTTTCAAACTACCAAACAAAACCTTATTGAATTTGCTTAAGATTTCATACAAATGTTTTATCTCAATTTTATCACAGATTTTACAATTATCAGATTTCAAAATATAATTTATAAATTGATTTAATTCTTTCATTTTCATTTCTTGGAGATTTAGCATGATTCTTATATATCAACATTTTTTTAACTCATCATTTTCTTTGCAAACTTTAGTACTTAGATTATATATTGTTTATGAGAAAAAAATGATTATTTCCTCAACATCTTCACAATTAATCATAGGATAAAAATTTACTTCTTCAATTGAATCTTTAAAATTGTTGCCCTTCTTTTTATGTCTAGAGAAATGTCCTTAATCAAAAAATTTAGAATTTTTGGATTAAAATTAAAACTTAAAAGAACTAGTTTAAAATTAAAATAAGTAAAAAGACAAACATTACAAATGGCAAATATATGCATTTGGAAGGGGGGAAATTGTAAAGCTTAAAATTTTAAGTAATGATTTTTTACCATGAAGTTGTCAATATTAACATAACAAGTTGGGTAGTTAGACTATACTTTTGGATGCTCGTCATTTCACCATTATTATCAAATCAAATTATATCACAATTGTTCTGTTAAATATATGTTCAACAGTAATAATTCTTAAAATTGAAATTCATACATGAATGAAGAATTATGCGATATTAGATCAAGTTTTATTTGGTCGAAGTATAATTTCTGATTCGACAGGATTTATGTATGTCGTCGAAATATGTTTAAATGTTGGTGTTGATGACCTACACACTGTAGTCTAAGTGTGTTCTAGTATGTGAGTGTCGAAATGTTAGGATTGTAATTATTTCGAATTGAGTATGTTTGTTATGTTTAATTGTTTAAGTTAGTTTGTACCCTAAGTTAACTTGTAATGGGTATTTGGAAGAAAAAATCCATTAGTTTAGTATGTTAGGTTTATTATAAATAGCATATCAGTCTCTCATCATTGCATACTGCAAATCTTAATTTAGAGTGACAGGGTTATTTGTTATTCTTGTGTACTTGTATTCTTGTTCTAAGAGAAAGTAAAGAATAGCAGTTAATATCCAATCATCGTTGTTCTTCATGTTTTTCCATCTTTTCTACCCTAATTGTTTCTTGATCATAAAGAAACCTATTATACTTTGTTTCAAAGGTATCGTGTTTCACAACAAATTGGTGTGGTGAGCATGAAGAAGATGCCTTCAACAAAGTATGAGATTGAAAAGTTCATCGGAGTGAACTATTATGGTTTGTCGCGCTTGAAGATGAAAGCCCTACTGGTTCAGCAGGGTTGTTTGGAAGCGTTGAAGGGAACGTCAGGCATGGATGATGCGTTAATGGAAAAAGGAAAAGACGGTCATGATAGAGAAATCCCACAGTGCAATCTTGTTGAGAATTGGTGATAAGGTTCTTCGACATGTATTAAAGGAGACGAAGACATCAGGGTTATGGGTGAAACTTGAAAGTTTGTACATGACCAAATCACTGATAAATCGACTCTATCTGAAGCAAGCTTTTATATTCATTCAAGATGATTGAAGACAAAGTATTGGCTGAGCAGTTGGATATGTTCAATAAGTTGATTCTTGATATTGAAAATATTGATGTGAAGATCGATGATGAAGATCAAGTGATGTTGTTGTTGTGCGCTTTGCCCAGAACACATGCCCACTTCAAATAAACTCTCTTGTATGGAAGAGAGTCTCTGGCCTTTGAAGAAGTTTAATCAGCATTGCATTCTAAGGACTTGAACAAAAGAAAGTAGCATAAACCTTCGATGGTTGGTGAAAGTTTGGCCGTTAAGGAAAAATTATTACGAAAGGATGGTAAGTTCGACAAGAAGAAAGGTAAAAGTCAGCAGAAGTCTTATAGTGAGGAAGCATCTAGTATTTGATGTTGTCATTGTAAGAAGGAGAGTCGCACATGAAAGGCGTGTCCTGAACGCCTGAAAGATCATGGAGGTAATGATAATGGAAATGCAGCCATTGTTCAAGATGATTTCGACTCATCTGATGTTCTTGTGGTTTCAAACAACGACTCAAGAAAGGAGTGATTTATGGATTCAGGTTGCACTTGGCATATGACTCCAAAGAAAGACTTGTTCGAGGAATTATGTGATCAAGACGGTGGATTTGTATTGTTGGGAAACAACAAAGCTTTCAAGATTGCAGGTGTTGAATTTGTGAGATCCAAGCTCCATGATGAGTCAATAAAGTTGTTGACTGAAGTCAGGTATATACATGATTTGAAGAGAAATCTAATTTTTCTTGGTGAATTCGACAAGAAATGATATGTTTTCCAAGGAGATAAAAGTATCCTAAGAGTCATGAAGGGGTCGAAGGAAGTCTTGAGAGGCATGAAGAAGAAAAGCTTGTATACCCTTGAGACTGAAGTTGTAAGTGGTTCGACAAATATTGCATCCACGAAACCTTTGTCAAAGACAGAAATTTGGCACATGATATTGTGCCATGTCAGTGAAAGGGGTCTGGTTAAATTAGGAAAACAAAATTTGCTTAGTGGAGACAAAGTCAAAAAGTTGAATTTTTGTGAACCTTGTGTACTTGGAAAATCTTGTAGAGTGAAGTTCAACAAAGGCAAACAAAGAACAAACGAATCCCTTGATTACATCCATACTGATCTTTGGGGGCCTACAAGGTGTCAATCACATTCAGGAGCAAGGTATTTTCTATTCATGGTAGATGATTATTCCATAAAGTTATGGGTATTCATCCAGAAGACTAAGGATGAAAATTTTGAGAATTTCAAAAGTTGGAAGACTCTGGTGGAAAATCAAACTGGCAGAAAGGTCAAGAGATTGAGAACCGACAATGGCCTTGAATTTTGAAATGAGGTTTTCGATAGCTTTTGTGTTGCCTTTGGTATTACAAGGCACATAACCACTACAGGTACTCCACGACAAAATGGTTTGGATAAGAGGTTTAATCAAAATATTTTGGAGAGAGTTAGATACATGTTGGCTAGTGCTAGGTTAAAGAAGGTGTTTTGGGCTGAGGTTGTTTCGACAACAACATATCTGATAAACATATGTCCTTCGACTATGTTAGATATAAAGACACCTAAAGATGTTTGGTCAGGACATCCACCAGATCTCAACAAACTGAGAGTATTTGGCTACGTAGCCTATGCTCACATTAGGAAAGACAAGGTTGAACCTAGAGCTCTGAAATGCATGTTCATGGGATACCCTAAAGAAGTCAAAGCTTATAGGCTATACTTCCTAGAGCAAGATCACAGGAGATATATCACCAGTCGAGATGTAGTTTTCAATAAAGCTGAAATGGCTTTTAAGAAAACTGATGATGTTGATCAAAGTGCAGAAATATTTGACGAAGAGCTGGAACATGGAGAGATTTCTGTTAAAGTGGAGCATGTTGATGCTGAATTGTGTATCCCAGATGAAGTCGGAGAAGAAGCAAAAGATGTTGAGGAAGTTGAGAAAATTGTTGATGACTATCTATTGGCAAGAGGTAGGACGAGAAGAGTAATCAAGCCACCTTAGATACTTGGGTATGCATATCTTATATCTTATGCCTTAATCTCTGCAAGTGAGGTTCTATATGAAGAACCTAGAGACCATAAGGAAGTTATGAGGAGTCGAAATGAGACTGAATGGCTGAAGGCCATGGATGATGAGATGAAATCTCTCATGATAATAACACTTGGGAACTGATCAAGAAAGCTGCTGGAACCAAGTTAGTAAGATGTAAATGAATTTTCAAAGTTAAGGAATGAATCAAAGGAGTGGCATCGAAAAGATACAAGGCAAGGTTGGTTGCGAGGGATTTCACTCAGAAAAAAGGTGTCGACTTCAATGATATGTTTTCACCTATTGTGAAGCACATATCTATTCCAATGTTGCTTGCCATGGTGGCACAGATCGACCTTGAACTGGAATAAATGGATGTGAAGACAGCGTTCTTGTATGGTGATCTAGATGAAACAATCCCGATGAGGAAACCTGAAGGATGTGTCTAAAAGGGAAAGGAATATTATGTGTGCAAGTTGAATAGATTTTTATATGGGCTGAAACAATCTCCTCGATAGTGGAATAGGATAATCGACAAGTTCATGGCACACATAAGTTTCATTAGAAGTCAATTTGACCATTGTGTTTACTTCAGATTTGAACCTGGTAATTCATTTGTTATTTTGCTGCTTTATGTTGATGATATTATCATAGAAAGCAACGATGTCGAAGATGTAATAAGGGTGGGGCTGAACTCAATAAGGAGTTCTAAATGAAGGATTTGGGAGCTGCATCCAGGATTCTTGGGATTGAAATTCGAAGAGATAAAAAGCAGTCGAAATTATGCTTATCTCAGGAGGCATACCTACGAAAGATTCTCGACAAGTTTGGTATGTTGAATTCAAAGCCTGTTGTGACTCCAACAAAAATTCAATTCAAGTTGAGTATAGATCGGTGTCTTAGTACTAGTGTCGAAAGAGCTTATATGAATAGCATCCCATATGCTAATATAGTAGGTTCTTTGATGTATGTTATGGTATGTACTATGCAGTAAGTCTTGTAAGCAGGTACATGACGAATCCTGAAAAGGCTCACTGGCAAGCATTAAGTGGATCCTAAGTTACATAAATGGGTCTCTGAATAGAGTCCTAATTTATGGTGGAGCCTTGGGTGAAGATAGTAAAGCAGTAATCGAAGGATATGTCAATTCTGATTATGCAGGTTGTATGAATTCCAGAAAATCTATTTTCGGATATGTGTTCACTATTTTTGGTACAATAATTAGTAGGAAAGAAATACTTCAGAAGGTTGTCACATTATCAACCACTGAAGTAGAATATATTGACTTAAATGAAGTTGTGAAAGAAATATTAGGCTGGAAGGTTTTGCTAAGCAGTTGGAAATTCAAGGTCGGGTTATCATTGTTAAATGTGATAGTCAAAGTGTAATACACCTGTCGAAGAATTCAATTTATCATGAGTGAATCAAGCACATTGATGTGAGGCTGCATTTTTTCAGAGGGGTAATCGAGCGTGGAGAAGTCCAAGTGCTAAAGGTTTTGACAGATCACAATCCTGCTGATATGATCACCAAGACATTGCCCAGTTGCAAGTTTTTCCACTGTATGCAGTTGATAAAGCTCCATGAAGAAAGCTAGTTTATTCTTTGATATTAGAGTTTGTCTCAAGGTGGAGATTTGTGAGATATTGGATTAAACTCTATTGGGTCGAAGAGTAGCTTCTGATTCGACATGATTTATGCATATCGTCGAAATATGTTCACATGCTGGTGTCGAAGACCTACATATTATAGTCTAAGTGTGTTTTAGTATGTGAGTGTTGAAATGCTAGGATTGTTAGTATTTTGAATTGGATCTGTTTGTTATGTCCAATTATTTAAGTTAGCTTGTACCCTAAATTAACTTATAATGGGTATTTGAAAAAAAGTCTATTAATTTAATATGTTAGATTTATTATAAATAGCATATTGATCTCTCACCATTATATACTACAAATTCTAATTTAAACTATATGTTAATAACTTTTGAATACATAAAATCAATTATTTTTATTTTTATTATTATTATTATTTATTATTATTATATATTACAATGTAATAAACAAAAAATAAATAGTTTAAAATTTGATATAAAAGAAAATATAATATAATACATAACAAAATTAGAGGGAAAAAATTAACATAAACAAATATAAAAATAAAAATTATAAAAGAAAATAAAAATTACAATGATTATAATTTATGTTAAATATAAAAGTAAAAATTTTTTGAAAATGAAAAATAATTATAATAAATTGATAAAAATAATAGAGAAATATCATACAAAAAGAGTTTTGGTACTAGTATGGATACCATATATAGGATCCAATATTATTATTGTGTAAAAGAGTTGGTATAGTAGAAAGTTTAGAGCTCAGATAGTTAATTTGATGTTATACTTTTGTGACATTTTAGTTGTTTTGTTATTTTGAAGGCTTTGTTATTTTGAGAGTTGGATTTGAATGACCGCCTTATAGATAATTAATTTTTGAGTTATTGCAATTTTGAGTTCAAAAAAAAATCACACAAAAGAGAAATAGAATACGAAAGAAAATAATAATTTTAAAATATTATAAATAAAATTGAAAATATTTTAGTAAATATAATAATAATTTATTAAATATCAAAATTTTGACTTTCTCTCCTTTAAATCTCTCTTATTTGAAAGACTCAAAAGTGTGATTGAAAAATATTTTGTTCCTCTATTTTTTACTTCTAAAAATTAAATCAAATACATTTCATTAGAAATATTTACTCTTCTTTTTTCCGTTCCCCTCCATTTACCACAAATCAAACACACTCTAAAAACAATTAAATAATAATACAAAATTAAGTGCAATTATTTTAAATAATCACAATTTATTAGAATTTTTTTTTAAATTAAAGCTATTTTCTGACTGTTAAAATTAAAATGATAGCAAACATTCATTTATTTACTATTACTAATTAAAAACTATTACAAACTTAGTTTTTAATTTTATTCTCATAGTAACTTCCTTCACTATATATAGTGTTATAATTGTAGAGATTATTAAATTTAAAATAAGAAACATCGGTAATAATTTCCCAAAATTTTCCACTTAAATTTCTTACAACTACATCACAACACTACAAAAAGAAAAGAAGTAACTTTATCAACAACGACAAAGAAAAGAGATTTAATTATGGAGTATAAAATTGACTTTATTTCCTAAGTTTAACTCTTATAAACCATAAAATGTTTTAAATCTAAGAATACCATAACGTGCTCAATAAGGAAGATTAGAACAAACACTATATAAAATAAGCACTGAAGTTGACTATTTCGTGATGTAAATAATAGAGTGATTTTAGTATATCTAAAGTATTTTAGGAGAGATATAGATTTATTGAATATGTGGTCTAACCTAACTCATTTATACAAAATTCACTTATAAATTTATGTTAATATCATATTTTTCTGATGTGAAATTCTTAATACACTCTTTTACATTAAAATTGGATATTCAAATCATAAATATGAATTATGAGTAGTTTCATTGAAGAAACTTATAATAGATGGTTCATCGTATCATGATTCGGGTTATAATATTATGTTAAATGTCTTTGAATTTCATCTGGGTTTCTGGGTTTATATTTAAAAAGTTACAATGAAATTGAAAATAGTTTGTCACCTTTGATTCCTTCAAAGAAAGCTTTGGCAACACTAAATTAGGGCGGTTCATAATATATATTGAATTGCACCTAACCAAACTATCATATATATTTATTCGAACTGAATCAAATCGTTTTAAATTTTTTAGAATCGAATTGAACTAAAAAATTTAGTATGATATAACGGTTCAGAATTTCGAATCGTACTAAACTATAGAATCTAATTTATTATAAACCGAATCATTTGTTAAAAAAACTAAACCATTATATTTGGTTTTGATTTTTTTTTTAATAAAAAACATTTTTAGATTTATTTTTTAGATTTTCGAAAACTACGATTTAGTGTAAATTTTAAATTTTCAAAAAAATCCACTTTTTGATTTTAGAAAAAATTGAATTTTTTATTTTCGAAAAAAACGGACCTTTTTGAATTTGAAAAAAAAATTGACTTTCTTATTTTCAGAAAAATCAATTTTTTTTTTAAAAAATCGACCTTTTGATTTTTGAAAAAATATAGACTTTTTTTTTTGAAAAAATCGAATTTTTTATTTTCGAAAAAATGACATTTTGATTTTCAAAAAAAGAAACTTTTTTTATTTTTCGAAAAAACTGACTTTTTGATTTTCGAAAAAATCTACTTTTTATTTTTCGAAAAAATTGACTTTTTGATTTACGAAATTAGCGACTTTTTGAATTTCAAAATAAGCGGCTTTTTTTTAATTAAAAAATGACTTCTTAATTTTCGAAAAAATCGACTTTTTGATTTTTGCAAAAATTGAACTTTTTTATTTTTGGAAAAAGCGACTTCTAGATATTCGAAAAAATCGATTTTTTTTATTTTCAAAAAACAGACATTTTGAATTTCGAAAAAAAATTGATATTTTTTCGAAAAATTGATTCTTTAGTTTCAAAAAAACGGACTTTTTGATTTTTTTTTTAAAATCGACTTTTTTATATTCGAAAAACTCGACTTTTTGATTTTTGAAAAAAATCGACTTTTTGATATTCGAAAAACTCGACTTTTTAATTTTTGAAAAAATCGACTTTTTTATTTTCGAAAAAATCGACTTTTTTTTTCTTCGAAAAAATCGACTTTTTGATTTTTGAAAAAATTGACTTTTTTTATTTTTCGGAAAAAATGACTTTTTGATTTTCGAAAAAATTGAAATTTTTTGAATTTAAAAAAATGACTTTTTTAATTTTCGAAAAATCTAGTTTTTGATTTTTGAAAAATTGACTTTTTTTATTTTAAAAAAAAATCGACTTTTTTTTTTTTTTTTGAAAAATTTGAATTTTTTTATTTTTTGAGAAAACCGACTTTTTGACTTTCGAAAAAATCGACTTTTCCATTTTAAAAAGGCAACTTTTTTCCCCGGAAAAATTGATTTTTTGATTTTCGAAAAAATCAATTTTTATTTTATTTTAGAAAAAATCAATTTTTAAACTTAAGTAACAACGGTTCGGTTCAGGATTATTTTGGGATTGGTTAATTGCTTAACGGTTTAGTTCTAGAACCATTGGTAAAATATAAGTTTAGTTCACTAACCATTAGTAATGGTTCGGTTATTTTAACCCCAGTTCGGTTCGGTTTGACGGTTCAATAGGGTTCGACGGTTATTTTGGGATGTTAAACGGGACAGGCGCATGTCATCGTATTTGACCATGATAGCAATTGTGTTAAGTATCTTAGCAAACTTTTTGAGGGACTAGATCATTTTTGTATAGGCAACCAAGATAGCGTCATCGAGGGACTATGATCTTTTGTTTTATTTTTGTTTTGCCAAGATACTCAACATGCATAACATGACCATTTTAAAGGCAACAAGTGGATGAAACCCTATGGGTGAATGTGTGCATTGTGTTGTCAATTTACATACTTTTAGGTCTTTGTATTAGTCAAGCTATTTGTTTTGATTTTGGACATTTGCATACAAACCCTAATCTCTAACATGGCATATTTGAAAGTATAAAGTGCGCAAAATAAACCCTAGCTATTACAACATTGATATGGGGAGGTGTGATACGGTGGGAGAACTGACTTGAGGTTTTGCGTTTGTGTTCGCAAATGTTTCGGTTTAGCAAGAGTCGCCACCGACTTTTTATTTTATCCAATGGAAAGGTCAAAAAGCACAGGAAAGACCTTTGAGATGTTTTATTGGGTTCGGGGGGTAGATTATGAAAAGGGAAGGTGCTAGCACCCTTTTCATCCATGGTTTTCCATGGGCTCTTAGTTACTTGTTTTAGATCACTTGTCTTTGCTTTTCAATTGTTTGAAATGGTGCTTTGTGTGTGGTTTTTGAAAATGCTTTGAAAAAGAAGCCTTGTCTAGGCAACCTTTGTAATAATTCTTGTTTGAATATATACAAAGGTGTGTGTCTTTTTGAAAAGATATTTTAATGTTTTGAAAGTTGTTTTGAAATTGTGTTGTGAAGTGTGTTTGAAAATGGCAAGGATGTTTTGCAAGATTTTTGATCAAGTAACTAAGAGTTGTCTACCCTATTTTAACCAAAGATCTTTCTTATGTTTTTAACCCTTTTAACAGTGTTATTTCACCATTGTATTTGCTGAACAACCTTGTGTTAGGATGTTAAACGGGACAGGCGCGGGTCATCGTATAGACCATGATAGCAATGGTGTCAAGTATTTTTGACAATTTTCTTGAGGGACTTGATCATTTTGTTTAGGCAACTCAGATAGTGTCATTGAGGGACTATGATCTTTTGTTTTGTTTTTGTTTTGCCAAAGTACTTGACATGCATATCATGGCCCATTTTTGAAGGCAACAAGTGGATTGAAACCCTAGGGTTGCAAGTGTGCATGTGTGTTATTTTCATGCTTTGTTTTTTATTAGTGATTGTCTACTTGTTGATTTTATCTTGCCATACATATCCTATTTACTAGCAAGCATATAAAAGTAATAAAGTGCAGAAAGATAAAATCCTACACTATTACAACCATATTGAATTGCATGAAAATATAAAGGCAAAAATAAAATAAAAGCAAGAAAAATGAGGGTCTTTCGATTGAGGCAGAAAACCCTTCGATTATGCACTTTTTGGCTCTCTTCGATTTGGCCTGAAAAGGGTGAAGGCGTGACTTTCGACTGAGGCCTCACGGTTAGTATGTTGTGCCTTTCGATTGGGACCAGTGGGACAGCATGTTGTGCCTTTCGACTGGGCCTGGAACCAGTATAAGATGCAATCTGCCTTTCTGCCTCCTTCGACTGGGGGTTGAAAGCAGAGAGGGAGTGGCTTTCGATTTTCCTTTGTCTCCTTCGACTGGGGGTTGGAGTCAGTGGTTCTATCTTTTGTTTGAGGCATGGAAACGGAAAAGTTATGGATTTCGTCTGAGGTCTGGAAACAACAAGGTTCTGGCTTTTCCACAGGCTCCTTGCTGACTCCTTGTAAGCATATTAGACCCTCAAATTGTGATTCGAAAGGCTTGTGCAATTAGCCAATCGAAGGGTATAACAAACCTGTCTCAAGTTCTTAAAATGCAACATCCAAACATAACTATAGTCCAGGGGTTAGCACAAAAACCAATGGGTCTCAAAGTCCAAATTATAACTAATTAAGGTTGAGTTTTCAGCATAAGAGCAGTCAGAATCTAATGTTAAAACATGGTCTAGAAATATCTACATTTTTCTTTATTGGCATGTGTATATGATGTTTAAATGAAAGAGTTACAAGTTTAGAGAGAACTTACCTCTTGAAGTATTTAATCGAAAGAGTTGTAGATGACTTCTTTGATGGTGGAGGGAGCTTCGTTGGGATCTTCCTGAAGCTAGTTCTGTTACTGCTTGGTTTGGGCAGTCACTGAATCGAAAGAGAGTATATGATGGTGATGCGTGAATCTAAGGTTGCTACAGTTTAGGGGAAGTAAATCGAAAGGTACACTACTGAGGCCTTTTTACGGGAAAAAATCTTAGAGTTTTGAAGGTTTGAGAATGTTGGAGAGTTCGAGAATATGGGAGAGTTTGAGTATTTTTTAAGATTTTTTCTCTAGCAAAAATCTGGACCCTTTCTTTGTCAATGGTTTCTCTATTTATAGAGAAAAGGTTTGGGAGTTTAAACAAAAAGGTGGCTTGGCTGAAACGTGAATATTAAGCTAAGTCAGATTTTCCAAGATCCCAAGGTGAAGTACTGAAGTTGTTGGTTAAAAGGGGCTGACTCCCCTGACTTATGGTGAAGTACAAATAGGATTTAAGCAAAGCATGGGCTTAGGACAGGATTTGTACTAACAAATTCACTTTCAAGAAAATAATCTTCTGGACAAAGGTTTAATCACCTGGACAATAACTTAATCCAAAGTGTAATCAATTATGAAGTGAAATACAAGCATTAAGGCTTGTAAAGTAAGATCATGTAGCATGGTCCAAAGATTTGATCAGTGTCCTTTCAAAATCCTATTTTCCACTTGTGTCGAAGATTTCTAGAAATGTGCTAAAGAAGACTACATCGAAGGATTCAAAGTTGGGTTTGAAAGATGCTGATTCGAAGGGAACCAAAACTCCAATCGAAGCTTTTGTGTGAAGGTGGCTCATGTCCAATCGAAGGCTTGCATGCCAGGGGTTACATGTGGTCAAACGAAAGAGTGTACATAGAGGGTCCTTGTCTTGTGACTTCATGCCAACACGTAAAAGATCTATGTTCGAATGAAGCTTGTATAAAGGGAACCAACATGTCCAAACAAAAGGTGCATGTAGGAGGACAAAATGTTCAGATTCAAAAGAGGCATATAGGGAACAAAAAGTGCAAATCGAAGGATGCTAAAAGAGAGCCTTTTGCCTTGGAAATGAAATAGATTACAAGAGGCTTTTTTCCTTATGAATCCAAACCAAAATGTGCCAGAGACCCATGCCCATTCGAAGGATGCAAGCCAAGCTTGTATCAAAAGAGGCCAAAAGGCCAATCGAAGGAGCTGAAACGAAGAACACTTGTATTTCTCCAAATTTTGTCAAAATCATATTTTTATCTGTTTTTCTCCCTTTTTGACAGTTTCCTTTTAATTTTGGTACTGGAAAATTCCAAAGTACTTATGCAAGCTTGAACCTTGAGAATCCTTGTGAGAAAGGCCTTGAAGAATGAGAGGGCAAATTTTGGGGTACAACAGCTGCCCCTGTTCAATCTTCTTGAACTTGAAGAGTTAGATTGGCAAGTTTTCCTTTCGCGACTCGAAGGTAAAAGAGGATTGGACACTAAAGTGCCCGTAAATTTGCACTCGTCAAAATATAGCTGAGGAAATGGGCTTAAAGATGCCATTTGGAGATGTGACAGAATCTTGTCGGAGATGGGCTTAAAGATGCCATCCGAGAATGTTTGTTGAACTGTATGTTGTAGGTGAAAGGGTGAGTATCAGAAAGGTATCCATGTTTGGAGCATCTCAGAGCTGGGGGTCTGAATAAGCAATAGATTAGCATCCGTGTTTGGAGCTTCCGTAAACTGTTTTCAGTGGTTGAAGTTTGAAACTTGCTAAACTTATCCTGCGAAGGATAAAATATTAGCTGAAACACAAAGTTATGCCGTATGATGCAATGTATGTGTTATATGAATGTAATGAATGTGCATGTAAGCTGATTAGCCATCTTGCTGAGGAGGATAAATTCTGGATAGCTGGAGATAATAAAATCTTTGACCGCCGTCGGGGAAAGTAAATCCTTGACTGCTGCCGGGGATTGAAAATCCTTTGATTGTTGAAAATGAGAAGTCCTGGGACCACTGTTGAAGAGTATGTGTGTCTTCAAGCTTTTTGACAACCTCTGCGGGGAGAAGTTATACTGCTGGGGAAAGTCAGGAGTTTGGGTTGTATGCCAATCTACTAGGGATTCTTGTTTTGAGGAGATCTTTGTCGGGGAATATCTGAAAAACTGTGAGGAATTGAGAATGAGAGTCTTCATTCTGCTTGGGGAATTAGTCTTGAGGAGCCAAGAACGAGAATCTTCGATCTGCAGGGGATTTGAAATTCTGACAAATTCATGCTGAGAGTAAAGAAAGCTCCGGAGAATCAAGGATGAGAGTCTTGATTTTGTTGGGGAGTAAGAATTTTGTGGGGAATAGCCATACTGTTGCGGAGTGGCTATCCTGTCGAAGAGTAAAAACTCAGGATTCTGGGAAAAGCTTATTCCTGTCTGGAAGAAGTTCAGGTTTAGGTTGTACGCCACTTTGAGAATGAGAATCTTCATTCTGTCGGGAATATCAGAAATTCAGATGTTATACCACTTTGAGAATGAGAATCTTCATTCTGTCGGGAATATCGGGAGGTTGGGAGTATGCCAATCTACTGGGGAAGCAAAAATGAGAATCTTCATTCAGGCGTTGGGTCATAAGGTTGGGTGTATGCCAATCTTCTGAGGTTTCAAGGATGAGAATCTTCATTCTGTTAAGGGTCAGAAGGTTGGGAGTATACCAATCTTCTGAGGTTTCAAGGATGAGAATCTTCATTCTGTTAAGGGTCAGGAGGTTGGGAGTATACCAATCTCTAGAGGTTTCAAGGATGAGAATCTTCATTTTGTTAACGGTATCAGGAGCTTGGGAGTATACCAATCTTCTGAGGTTTTAAGGATGAGAATCTTCATTCTGTTAACGGTATTAGGAGCTTGGGAGTATACCAATCTCTTGAGGTTTCAAGGATGAGAATCTTCATTCTGTTAAGGGTATCAGGAGCTTGGGAGTATACCAATATCTTGAGGTTTCAAGGATGAGAATCTTCATTCTGTTAAGGGTATCAGGATCTTGGGAGTATACCAATCTCTTGAGGTTTCAAGGATGAGAATCTTCATTCTGCTAACGGTATCAGGAGCTTGGGAGTATACCAATCTTCTGAGGTTTCAAGGATGAGACTCTTCATTCTGTTAATGATATCAGGAGCTTGGGAGTATACCAATCTCTTGAGGTTTCAAGGATGAGAATCTTCATTCTGTTAAGGGTATCAAGAGCTTAGGAGTATACCAATCTCTTGAGGTTTCAAGGATGAGAATCTTCATTCTGTTAAGGGTATCAGGAGCTTGGGAGTATACCAATCTCTTGAGGTTTCAAGGATGAGAATCTTCATTCTGTTAACGGTATCAGGAGCTTGGGAGTATACCAATCTTCTGAGGTTTCAAGGATGAGACTCTTCATTCTGTTAACGGTATCAGGAGCTTGGGAGTATACCAATCTCTTGAGGTTTCAAGGATGAGAATCTTCATTCTTGAGAGAAACAGAATTTTAGGAGCTTTATTCGTCCATTATTCCGTTGGTGGGTTGTTTTTGCTAAGATTTTAGGAACTCGTCCGTAATTCAACTGAAGTAAAAGCTTTGTCGAAATTTAGGAACTTGTCCGTAATTCGACTGAAGAAAAGCTTTGTCGCTTGAATTTGATTGTACCTTTCCTGAAAGGTAAAGGTTAGTGGCATATATCAAACAATGATGTTCTCAAAATAAATGAGATCGCGTTGCATGATGTCCTGATGCACGGAGGTGTAATGTTTTTCAAGACGACCTTTCGCTGGGGAAAATAAATCCCGAGTTGATGAAGGAGAAAAGAGTTGGATTCTTCATCTCTGGTATTGAAGAAAACCAGAATAAATCGCTGGGAGATTTATCTGAAATATCAAAAACCCGGAAGATCTTCCATTGGCATAAGAATTAGGGAGATCTTAGTGTTGATCTGACCAAAACAGAGAGGGTCTTGGATTAATTTTGACTCAACCGGATGATGGAGGAATCTCTGACGACCGTAACTTCCAACAGGTGATGAAGAATTTTTGACGACCGATCCATCTATGTACGTTATGAATGTTGTTGAAATTTAATTTTGTTTCGGAGAATAAATCCTTGACAAATGTTGGGGAAATAAACCCATGACTGCTGGTCTGCTAGAGAGGTGATGAACTTCTCGAGGACGCTTGAATTTCTTTTCAGAAAGATTTTGGAGAGATTCGTCACTGCCCCTAGTATCAAATGCTTATGGCACTGCCAGGAAACTTGGACTGTTCGTAACCCTGAGATCGACGTTTAAATGCCCCAAGTGATGGTGAGGGAGACTTGCCCCAGGTTAATCTGCGATTGAGATATTTCTTGAAATCTTGACTAGACTGCCCCAGGTTCAATGGACTTTGAAAGATTTGTTGAAATCTTGACTGGACTGCCCCATGTTCACTGGATCATATCAGACCCCCTTTTGTTGATGGGAGATTTTTGCAATGGGAGTGTCATCCCACCTGAAGTGATTTTATTCACTGAGAGAGCTTTCGTTCATTCGATCATTCACTGTGTGAATTTCTTCGTTGTCAAACAAATAATCATGTGCAAACAACGATATTCAAATAATGCAAAGTTTATGCTTGTCTCGAAGTTTTGAAAAGTGCGTTTTTTTTAGCAGAAAACTTTTTATAAGACAAATTCAACACAAGATTTAGAGCAAAGCCTTACAGGAGTCAGGATACCTTTTGTAACAGTATGCTTTCGAACTAACCCATGCTTCAATTAGGACTTTTGAAGGGTTATAACGTGGCTTGGTTCACGGTTCAAGAAACAAAGGATAAAGGATCAAAGTATATTTGTACCCACCCGCTCTTCATGATGTTCTTTAATCCTAAACTCAGTTAATTGTGCGTCGAACTCTATTCGAGTTTGGAACGACGTTTTGGTGATGGTTCACGCAAGTTGAATTTGTTAGAAGGTAGCCATCATTTTTTTTTTTGCAACATTTTTCATGTTTGTTGAGGATTTATAATGACCTCTTTCTTTTGATTTGTTATCCCTAATTTTTGCCTGACTGTTCTTGTTTTCGAGATTACAGTCAGCGGGATGCCTCAGCTTTCTTAAGCCTCCTTTGTAGGTTTTTGGCTCAGTGGGCCCTTTTTTTTAGAGAGAGATAATGACTGCCTATGAGATAAGGAACCATCACTGTCTTTTGGTTCCAAAGGAATGTTTTTGATGTCATTCATTGTATTACGAACTGAGATTTTGCGACTTTAATGCGCATCTTTTGAATTAACTGAGAGACTACTCTGCCCCAGGTTTGATTAAAGGTTTCAATTTGTGTTTAAAACAAAAAACTTCTACTTCTTTGGCTCGAAGGGGTTGACTAGGGATTATTTTCCTTATAACTCCAGTGTTTAGGGTTTGAAAGAAACGCATGTACATCGTCAGCAAGGTCTGTCCAAAAGCATACTGTATGAGATTATGGTATTGTTTCGTCATCCTCTCTCTAACGGCTTGTAACTTTTATCAAGAGCTAAATATCATAGAGAAAGTAGGAATCATAATTCAAGAATAGTGAAAACGAATGGATGAATTCAAGACAAACATATGCAATGCATTAATGAAACAGAGTTTGACATCATCAGATAATTGTTTGAATAACAAAAGAAATTACAACTTGAAAATTCAAATGAAACAAAAGTCTCTTAGTTCGAACTTTGTCATTTCAGGTGGAGAACCCTCAGCGGAAAATTTTCATCTCGCCATCCGGCATGAATTTCAGCACTCCATTGTCAATCAAGTCTTGAATTTTGTTTTTCAAAGCCCAACAGTCGTCGGTGTCATGTCCAGGACTATAGGAGTGGTATACACAAAATGCGTCAGGGTGATAACTAGGAGCAGAGGTATTGGCCTTCCGAATAGGATCCTTTAAAGCAGTCAGATTGACTTCCAACAAGCGTTCCAGTATTAGAGATGATGGTATGTCAGTCTCAGTGAAATGTCTTCCAGATGTATTTTGCTTATGCTGATTACCCTGTTGATGCTGGCGCGGTTGTTGCTGGGCTTGTGACCCTGAAGCAAGTTGGGGATATTTTCCCTTGTCTTCTTGTCTCAAAGGAGGTTGAATGATGACTTGATCTTCAACCCTAGTTGTTTACCCCACTTGGTTATCTTGAAGCAGTTTGTTGATGAGGACCCTGAGCTCCTCTTGTCTTTGAGCCAGGTCTTGAATGAGAGTCATCTGGCCCACCAGTTGTCCCATCATCTGGATCTTCATTGTTGCCAGCTCAATCTGTAGCCCTTCCAACTGATCATTCCTGATGCCACCTGGATTCCCTAGGACCATGCCCCCTGTGAGGAGAGCTTTCACTTCTTATTGCCCCTGGGACAGCTTCAAGAACATTTCCTGAAGTTAAGCATTTTGAGCCTGGATATCTTCGATAGTCCTCTCTAGAGCCATCTATACTGAAATAAATAGTAGGAGAATAAGGAAGCCTGAAAGGGAAAACCTGTCATGATACAAGGCATGATATGTGGATGCATGTTTTCAAGGATCTCTCGGGGTAAACACAAGAAAATGTTAGAGGTTGAACTTTGATCAACATCTTTGACTGGAGAACTTTGTATCGGTGGATGTATTTCCACGAGAATAAAGCTCACCATGTCAAGTGGGTCATAGCCCTCGATTCAAGTTGTTGCACTTGATCTTTGACGGTGTTTGTTTAGAGGAAAATCCTCTTGCCCTTTGGTAGATGTCTGGTTCAACGTGCCCCTGCATCAAAGACCCTCGAGATCCTCAAAATGGTTATTGAAAATGCTATGGTATGATGTTATGATGTTATGTACAAGTATGCAAAAGTAAGCAAGTGTATATACAGATAATCAAATTCACACAAAGAAGACAAGTCCTTAGGTTTAGGCTTGCATGGAGTTTGTAGGTAAGTACCCTCTTGAAGTTAGTTGGCTCAACCTGTCCTAAAATAGAAACCGGGTTCTAAGGAGCTCAATATCACTGGATTTTTTTATGTGTTCATTGTTTTGGTTTAGCCACTTAACTGGCGACCAAAATATTCCAAGAAATCAACCCCCAATGAGTGTAGTATCGAGTATCTACCAACTTCAGACTGCACCAAAGTCGATCATCTCACTACCCCCTAATAAGGCCAAGATGTTCAAGTAAGGTTCTAAGAGTTCATTAGTGCTTCATGACATCACTCAGCGGCCCCGTATTCTCTTTGATTAACTCAAAGGCTACCGGTACCTACAAATATGTCGCACTAACGTAGCCACTTCTTCAATCGTGTCGATATACCCCGCACAGTTCCCTCACAGTTTATTGCTACTTACCTAAAAGGTGCCCCCAAATCTGGGTGTAGGATTTAAAACAAACCCAAACAAGGAACCCCAGAAAAGCAAAGCAATCAAAGCAATCAAGGTAAGCATGTAAAGGTGATCTAAAACCCTAAGGCAACCCCACTTTTAGAAATCTCCTCAGCAGAGTCTCCAGTTCTGTGATACGGTGGGAGAACTGACTTGAGGTTTTGCGTTTGTGTTCGCAAATGTTTCGGTTTAGCAAGAGTCGCCACCAACTTTTTATTTTATCCAATGGAAAGGTCAAAAAGCACAGGAAAGACCTTTGAGATGTTTTCTTGGGTTCGGAGGGTAGATTATGAAAAGGGAAGGTGCTAGCACCCTTTTCATCCATTATTTTCCATGGGCTCTTAGTTACTTGTTTTAGATCACTTGTCTTTGCTTTTCAATTGTTTGAAATGGTGCTTTGTGTGTGGTTTTTGAAAATGCTTTGAAAAAGAAGCCTTGTCTAGGCAACCTTTGTAATAATTCTTGTTTGAATATATACAAAGGTGTGTGTCTTTTTGAAAAGATATTTTAATGTTTTGAAAGTTGTTTTGAAATTGTGTTGTGAAGTGTGTTTGAAAATGGCAAGGATGTTTTGCAAGATTTTTGATCAAGTAACTAAGAGTTGTCTACCCTATTTTAACCAAAGATCTTTCTTATGTTTTTAACCCTTTTAACAGTGTTATTTCACCATTGTATTTGCTGAACAACCTTGTGTTAGGATGTTAAACGGGACAGGCGCGGGTCATCGTATAGACCATGATAGCAATGGTGTCAAGTATTTTTGGCAATTTTCTTGAGGGACTTGATCATTTTGTTTAGGCAACTCAGATAGTGTCATTGAGGGACTATGATCTTTTGTTTTGTTTTTGTTTTGCCAAAGTACTTGACATGCATATCATGGCCCATTTTGAAGGCAACAAGTGGATTGAAACCCTAGGGGTGCAAGTGTGCATGTGTGTTATTTTCATGCTTTGTTTTTTATTAGTGATTGTCTACTTGTTGATTTTATCTTGCCATACATATCCTATTTACTAGCAAGCATATAAAAGTAATAAAGCGCAGAAAGATAAAATCCTACACTATTACAACCATATTGAATTGCATGAAAATATAAAGGCAAAAATAAAATAAAAGCAAGAAAAATGAGGGTCTTTTGATTGAGGCAGAAAACCCTTTGATTCTGCACTTTCTGGCTCTCTTCGATTTGGCCTGAAAAGGGTGAAGGCATGACTTTTGACTGAGGCCTCACGATCAACATGTTGTGTCTTTCGATTGGGACCAGTGGGACAGCATGTTGTGCCTTTCGACTGGGCCTGGAACCAGTATAAGATGCAATCTGCCTTTCTGGCTCCTTCAACTGGGGGTTGAAAGCAGTGAGGGAGTGGCTTTCGATTTTCCTTTGTCTCCTTCGACTGGGGGTTGGAGTCAGTGGTTCTATCTTTTGTTTGAGGCATTGAAACGGAAAGCTTATGGATTTCGTCTGAGGTCTGAAAACAACAAGGTTATGGCTTTTCCACAGGCTCCTTGCTGACTCCTTGTAAGCATATTAGGCCCTCAAATTGTGATTCGAAAGGCTTGTGCAGCTAGCCAATCAAAGGGTATAACAAACCTGTCTCAAGTTCTTAAAATGCAACATCCAAACATAACTACAGTCCAGGGGTTAGCACAAAAACCAATGGGTCTCAAAGTCCAAATTATAACTAATTAAGGTTGAGTTTTCAGTATAAGAGCAGTCAGAATCTAATGCTAAAACATGGTCTAGAAATATCTATATTTTTCTTTATTGGCATGTGCATATGATGTTTAAATGAAAGAGTTCCAAGTTTAGAGAGAACTTACCTCTTGAAGTGTTTAATCGAAAGAGCTGTAGATGACTTCTTTGATGGTGGAGGGAGCTTCGTTGGGATGTTCCTGAAGCTAGTTCTGTTACTACTTGGTTTGGGCAGTCACTGAATCGAAAGAGAGTATATGATGGTGATGCGTGAATCTAAGGTTGCTACAGTTTAGGGGAAGTAAATCGAAAGGTACACTACTGAGGCCGTTTTACGAAAAAAAATCTTAGAGTTTTGAAGGTTTGAGAATGTTGGAGAGTTTGAGAATATGGGAGAGTTTGAGTATTTTTTATGATTTTTTCTCTTGCAACAATCTGGACCCTTTCTTTGTCAATGGTTTCTCTATTTATAGAGAAAAGGTTTGTGAGTTTAACAAAAAGGTGGCTTGGCTGAAACGTGAATATTAAGCTAAGTCAGATTTTCCAAGATCCCAAGGTGAAGTACTGAAGTTGTTGGTTAAAAGGGGCTGACTCCCCTGACTTATGGTGAAGTACAAATAGGATTTAAGCAAAGCATGGGCTTAGGACAGGATTTGTACTAACAAATTCACTTTCAAGAAAATAATCTTCTGGACAAAGGTTTAATCACCTGGACAATAACTTAATCCAAAGTGTAATCAATTAATTATGGAGTGAAATACAAGCATTAAGGCTTGTAAAGTAAGATCATGTAGCATGGTCCAAAGATTTGATCAGTGTCCTTTCAAAATCCTATTTTCCACTTGTGTCGAAGATTTCTAGAAATGTGCTAAAGAAGACTGCGTCGAAGGATTCAGGGTTGGGTTTGAAAGATGCTGATTCGAAGGGAATCAAAACTCCAATCAAAGCTTTTGTGTGAAGGTGACTCATGTTCAATCGAAGGCTTGCATGCCAGGGGTTACACATGGTCAAACGAAAGAGTGTACATAGAGGATCCATGTCTTGTGACTTCATGCCAACACGTAAAAGATATATGTTCGAATGAAGCTTGTATAAAGGGAACCAACATGTCCAAACGAAAGGTGCATGTAGGAGGACAAAATGTTCAGATTCAAAAGAGGCATATAGGGAACAAAAAGTGCAAATCGAAGGATGCTAAAAGAGAGCCTTTTGCCTTGGAAATGAAATAGATTACAAGAGGTTTTTTTCCTTGTGAATCCAAACCAAAATGTGCCAGAGACCCATGCCCAGTCGAAGGATGCAAGCCAAGCTTCTATCAAAAGAGGCCAAAAGGCCAATCGAAGGAGCTGAAACGAAGAACACTTGTATTTCTCCAAATTTTGTCAAAATCATATTTTTATCTGTTTTCTCCCTTTTTGACAGTTTTCTTTTAATTTTGGTACTGGAAAATTCCAAAGTACTTGTGCAAGCTTGAACCTTGAGAATCCTTGTGAGAAAGGCCTTGAAGAATGAGAGGGCAAATTTTGGGGTACAACGGGAGGGGGATACAATTTTTGAATGGGGGGTATTTGTAAGAAAATAAAACCCTAAAATTTACTATTACATCCAAATTGAATTCCTTTGTATCAAATAATAAATAAACAATATTTAAATAAACAAATTAAATATAAATATGCAAAATATTCTAAATATGTAAAAGATGTTTTTATTTATTTTTATGTATGTAAAAGTATAATATTTAATGTATTAAAAAAAGAAATAAAAGATTTTTTTTATTAAGGGTAAAAACCCTAATTTTCTTTAAGAAAGTATATATATTAATTATATTATTATGTATAATAAAATAAAATAATAAAATATGTACAAAATGTCAAAAAATAAAAATATCAGAAAAATATTATTCAAGTATGTAAATAATAAAAAATAAAAATAAAATATTTTGATGTATTATTCTTTAAGTTTTTATCAAAAGAAAATAAAGGTGTATTATTTAATAATTGTTTTTATGTTAGAAAAAAAATATTAAAAAAAATATGAAAATTAAATAAAATATTTTTGGTAATTTTAATGTTTATAAAAATAAATAAAAGTCAGAAAATAAAATAGAAATACAAAAATATGCAAAATAATAGAAATGAGCCAAGGGAGGTGTAGACAGCAAAGGGGGAGGTGTCAAAAGCAAGCCAATTCAAGGCCCAGCCCAGATCAGCTTCATCTTCAACCTTTGTCAAACAAAACACGCGCGCCTGATTCAAATATGGAAAACCTGCATACGTGCTCTAATGCAAAAACTCATAACATCAAAGTTATAGCATTTTTTAAGACGATTTCAACCATATAAAGAACTTAATCTAACTCTCAAAGACCAGAGAGAATTTCTCTGGCCCTAATTTCTAACCTAACTTTTTCAGGAAGTTCATGATTCAAATTCTCTTAACACGATTAACTTAAATGAAATCTAAGCATATGTACAGCTTCAGGGCTATGAGTACTACATTTTTTATTCACAAACCTAAGCCTAATGATTCCTAAATAGAGAGATAGAAAGTGGAAAAATACATGTTTCAGATGAACTCGTGTATGGAAATGTGGAGCTTTTCAGTGAGGCTTGAGATGCTTGGGAGCTTGCTTGAACTTCCTCTGACCTTCCCAAATACTTAGTTTGCTTTGGATGTGCTTGAACAAGCTTGTAGAACTCAACCTGCACAAGCTGAAAACAGAAATGGTGAAGCTTGCAAATGGAATTACAGTCACTGTCCAATGGTTGGGATAGTTTGGATAGGTTATATGGAAGGTGTTTGAACAGGTTTGGGGCAAAACGCACGAGTGGTTTGTGTGATAGAAGTGAAACTGCAGGGAGTGCCCTATTTTTGCAAAAGGAAGGTGATTTTGTGTTTTGGAAGGCTTGAGGGTTCAACAATTCGTGTTTCTGGCTCAAGGCAATGTACAAAACTTGTCTCCAATGCTTGCAAGAGTTGGTTATAACAGATGTGCAAGTTATGTGATTTTGGCAAGTTTCTTGGTTATGAAGCAAAAATGAGAAGTGACAAAGAGCAGGCCTGTACAGGATAGCTCTAACCTTGTATACATTGTGTGAGCTTGGACCCAAGTTTGTGGATTTGGTTTGCTGTCCAAGATTTGGTTCAAGGCTCAAGAATGCAATTTGACATAAAGTAAATTTGATAAAAATGGCAATGTTGCCTTTTTGCTATTTTTGGATTAATCTCTTGTGTAATCCTCCCATGATCAGAACAAAGCCTCAAACCAATGGATTTGCATTTAATTATTGAGTATGAAAGGGTTTAGGGACCTGTAATCAAGTACAAACAATGCTGGATGGAAGTTGCAACTTGTATCAACATGAAAATGCCATGGATCAAAAGTGAGTTTTTGCCAAATTCAAACCTTTGATTCTCCCTAACCACAAATTATTTTGGAGAGTTCTTGGACATTTTGGAAAGCTTGTAAAATGCTTTACAATCCATATTTGAAATGAATTTTGATATTCCAAGTGGAACTAGGTGAAAATTTTCCATGAAGATAGGTCAAAATCCTGCCTAAACTAGGGCAAAATTTCACTAAGTTAAAAGTTTCATGGACCCTTGTTCCAAAAATCATAACTTGAGATCCAAGCTTCTTTTGAGAAAACTTTTTGAATCAAAGTTGTAGAATTTGTGGAGGAATACAACTTTCATGTTGGAAGTTTTGTTTGAATCCAATTGCATCATGGTGAAAATGTTGGGCAAAGTTGGAAAAAAATAAGAAAATTTCATAACTTAGAAAAATTCTAAGTTATGAAAATTTTTCAATCTTAAACCCTAATTTGAAAAATTAGGTTTCTTGATGAAAAAGTTTCATGTTTTGACACATCTTGATGAAAAATGACCCTTGGCACTTGATTTTGACCAAAAAAGTCCAAGTTTGACTTTTCAGTGTACAGTCAAATTTTGATCAGTTGACTGAAAAATTCATCTGTCAATCCAAGGCATTTGAGATCTTTTGAACCTTGTGAATAGATCAAGATGATTCCATTGGGTCCTTTAATCCATGCTTGAACCCAATTTGCCATTGGTTAGGTAAAAAATCAGAAATTGCCCTTGTGTAGTCAAAACCCTAAAAATGACCATTTTGCCCTTTTGATGATCTGATCAAATTTCTTGAGTTGTGGTCCAAACTTGATCAAATGGTTCATATGAGTTTATAATGTTGGTATGGATAAAAAATTATGAGGTTTGACTGTAAATTGGTCACAGTTGACTTTTTCTCCAATACAGTTGATTTTTAGGTAACTGTCCAATTGACTGGGCAAAAATTTGATTCAAGGCTTGAAACTTGGTATGAGAAAACTTATAAGTCTAACATGAAGCATTAAAGTCACATTGAGCATTAGAAGTCCAAAATTCCCTGTGCAAACTCAAACCCTAATTTAGGTCATCAATGCAAGGAGATGCCTTGAGCAGAGCAAAACCCTAATCCTGGTCTTGATTTCAAAGAGTCTTGTGAGGGGAAATCTTGATAAAATGAGAGGGAAAATTTTGGGTTACAAAAGATGCCCCTGTTCAATCTTCTTGAACCTAAAGAGTTAGATTGGCGAGTTTGCCTTTTGTGACTCGAAGGTAAAAAGATGATTGGACACTAGAGTGCCCGTAAATTTGCACTCGTCAAAATGTAGCTGAGGGAATGGGCTTAAAGATGCCATTTGGAGATGGTAGAATCTTGCTGGAGATGGGTTTAAAGATGCCATCCAAGACTTATTTGTTGAAAATCAGCAGAATGAACACCAGATTGGTATCCGTATCTGGAGCGTATCTGAGTTGTATCTGGAGATTGGATTCGTATGAGCAAAAGAATGGCGTTCGTGCCTGGAGCATATCTGAGCTGTAACTGTATTCGATTCTTGAATGAATATCAGAATGACTGTCGTGTCTGGAGTGTATCTGTATTGTATCTGAATTCTGAATGGGCGACAGAGAAACATCTGTGTATGGAGCATCTCTGGGCTGAGGATAAATTCCGAATGAGAGACAGAATGGCAACCGTGTCTGGAGCGTATCTGGACTGTATCTGAAGTTGAGATCTATATGAGTAGCAGAATGACTTCCGTGTCTGGAGTGTATATGTACTGTAACTGGGATCTGAATAAGTGACAGAATGACTTACGTGTCTGGAGTGTATCTGGACTTGAAGTTGATAGTTGAATCTGAATGAGAAATAGAATGGCTTCCGTGTCTTGAGCGTATCTAATCTGTATCTGATTGCTGAAGTCTGAATGAATAGTAGAACGACCGTCGTGTCTGGGGTGTATCTATATTGTATCTTGACTTAAAATTCTGAATGAGTAGTAGAATGACCTCCATGTCTGGGGTGTATCCGTACTGTATCTGAAATCCTTGAACATTTGTTAAAGATAGCTTTTAATCTCATCCTGAAAAGGGTAAAATGTTAGCTGAAACACAAAGTTATGTTGCAATAAAATGTGTTCTATCAATGTTTATGATATATGAATGTAATGGACGTGTATGTAAGCTGATTAGCTTTCTTGCTGAGGAAAATAAATCCTTGATAGCTGGAGATAATGAAATCTTTGACTGCTGCTGGGGATAATAAATCCTTGACCGCTGTTGGGGATTCAAGATCTTTGATTGCTGAGAATGAGAAATCCTTGGACCACTGTTGAAGATAGAAAATCCTGGGCAACTTGTGGGGATGTGAGAATCCTTCAAGACTTTCCTGGGAAATAAGGAAAACTCTGACAATATCTAATGAGGAATTGAAACCTGGGAGACTTCAACTGGAGAAATGAGAATGAGAATCTTCATTCTGCTGGGAAATAACTCCATGGGGAGAATGCTTATTCTGTGGAAGAGTTTTCAAGAGCTGGAGCTGTATGCCAACACTCTGAGGAATTATCCGAAGCTGTTGTCTGGTTTCTAAGATAACTTGTAGGGGAATCTTCTGATTTAAGACAAATCTCTGGGGAATTGGAGGAAACTGGATGGTCTTCCACCGGGGTTTAAGGGTTGAAGTTTTGAACTCCGTTGGGGAAGAAAGTTTTATCTCCACTGAGGGTTTGTAGTTCAAAGTTTTCTGGCTCTGCTGGGGATTGGGAGTTTGGAAACCTAGTTCTGATGGGGATTTTGAAACTTAACTCTGTTGGGGATATGTATTTCAAGGCTATAGCTTGGCTGAGGATTTCTCCTGGAATAGCCCAAAGACGTTTTCCCATACTTTCAATCTGTCAGTAATTATTCTTTCTCATTTCGTTTTATTTGTAAGCATTGATTATATTCAAATGCATATGCTTATTTAATAAATCATTGGACGTTTTCAAATAAAACGTAAGCGTAAAAAAGAAAGAAAAGGCAAACAAAGTTTTGCACTTTGGAGTATCTTTGTATTAACTTTGTGTAAGTATTTTGTACAAAGGAGACAGACATCCTAGTAAGAGAATGTTGTCATAAAATTGAGAAAAATTTATACAAAGAAAGGTGGCTAAGTGTAACAATTCCATGGGGTTCCCATTCTGCTATAGCCTTTGTAACTCTGAGTGTCTTGTCCATTCGTTGCTTCGTCCGCAGATGATTAGATTGATCAGAAGCTTGGAGCTTGTATGGTGAAGAGATTGTCCTTAAAGTGAACCGACGAGACATAGTCATACGCTTTAATTCCCTAACTTTTGCTTGGATCGCCCTTTCAGGTTTTCGATCCACCGGGAAACCCTTTTTTTCCCAAGTCGCCCTTTCGGGTTTTCAACTTGTCGGGTGTACAGATTTTTTTTATTTATCCCTAACTTTTGCCTGAACTGCCCTTTCGGGTTTTCGATTCACCGGGATGCCCATTTTTGCCCAAGTCGCCCTTTCAGGTTTTCAACTTGTCGGGTCGTTTATGCGTAGTATCTTTTGACTATGTATGCGTTTGCAGGGTGCGGCAGGTCATCACCGTCCATGGTGGTCAGGATCATTGCCCCACCGGAAAAGATGTTTTTGATCACAAATGGTCCTTCGTAAGTAGGAGTCCATTTGCCCCTGGGATCACTTTGTGGCAAGATGATTCGCTTGATTACAAGGTCCCCGACTTGATATACTTGTCTTCTGACTTTCTTGTTGAAGACCTTGATCATACGTTTTTGATACGCCTGACCATGGCAAACAGCAGTAAGTCGCTTTTCATCAATCAAGTTAAGTTGATCAAGCCGGGTTTGAATCCAATTGTTGTACCCCAAAATTTGCCCTCCCTTTTTCTCAACATTTTCTCATCACAAGACCCTTGGAGCTCAAGATCCAGTTAGGGTTTCCTCTGCTCAAGACTTCTCCTTGCACTGTTGACCCAAATTAGGGTTTGTGTTTGAACAAAGATATTTTGACCTAAAATGCCTAAGATGACTTTCATGCTTCATGTTGGACTCCCAAGTTTATCCATACCAAGTTTCAAGTCTTGATTCTAAATTTTGCCCAGTCAATTGGACAGTTGACCTAAAAATCAACTGTATTGGGGAAAAAGTCAACTGTGGCCAATTGACAGTCAAATCTCATGAAAATTGACCCACATCAACATTATGAACTCACATGGACCATTTGATCAAGTTTGGATCACAATTCCACAAGAAATTTGATCAGATCACCAAAAGGGCAAAATGGTCATTTTTAGGGTTTTGACTGCACAAAGGCAATTTTTGACTATTTGACCTAGCCAATGGCAAACCAAGCTCACATATGGACTCAAGGACCCCATGGAATTGTCTTGACATACTCAACAAGTTCAAAAGATCCCAAATGCACAAGATTGACAGTTGAATTTCCCAGTCAATTGATCAATTTTGACTGTATACTAAAAAGTCAAACTTTGACTTTTTGGTCAAAATCAAATGTCAAGATTCATTTTTCATCAAAACATGCCAAATCATGAAACTTGTTCATCAAGAAATCAAGAATTGCAAATTAGGGTTTGGATTCAAGCAAACCCTAATTTTTTCCTAACTTTGTCCCACTTTCTCACCAAGATTCATTTGGATTCAAGCAAAAGTCAAAACATGAAAGTTGTAGTCCATTGCAAAATCTACAACTTTGATTCACAAAGTTTTCTCAAAAGAAGCTTGTATCTCAAGATACAATTTTTGGAACAAGGGTACCAAACCATTCTTAACTTAGAGAAATTTTGAACCATTTTAGGCAAGGTTTTTACCTAACTTCAAGACCATTTTTCACATGCTTCCACTTGGAATTTCAATTTGTATTTCAAAGATGGATTGTAGTACACATTCCAA